>SJYQ01096229.1:0-188813 GCA_006410935.1 Redunca redunca
CTGCAGCCTCCGGCTCTGCACCAAGGACTGGGTTTCTACTGTCGGCTGAGCTCCCCACGCAGATCCACCAGACTCCACCCCTCCTTCAGCCTCAGGGTCTTGCCTTTCTCACTCTGCCTCCTTCTCCTGGGCCCAGCGTCAGCCTCCTTCAGATTGCACTGACCCTGGAAGCCCCTCTCTCCACCTGTGTTCCCCCAACTTCCAGTAACTCGTTCATGGGACTGTTCACTTCTCCAGCCTATCTGATCCTCCCCTTACCTGGCCCGGAGCCTGTGACCCTGGGCTCTACATCCAGGGCAGATCCAAGCAGAGTTGCTCCTTGGGTGTAAAGATGGTAAAAGGCCTCATTAGTAATTTTGTCCCTGTCCCTTGGACAGCAAAGAGATCAAACCAATAAAGGAAATCAACCCTGAATATTCATTGGAAAGACTGATGCTGAAGCTGAAGCTCCAACACTTTGGCCATCTCATGTGAAGAGCGTTGGAAAAGACCCCGAAGCAGAGAAAAACTGAAGGCAGGAGGGAAAGTGGGTAATGAAAGATGAGAAATGGTTGGATGTCATCACTGAGTCAGTGGACATGAATTTGAGCAAACTATGGGAGACGGTGAAGGACAGGGAAGCCTGGTGTGCTGCAGTCCATGGGGTTACAAAGAGTTGGACAGGACTGAGCTACTGAACAACAAAGTAAATTTTGTATCAGTTATGTGTAGAGTTGGTACTATTTTAGATAAATGGGGTAAAAAACATTTTAAACTGATTTCACCTATTTTTTTCTTAGTCTCTTAGTGTGGCTACTGGAAAGCTTAGGTCACACCATGGCTTGCATTGTGACTCATGTGAGAATCTGCTAGATGGAGCTGCCTCCATCAGGCCAGAAATGTCAGCTGCCTTCTCTGCCCACACTTCCATTCTGTGTCTCCTCTGCTTGAAACTCACTCCCATCCTTTATTTTTTGCCTTTTTGGGGCCTAAATTGCTCCCCTTTCAAGACTGAGTTAAGAACCCCTGTTTGAGTTTCCAGAGACTGTGAGCTTTCCTTCATCACAGCACACAATGTATCTTTCTTCCTGTGAGAACAAGAATGGGTGTTATTTTACTTAGGTTTATCCCTAATGCCTGCTGTATGTCCCTGACAGGCAGGCGATACGTGATGCTCCACTGAGCCGCAGAGCAAAGCCCGTCTTATGTGGGAAGCGGGCGGACCCATATCACTTGGAGGGTCGTAAAAGTTAAACACGGATGTAACAGGCCTCTGCAATCATATTACCTCTAACGTGTAAGTAAGTTTGCACTGACTCATGAGAAATCTGTATGAATTGATGAGCCAGTGAAGAGACTAAGGTGCAGATTGTTTATTCAACAAGTAAGCCAGGCGCTTGCGTTTGTCCAGAGTCCACACTGTACATGGGCAGCTTCCTGACTTTGACATCCTTCTACTTAGAGCTCCAGTTGATTTTGAGGGCAGATTATTCCCTCAGATAATGTTAATTCCATTTTTAGGTAAAGCTTGGTTGCCATTAGGTAATAGTCATGTAATAAAATTTGGAATTCTTGATAAGGTAAAGGTGCAAAAGTATGAAAAATATTTAAAAATACAAGCTGGTGTCTTCCAGCTGAAAGCCCCGGCCTGTGAGGTCTGCTCAGGGTTGGCCTCCTGTGCTCTGGTCTTGGGGGTGAGTCTGTGCTTCTCCCAAACCCGACCTCCCTGCCCGACCTTCAGACGTGCTGAGCTTCCCCTGCCTCCTCCTCTTGGAGGGACCCGGGCCTCAGACCTTCCCAGCACCACAGGCCACCCCCCTCCCATCATGATGCTCAGTTCAGGGACAGGCACAGGGCGCGAGTGTGGCCTGAGGTGGCGCTGAAGACTCTGAGGGTCAGCCTAGGGCCTCCGCAGCCTGGTCCTGGCTGTTTCTGCTGGCTTGAGTGGGTTTCCGTCTGCTTTCAACACAGAGACACGGCAGCAGGCAGACAGCAGAGCAGTCAAGCCTCAGGCTTGCAAACCCGGGCAGTCTCCTCGCCTCTGAAACTCGGTTTCCCCATCTGTAGACAAGGGGTAACCCAGCACTGCCTCACAGGGCTTCCATGGGGGGATCCACAGGCCCGTATGTGGAAGAGCACAGCCGTGCCGGCTGCAGAGAGTCGGAGTGGGGATGCTCCGACCCCTTCCTGAAAGAAACCCTGGGAGCCACTCAGTTTGAGAAACCACAGTCTCCTTCCCAGAGTTGCTGAACGGCCTCTTTGTCTTAAGTCCGCCGTCTTGATAAAGTTAGGCAGGAATTCAGATCTTCAAGGGTTTCAGGTCTTTATCTCTGGAGTGGCTGGGGACCTTCTGGAGTGTGTGCCTGGTGTTGCTCCCTGAAGGCTCTGCGGAGCCTGTCCTCTGCTTATCTCCCTGGGAAACGTCAGCTCGGTTTCTCTGGGCTCTGGGATCCCTCACCATCCACCAGGCGTGGGGCATAATGTTCAGCACTGCAGGCTCTGTTGTTAATCCCAGAGGCCCAGAGCGCCAGCCCTGAGGGGCCATGGCAGCACCATGCAGCCCTGGGCCTGGACCTGAATAATGTGGCAGGGGTGTCCTGTGACCTCCTCATCCCTTGGCCCCAAGGTGGGCCCCTGGCAGGCACACTGGACCCAGCTCCCAGCTGCAAGGCCAGCCTGCTATGCACATGAGGCTTTAGGAATATTTCCTGATAGGCAGAAAGAAGGTGGGGGGTGGGTAGGAGGGGAAAGGATAGATGCTGCTTTCAGAATGAGCAGAAGGCAACATTGGCCACTTCCCCCAGGTCTGCAGTGCTGCATTTTCTAGAGCATCTCTCACTTTCCAGACAGGAGTGCGTTTTCCTCCCCTTTGGGAATATGTGCAGAGAGCACAGAGTAGCTGGGCAGAAGCCCCCTGGGGTGGCGCAGTCGTGTGTATTTCTGTGTAGGACACAAGTTACTTTACTACCCACCAGGCTCCTCTGTCCATGGCATTCTCCAGGCAAGAATACTGGAGTGGGTCGCCATGCCCTCCTCCAGGGGATCTTCCTGACCCAGGGACTGACCTGTGTCTCTTGTGTCTCCTGAACTGGCAGGTGGGTTCTTATAGCACCACCTGGGAAGCCCCTGCCTTACCATACACTTCATGCTAAAGTTAATTCACCTTATCGGATTCTTTTCAGCTTTTTTTTTTTAATGCAACTGCTGGGACAGAAAATATATTTGCTCAAGCTCTGAATTCATTCAAACTTCATAATAAAAGTCTAGAACTAAAGTGAGACTAAAATGACAGAGTTCTGAGATTCTTCAGATGGGTGAGTAGAGAGTAAGGGTATGCTCCTGACATCTGGGCCCCTGGTTTCTGAGACAGAAAGCAGCTTGGGGGAAAATGGATGAGAGCTCTTCCACCTGACTCAGGTGAGCGACCTTCAGTGTGAGAAATCCGTGGAACAAGCCTTGATTTTAGTGAGTGATCGGAGGGTGGATGTGGCTGGGGGCTGAGGCTTGCCTAGAGGAACCCCACAGAGAGCAGGCTGCTGCTACACTTTAATACTGGGTTCCTCCTGGGTTTTCTTTTCTTTGTTTTTTCCAACAGATTGCTTCTGCATCCTCACTTCACTCCTGGTCATGATCATAATGTTTGCAAAATACAATTTTCACCTTATAGAACACTTCCACATGTTGTTCACTTAATTCTTATGGGGGCTCTATAATGTAGGTAGTTTTAATCTTATTTTACAGATGAAAAGCAGGATTCAAAGAGAAACATGGGTTAGGAGCCCAGGACACAGAGCCGCAGACACCTTCTGGGCTGGTGATTCAGCAGTTCTTCCAGCCCCCACCCGCGCGCAGACCCACAGGCAGTGATGACAGCCTCTGCCCGTCAGGCTGGTGCCCTCTGTCTGGGCCCCAAGCTTGGGGAGGGCAGCTCTGAGCCTCCAGCTCTTGAAACAGTGACTGGCCCACTGCTTATCCTGACAGGGGTGGATAGGAGGGGAAGGTGATCAGCAGTCCTAGAAGAAGTGAGCCCAGGCCAAGTGACCGATGGGCCCAAGAAAGGGAGGAAACCACGGCATGGTTGGGGTATGAGGCAGCCAGGGTGGAGTGTGGGGGACCTTGGGACAGGTAGGAAGGCGTGGGGGAGGGACAAGCTGGCACCTCTTCCTCAGGGAGGTGGGAAGAGCAAGGTGGGCAGGTGCAAGTCATCCCAGGTGTCCCTTACCCAACCCCCTGCCCCCTGCCCCACCATGAATTCCCACACAAACCCCAAGAGCTTTGATGACAGCCTGTCATCCTCAGGACCACACCCGGGCCATGGTGTGTGTGTGTGCACAGGCCTGTGTATGTATGTGTAGGCATGTGTGTGTACATGAAGGTGTGTGTACACGAGGCGATGATACGGGGCCACGGTAAGTCGCAAAGCCGGCGAGTTTGCACATCTGCCCTGACCCCTGCACTGTCCTCTGGCTCTGGGAAGGTGATCACTGGGCGCAGGTGCCCCTTGCCCAGGTGGGGCCGTGGGCCCTGGACCTCGAGCTTAGTCGGTTTCCCGCCTCTCCTGCTCTGACCCGCTGGGCAGCTTGTGCGGGAACCCAGGCCCCGCCGGGTGAGTGCTCCCCAACTTTCCCTCATGAGGCTGGCGTGTCTGCCACATGTGTGATCCTGAGAGCAGGGACCTCTCCTCTGTAAACAGCCGACATGTGGTGCACATTTACAGAGAATCCGCACAAAGACTTGGAAGGCAAGCCTTTGGTTTTGCATTTGAATTGCTTTTCTGATGTTGTAGGCATGTGGCTCTCACATCTGCTGTTATATTTAGAAGGTGATGTCATGTTTTCGGGACCCTCTACCACAGCGCGGCTGTCAGGAGGCGCTTTCTCGGGGGAGGTGGTGGGTTCTCTGCACGGGGCTGGGGACAGAGGGACCTACGAGCCGTGGTCCTGAGGAAGCAGCTCAGCACGTCCCCTCCTGTCCCGACGGGATGCTGGTATCACGTTGACTCTAAGCTCACGTCCCTCTGTTTTCAGCTTCCTCTCTTTCTTGATGGTTTCAGGGGGTCAAAGCAGACCCAAAATTCTTCAGAAATGCCAGGAAGAGAAGCTGTGCGGCCCACTGCCCGCTTCATGGCAGGCTGGTCACGGTAAGACTGTGGGCAAGGAGTGCAGTTCCACGGCTCTTTCAGCCTTCAGGATTCATGAAAAGTTTAAAGTCACGCAAGAAGGATGCTTACAGGGTAATCCTGTCTTATGCTGACAATTGTTCAAGCTGAGAGGCGCTTCCCAGAAACAATGGCACAGCCTTGGAGCCAAGAGGAGCCTAGAGCGGTTCCTCTGTGTTTGAGTTACTCCTCATATTTGCTTAAGCGGCGGTGGAGGGGGGCAGGGAGGCCAAGAACAGACCCCGGGAAGCAGGGGTTGCTGGGCTGCTGTGCTCTTACGCAGAGTCGAGGATGCCATGCAGACTGCTAAGGCAGGGAGGAGAGCTGCTCTGTGTCCTCGGAGTAGAGGGTGTGGGGGAGTCTGCAATTTGTGTGGACGGATGGAGCCGGGAGACTGGGGGGCAGGCTGGTCAGAGTGGGAGGCCCAGGCCTGCAGGTGGTGGGGCACTATCTGCTTCCTGAGTCAAGGTCAGCAGGTGGCCGCTTCCCGGTCGATACTGGAACCCAAATATTTCTTTTTAAGGGAAACTTTCAAAGACAAGCGGGTTTGCTCCGTGCCCTCTGATGGCCATTCCCTGCATGCTGTTTGCTGCCGACTTAATCACACAGCCTCACGATCTGCAGCACAACTGTTTGATTTGTTTTGACTCAAATTTCCCCTCTCTCAACAGTCTGAGTTTTGTCAAAGGAAATGAGCCGGACGGAGTCCAAACCCTGTGATTCGGGGTTTGCAGTGGGAGGAGATGCGGGGTCTGTGTACACGTGTGTGCATGCATGTGCATGTGTGTGTGCATGCATGTGCATGTGTGTGTGCATGTGTGCCTGCCCACTCCCTACCTTTCAAACAGCTCTGGAAACTGGGTCAGAAAAAGTTTACTCTGATCATCTTGAGGGGGACGGGGGGACAGGATGATGAAGGACCAGGTGTCTACACTGGCTGCAGCAGGCTGCCTGGAGCAGAGGAACCGAGGCATTGAGGGGAGTGGGCCCATGCTCTCTGGGGTCCTTTCCTCCTGCCATCAGCTCTCCAAGTCCTAGAGGTCGCCTGCTGACCTCTAGGCGGGTCAGACCCTGATAGGGACACAACTGTGGTCCATACTAGGGTGGTGCCCTGAACACTGGATTCGGCCACGGATACAGGAGAGCTGAGTGTCACGGAGACCTTCCAGACGCACTCGCTGCTGGGGAGAAGGTTGGGTCCAGACCAGCCTTGGAGTGGGCCAGTGGCTCAGCCAAGCTCAGGTGTGGAGGCTTCGAAGAAAGGTGTATGATGGAGCTGACACCTGGGACAGTCATGAAGGGCTCTATTTTTTAGTGACTCAAGTTATCGGCACAATTTTATTATCTGGACTGTTTGCACATTCCAAAATGTGTTTGAGGGAACAAGACAACTTCCAAACAGCTGAGATTTGGTGCCAAATTACTAAAAGGGAAAAATGATTGGGAATTTTAGAAGGGCCGCCACAAAGCAGTCCTGTTACAACTGGTTTTATGAACTAACTTTGCTCAGAAAGAATATAAGTATACAGGGATCTCAACAATAAATTCATTGTTTTGAAATAATGTATGGTTTCTGTACCTACTTCTAAAACATATCCAAAGGCAGGAAACAAGGTCCTCCAGAGAGCAGAGAGGGTCAGGAAGCTTTTCACAGCATCCATAGCCAAGTAGACCCCCTAAAATCAAAGCATAAAGTGTGTAATAAAATTGCTAATATTTGCATTCTGCTTAAGAGTTAAATATCTTTAATAAGCAGACAGACTTGGGTCCAGAAACCAAAATTTAATCACGGATCAACTTCTCTTCCTTTGTGTAGCAGTTTTTGGTGATGGCTACTTTTTTGACTGTGAAAGTAACATATACTACTGAAAGGTTAAGGAAAGAAGCATCAAAAATAATTGCAAATTCCATTAATGATTTTGAGAAAAATGCACATTATTTACATGGGGAATTTTGACTGTGGTCATGCATACAAGAGTATTACATGAGTGCTGTGCCCAAGTGTGAACAAGTGTGTGTGTGTGTCTAGTCACAGAATAGGAGACGTGCTTTCTCCACTACATCCTGGCCCAGAGTCACCTGGGTCACTGATTCCATCCATGGTGGGGGGTAAGAAGCCGGCAGGTCAGGACTCTGCTTTGTGGCCCCACGCCTCCCCCAGCTTTTCCGTGTCCCACTGTCCTTGTGAGGTGGGGCCTTGTCCTCACTGGTTGTGAAGATGCAGTGTGGATGGCACGAGAGGCTCAGATCAAGCCCTGGATACTGCTGGCCACGGTGACAGAGTCCGGGGGCCACACTTAGTCTACCTCATTGCATGGACCTCGTTTGTTCTTCCTTCTCCAAACCCCTCTCTGTTTCTGATGTTTTTTTTTGCTGAAACAAATACACTCACAGCTTTTTGTTTTTACTTACCCAGAATGGATTCTTGTATGTGAAGCTGTTGCATCAAAATATATGGTGCTTGAAATGGTTCTGTGGTTTTTTATATATATAATTTTATTTATCTATTTGGCTGGGTCTTGGACGCTGTGGGGGCTTTTCTCTAGCTGCAGCGAGTGGGGGCTACCGTCTGGCTGTGGGCTTCTCAGTGCGGTGGCTTCTCTTGTTGTGGGGCATGGGCTCTAGGGTGTGTGGGCTTCAGTAGTTGTCGTTCCTGGGCTCTTGAGCACAGGCTCAGTAGTTGTGGTTCCTGGGCTTAGTTGCCCAGCAGCATGTGGGATCTTCCTGGACCAGGAGTAGAACCTGTGTCTCCTCCACTGGCAGGCAGATTCTATACCATGGAGCCACCAGGGAAGCCCACAGCTCTGTGTATTTATGAACTGATGATTTTCTAGGAAGCTTCTCCATTTGTGAGGACTGTCTTGTTGCTCCACATGTTCACCAGGGTACCTTGCGATCCTGTTCAGTTCAGTGAGTTGTGGTGCAGTGTGCAGGGAACACCAGGAGTGTCTCCTCACTTCGTCTGGAGGAGCACATGCTCACTCTGCCTGGACTGGAGAGAAGCCAGGGGGGCTGGGTGAGGCTGCTGGGCTCGGGTGTAGTGCAGAGTTGAGAGCATCTTCTGCCTGTCACCTTAGCTGTCCCGAGGAACACTACCTTTATCAAACTGTGTGCTTATGGAAACTAAACATCCCAAGTAAAACTGGAGTCTCTTTTATCACTTTAAAAATACTGAATTTTGAATCCCTGGCATCCTGTCTGTGATCTGTAAACACTGTTTCCTGACAGGAGACCAGAGCTTCCTGGGGGTTTGGCTGACTCCAGGTCTAAGGCAGGAATGGCCCATCTCATCATTAAGAAAGTCAAGGACAGAAAGCACCCCGGAACTGTGTCTGGGGCCCAGGCCCAGCCTAAAGATTGTGGCTAGTGGGCAGCTCGGGACAGTAACTGACAGATCAGAGCAGATCGGATATGGCCCCCACCTCCTCCTGACACCTGGGCTGTGACAGAAAGTCATACCTGCTGGCTTGGTGGCTGAACTTCTTCTCTGGCCTCTCTTGCCACCCCTGTCTCCAAATTAACCCAAGAGCTCTGAGGATGGGGGCGCATCACTGGATCCCACACAGGCACTCAACAAACATTAGCTGAAGGATGAATACGCACACAGAATAAGCCAGGATGCACTGAGGTGCTGGCATTGCAAAGGTCGAGGGGCTCTCAGTCTTCCTTCAGTCGGCACCGCTGGAGACCGGCACATGCCTTTCCCTGCAGAAACTTCTCATGTTTACACACAGGCACAAAGCTCCATCCACAGCCACAGAATGGGCAGGACTGCTGTGATCCATCTCCAGCACGGACCCACCAACCACTTCTATTAAACAAGAATCAGCGTGTGGGGAGCTTTCCTACCTAATCAGGCTGACATGTAGACAGACAAACTACTGAAAAAGAAAGAACATTTGGAACCTAATCATTTGTTGTATGATTAGAAAGCATTTCATAAACCTGTTATACTTTACCTTATCATGTTTGGTGATAAGGTAATTCTTACCACATTTGGTGAACAGTTTAAAACTTGGAGTCTATTTAAGTAACCAAAAAACCCATTGATCTAGTGTCATTATTATTTTTTTGCGCTAAGATTTACTGTAGTTAAGGCTGAAGTTAAATTTCAAATGCTAGTCAATAATGTTTTTAGCAAGTTCCGTTTCAGAGAGACATTTTAAAGCTACAAAGTGATCATGTCTCAAGTACATTTGTAGGGTACTTTTCAACACACACTTAGAAACAGAGTGCCGTGTGACTCCCTAAGCAAGGTGAACTCACTCCATCTAAATGCACCCTATTCCTCCTCTTTCCCCACATCTTGTTCAATTGTTCCTTTCTCATTTGCATCCTACGTGCTGAGTCTCTCGAGCTGTGTCCGACTCTTTGTGACCCCATGAACTGTAGCCTGCCAGGCTCCTCTGTCCTTGGGATTCTCCAGGCAAGAATACTGGAGTGGGTAGCCATTCGCTTTTCCAGGGGATCTTCCCAAGCCAGGAATGGAACCTGGGTCTCCTGCCTGACAGGCAGACTCTTCACCACATGCACCACTATAGCAGCTCCTTTGCATTCTACAGGTTGTTGCTTAATTTTGATCTTGAGGTTTCAGCTGTGTCTAACAGCTGAGTCTTTTCGTGCAAAATTGGAAGTGTGTCTTGTTGCCAGGTTTGTGCTTATAGAACTTTATCTGCATTCTAGCTGCTGCTGACGGCCGTGGAAGTGACATCAGAGAGAAGGGCTGACTCACATCCTCGAGACTCCAGCAGGAGATTACATGGAGCCGGTGACCCCGGGGTGTCTGTGCAACACCCAGCAGCTGGGCCCTCGGGTTTGCATTTCATTCACATCAAAGGCACCGCCAAACCCAAATGAGGTTCTCTGGGAGGATGGCTGTCCTTTGATAATGGGCTTGTGGGGCGTGTCCTTGGCTGTTACAAGGGTCGCGTGGGGTTTCAGTGCTGTTCTATGTGAGGAAATTCATATTAGAACATTATACAAAGTGATTTCAAGTTGCATTAGAAGATTATAACTTTTCTGGTTAAAGCTAACAAATGCTTTGGGAGGCCCTGAGCCCAGGAGTTGGGGGTGGGGGGCTTGCTGCTTCCATGAACTTTCACGACTTAACAGTGACCATGACCTTCCCCTTTGCACGCGGTGTCCAGGTCACTTGTGTCGGCTTCTCTGTCACAGTGTCCCCTACAGACTGTCCTGGGAGATGTGCAGTGTTTTGAAGGAGAAAACTTAGATGCGGACATTATCAGCACAGTGACTTCCCATTGCTCTTTTGTTTGGGGGCACAGGGGTCCAATCGTAGAGACTCACCTGGTTCGGAGGCTGTTCTATGCTTGGGGGAGGGTGGAAGCCTTAGTGTGGGGCACATTTAAATGACTTTCTTTCTCCTTGCCCGACAGTGGGTCAGGTTCTGGGAGGAGGGGACCAGCCTACTGTCCCGGGCTGGCTGCCCATCAGACGAGAGGAGCCCCTGGTTTCTTCACCAGACACTGTCCCCTGATGACCAGAAGGATGGTTTTTCTAAGAATAAGAAGACAGGAGAGCAGCCCACTGTGGCGTGAATGAGGGATGTTCCCCTGGCACAAACAGGGCACACGGAGCACACGGGGTGCCTGCCCAGCTCCTGGTGATCCCCGGCCTCACACTTAGATTTCTCCAGAGAGACATTTCAGCTGAAAATGTGAAAATGATGATGGAGTTATTTGGGATCGAGGGCAATGTGAAGTTCTGAGAAAAGGAAGCAGTGACACATAGCAGAGGGAGGTTGGGGGTCATGTTGTGGGGACGTCTTACCTGTCCAGTCCCTGGGCCCCTGGGGTGCAGGTATGGCAGGTGGGGGGCCAAGGGCTGCTGGGACCTCATCGCTGTGCCCCCGAGTCCATGGTCATGTCTACAACACAGCACAGAGGGCCACATGTGGTCCTGGTGTTTTTTTTCTTCTTAAACAAAGGTTGTGGATACACAGAAGATGAACTTCCAGATGCCCTCCCTGGGTTTCTGCTGAGACTCAGACCAGGTTCCGTCTCAGGATGTGGAAGTGACTGCCGGGGCTGGGCTCACAGTCCGCATCCATCTCAACTATCTCTGACCTTTGACCTCTAACCTTTTGACAGAGAAGGGAGTTTTCTGAGTGTCAGGACTGTCAGGGCCAGGGGTTATGCCTGCCCCCGACCCCGCCCCTACTCTGCTCTCAGAAACAAACTTTGAAGATGATTAATGATGGCAGAAATTGGACGGGTGCAGAGTACAGTCGGCATGCTGAGCCGTCCGTCTACGAGGGCTGTTTTCTGGCTCTTTCTCTCATGCAACACCTTCATGCCAGGCCCAAGAGCATGTGTTAGTGGCTGGACAGGACGGCCAGCGGCTCCGGGGGCCTCAGCCAACGTCCACGAGCTGGGGTGGGGTCGGGCGCTTCCTGGATGGCTGGTTTTGCTCCAGTACAGGCAGAGCTGCTGAGACGTGTTCAGATTCAGTTTGTGTAGAAATGAGGGGGATTTTTATGTGCAGTGTTCTTGGGTATCTTCGAGGGGCTGGGCAGTGTCAGGGAAGGGGAACTGGGCCTGCAGGCTGGATGGGTGGTCCTGCCTCAGAGCCCACCTCCCCACGTGTAGAGGGTGCAGCCTGTCACGTGGCACTTCTGCCCTTGGCCCCGAGATGCTGTGGGAAAGGACCAACCTTCTCTCCACTATTCTAATTTTTTCTTTCATGTTCAACGATTATACTGGCTTTCACTTTGACTTTGCCAAATGAGCCCTTCTGTTTTCCTTCAAGGAAGATGTGTTACAGAGGGAAGTAAACTGACTTCTCACCATGTCACCTTTGTCTTGGGGGTGGGGGTCTGAGGGGTTTTTTAGTTACTTATTTGCTTGGGCAACTTTTGATCTTTCCTCTTCCCCCATGTCTGCCCCAGTGAAGACTGACAAACTACAGGGAAAAGATAACGTAAAACTTCTAACATTAAATTCTGAGTCTTTTTCCTTCCACTTAAAAATCTTAGGATTGTTATTCTTCATGGGTTGATGGCCAGATAGTTCTATAAAATTATAGCCTTTGCTTCCTGTTTTGCAGGGTTATCTGAAATCAGCTCCTCGGATATAGACCAGCTGCAAAACATGCGCTTGCATTAGCCGATTCAGGGCCCGGGACAGGACTGGTCAGGTCAGGTGGCCCGGCTCCTTCGTGAATGCAGTTGCTGGACTGTGGGTCTCGCTGTGACCTGCCTGGGGTTGCGTCTCTGGCTCTGATGCGGTAGCTGACTCTCTCACCTGGATGGGAATGTCCCCCCTCCTTCTTTGACCATCCAAGTCTTTGCTTCTGACTCCTGGCCCATTTCTGGATGAAAATCTCAGACCAAGAGGCTGGGCATAAGCTGACCCCATGTTAGGGGGGGCTGCCAGGCCATGGCTACTCCTGACTCAGCCTGCCTGCTCCAACCCTGCAGATGTGACCCTCTGTGACTTGAGTCAGGAGGAGGAGCTGGTTCCTTGGACGCCTGCCCGGAGGAGGAGGCATTTCCTTTCCTCCGTCTCCTTCTTACCTACAGACTGCCCTGCCAGGTCCCAGTTCTGGGGGATTTGGTGGCCAGGCAGGAAGACTCAGGAAATCCTTGTCACTCCTCATCTCTATTATGTGGTCCATCTCCTTGGAAACACACTTGTGTTGGACCAGATAAGCTGTCAGCCTCTGAGGNCTATTTATAATAACCAAGACGCTGAAACAATGTCCTGTGGCAGGAGTGCGCGCAGCACGCAGGCGGAGCAGGAAGAAGGCAGCAGGCCCCCGCCTCCGGCCACGGGGCCCCCGCCTCCGGCCACGGGGCCGCCGAGCCCCCCCGACGCGGGGCCGCCGCCTGGTCTCCACGCCCTCCAAGCCTTCTCCCTCACTCTCTCAGATGGATTTCGTTTTTTTCTTTTGTAAGGCTGATTGAATTGACATGTACTTTTTTTCCACACTAGTTAATTAATTCCTCTTCTAATAGGTAATATGTGAATATAACAGAAATTCAGTTTGTAAAAAATGATATTCAGCAAAAAGTCAGTCTCCCATCCCATTCTGTCAGTTACCAACCCAGAGGCAAGCAACCACCAGTTCTGATGCATCCTCGAGAGTCTGAGCATACACATATGTTTGTGTTCAGATCCCAGAGGGCTGTTTTAAACTCGTAAATCCCATCATTAAATTCACTGTGTAAACCCCTCAGTGCCTGCCCACTACTTTTAGAATAAAATTCTGACCCGCAAAGGCCTCGGGGCCCATCCAGCCCCCACTCCCTTCATGCGCTTGGGGGCGCCAGCCACACCAGCGCCTCTCCGGTCCTCAGATGCGGACGCCAAGCGCCGGCCTCCAGGGCAGTGGCTGCTCTTCCCGAGCGCTCCGGATGGCCGGCTCTCCCAGCTTCCGTGTCTCAGCCCCGCAGGCTCTACATCCAGTCCCGCCTCGGCACCCACTCCTCTCAGAAGCTGCCTCACTCACCGGCCCCTCACTGACTGCACCTTCCCCCAGAGAAGAAGAGCACCACGAGGGCAGGGACGGTGACAGTTCTGTTCTCTGTTCCTCGGGAGCTCAATAAGGACTCACAAGCAGAATGAACAAATAATCTGAGTCAACATTTTACACAAAGAAAAGGACTTCCAGCAATAAAAAGAACATTTAACCCTGGTGCCTGTGCCCCTTGGCCCCTCTCCCAGAGAAGGACCACGAGGACCACGCAGTCTGCCCCCAGCCCCTGGGGACCAGCTGGAGCAGGCGCACTCTCAAGATGATCACTGCCTGGTCTCAGATTCGGATGGAGTCCTTGTTTTTCCTCCAGCACCAAGTTTTAGTTAGTTGGTTCAGTCGCTCAGTCGTGTCTGACTCTTTGCAACACCCTAATTATGCTTTTCTGTTGCCATTATGAATATGAGCCTATACTCACTGAGCTTGCTCTGCGAGGCAACCCAGGAACGTCCAAGATGGCATCAGATGCTCTCCTGGACTAACTCACGACCACAAACGAGCTGAGCACAGACAATGAGAACCGGATAGAACCATGTAGGTTTCCACGGACACTTCTCATTTTACCCTAGCATTTTGGCCAATTACTCCAGATTCTGAGGAAACTTAATCCTGGGGTAGCATCCAGTTCAAGGGCAGAACAATGTAACTGACACAGGAGAATTAACACAAAGCTGGGCCTTTTATCTGTACGTCTGGAACTTTCCCCCTCTGAACCTGTAACACTGCAGTGCACAGCTCTAGAGAACACAAGTCATCAAACGTACTACTCACAAGCACGCACAAACTCCATGGTGCGCTGACTCGCACTCCCATCTTCCACTGCAGAGCAGAGGCTGGCCGCTGCAGGGCGGGGATCCTCATGGGCCAGGGAGGAAGAGCCCCGCTCCCCTCCTCGAGGGGCAAGCGGGCCGCCACTGGAGGAAACCTCCCCGACCCACAGGACAGCAGATGCAGCCTCTGCCCGCCACCTCCCGCCCTTTGGCCTAACAACCCATCTCCGGCATCACAGGGAGCATCTTCACGGACACTTCACAGAAACACTGGCCAGAAAAGGGCATGTGACACGTGCACGAACACGCCCCACCCCCAGCTCCCTGCAGCCCCGAAGACTTGCAGGAATAAGGGGAGCGGGCCTGGCCGGCTGCTGTGGGAGACAGCCCAGGGGGAGGTGCCCACGGGCCAGGCACTGCGCCCAGGCATGTGCCAGGCACACTGCACAGCAGTGGATAAGGCACCCAAAGCAAAGAGGGGCGCTTCTTGTCGCCCAGCTATGTCCCAGGCATTGTTCCGGGGCAGAGGGCACACTAGACGGTCGGGGTAGCCCCGGTGCAACTCCACAGGCAACAACAGAGGAAGACAGCGCCATCCAAACCACTGGAGGGAAGCGGAGGGCCCTCCCAAGTGCACACCACCCCGGGAGCCCGTGCCGGGGGCCCCCGCCACTTCCATGCTGTTCTCTCCCCCCTTCTCTGTGCCTCGGTAACCACAGTTGCCTTAACTCCGGACCGACAGCTGAGGGTGTTCTCTGGACGGCAGCTCGAGGCAGGTCAAGTCTGGAGGACTGAGCCTCCACACCAGGAGGGCTCTATGCTGCTGCCCCCGTCCCTCCCAGAGCGCAGAAGAGGCCTTCACTCCCTACTGGGTTCCGCCTCGCTCCCAGCAGGGACATGAATGACGTCTGGCCAACAAGGAGACACAGAGAGGTGGGAACTTCGAGAAGCCAGCTGATGCAGTTACTCTGGGCACTTCAATAATTTACAGGACAGACTCCTCTCCCCCTTCAGTCTGGGGCCTCTGAACTCTGCTCCCGGATCTCACAGTCAGTCCTGACCACCCACATGTGCAGCGTGACAGCCTGTCTCCCACCAGCTCCTAGCACTTCCTCCTCACCTCACCACCACTTGAGTCTCTGGGTCTCAGGCCCTTTGTGGCTCTGTCCTCGGGACCCAGCTCCCTGGTGGCGTGACTTGGAGTCTCAAAGGCTAGAGCGTTTGGGTGACACCAGGCACCGAATGAGAGCCAGCTACCCACCACCACGGCACCTGGGGCTCTGGCTAGGGCAGCCTCCTCACATCAGTCTTCCAAAGACACCTCATTCCCCAAATGCAAGTTCTCGTTCGGTGCAGCTGCAGAGCCTGTGCTGCTGTCTTGCCACGGTCTTATCGGGCCCACTGCCGGCAACAGGCAGCCACATCTGAAGCAAGCCGCAAGGCTCTTCCTGGAGCCTGCCTCCCCAGGGCCCGAGAGTCGAGGAGTAAGGACTCTCACACGATCATATCAGAACCTTGGTCTGCTTAGGTAAAAGCACTTTTCAGAAGCAGAAACCAACTTCATTGATATTGATCTCTTCAGAGGAAAGGTGCTATAGAAATCTCATCTAATAAATAAAGGATTCAAACTCTGGCATTGGGCTGTCAGTCCAGGAAGGGAAAGGAGCTATCAGGCTCAAGGAGTCGAGAGTACTTATTGGTCACCTGCGCACTGTTTACAGAGCTCTATTCTAGGGGCTGGGTGGAAGAGAAGAAGAAAAGAAAGTCACTCGTTCCTGCCTTTAAAGACAGCTAAAGATGCACAGAGAGGAAAATGCTGAAGGACACAAGACGCAAAGCAAGAAATCAACTGCAAATAAAATCAATACGCTCCAGCTCCGCGTAATAAACCGGGGGCACTGAGGAGAGGTCACCGGCTAAGGTGTCCTGGAGGAGGCATTTTCAAGGAAAACAAGGACATGAATTAGCACTCAGGAGAAAATGGAATGGACACGTCAGTAAGAATTAGCGCCGTGTGTCTCACATTACCCAGGTGCAGCGGGGACACAGAGCTGGCGATGCCATGGCCTGTCCTCCAGAAGCCTCGTATCCCAGTGGAGAGACCAGGGGCACATGGGACGACGGAGCCCATACAGAAGGCCGCATAAACTGTCACCGCTCACTGACTGCATCACTGAGATGAGTAAGAGCTCAAGGAGCGGCCAAGACCCACACGGCTGGAAACAGGGATGACGCACCCTGCAGTCACACACTCGCTGTCTAGGGCACCCGCGGCCCAGGGTGGGAACACGAGAAAGTGGTGGGAGCTCAAGAGACCTGGGTTCTGTGCCAGCTGCTTCCTTAATATTTCTGAGTTACTTGACTTCAAAGCTTGAATTTTCCACCTCTGTAAAAAGGACCATTTGCCCCCCATGCTAAGGGTCACACAATATAACATGGTTGCAGGCATCCAGTGCAAAGTAGGTGCTCAATAAAGCTGCTTTTCCTTCACCCAGAGGGTCACAACTGCAGTGGACCAGGGTTCACCCATCTGCTCACCAAGGCAGCTGCCACACACCAGGTGCTACAGCAGGGCCGAGAGTAGCTGAAGAACACAGCATCAGCCTGTCCTCCAGGGCTCACGGTGTGGAGGAAGTGCAGGCACACAGATGGACGACCCGAGTATGCTCTGAGAACTCCAGCAACGGGGCCAACCGTGGGCCCCACAGATAGCTTCTGAGCGGCCCCAGGAGGAGACCAGCAGGGGAAAGGTTTCATCACAGAGACATCCAGATTTTGTGAGGGTCCCTGATGAAGCAAACCATGTCTCAGCGAGCCCTGAGCCCAATCTGGCCTTCCTGCCCTGCCTCGCCTCTGCGCCCGCACACTGTTCTCCAGGCCCTATACACGGACTTGGGCCTGGAGGACCGGAGATGCTGGGAAGCCAAAGCCACCGTGCTCAGACGTGTGAGGAGACGGCTTGCAGGAGCGGAAGGTGATCTGTGACAGGTCTATCCAGAGGGCAGAGTGCCGAGGAAGAAGGGCCTATTATACAGAGAGGGCAGCGTTAGTGCAGTGGAGAAGCACCTCGTCAGTCTAAGCTGCTTGGCAGTAAGACAGGCCTCACCCCTCCAGGCCGGACCTACACGGGGTCTGGACTACCTGCCAGGGCCCTGCTGATGCCATTTCTGCAGTGTTGGGTCAGGGAGCTGGACAGGCACCAGATGAGTAACTTCTAGGTCATTTCAGCGCTTGGACTCTGAGTCAAGAGAGTGATGGGGTTGATAGGCAGCAATGGGAGACTGGTGTGGTTACACACAGTAGGTCTGTGACCTGCCAGTCTCTGTGACCTCCAAAGAGCCCATCCTATCCATCTGCAAGTGAATCACAGGTTTTATTTAGGCAAATACACCCATCTGCAAAGTAGAGTATTTAATTAAGCCAAAAGCGTATCACATAATTTTAATTAGACCAAGCAAGCAATGCTCCTCTGAAAGCATGTATGTCTTGACTGACTCTCCCCCTCTACCAATAAAAATTCAAGGCAGATAAAGGTGTGTAAAAATAAATAATGCTACCTAAACCTTATTCTTTAAGCTAGTTATTCCCTTGGGAAAAGCTCAGGTTTTACAGGTACGCTGGCATCAAGAGTCTCCATGGAGACCAGCCCTGACGTTCTCCTGTGCACCTGCTCAGGCTTGCCTTCACACACAACCACAAAAGGACTCTTCCCCTAAAGAGAGCCCAGAAGTTCGCCAGAGCACCACACTTCTCCGACTTCTGACTTGTTCTTGCATGTTATCAGCCAACGCTGGTGGGGTGCCCACCCAGGCCGCATCTGCAGGGTGTGAGAGCCACAGAGCAGCACGCGGCACTGGCCTCTCGGGAGCTTAGGGTCTACAGGAGAGCGGAGAGCAGTGGAGGAGGGTGTGTGGCACACACGAAGACGACGCAAACTGCCAAGTGCGAGAGAAGGGAGTCGCCTGGATCTGATATAAAACCTCTGATGTGGACGACCTCACTGGAAATTTCTAGTAACTCTATTTTGTCTTAAATTATCTTTGCATTCCTATAAAAACGAGCTATGAAGCATGTAGGTAGTCTGTTAGAACTGCCGGGGCAGCCGCACTCGTGCTTTCTGAAGAAGTGCCCTCAGCTACTCAGGCACTCTGCGGTGCTGGTCTCAGGCCCGCACTTCTTAGGAAGTTCTACTCAGGAGGGAGTCAGAGACAAGGAGGAAGACGGAGGGTGTTTAGTAGCAGATTATCTACGTGCAATGTACTGAACACAAGTTTGTTTTAACTACACACATAAAAGGCATTAAAAAGGACATTTCTTTATCAATATTTTGTGAGCAATTTATTATTTTGAAAGAAATAATATTTTAATCCTATTATTTTAAGTAAATACTATTTTTTACCACTACTACTCTCATTTGGTGACATTTTGCTGCAAACGATCCATATAAGAGCCCCAAGTCCTGAACCAGGGTCTGGAGGCTGAACTAAGAGGTTAAGAGAATGAAGTGTATTAATTTGGGGTAAAGAAAGACCAAGAAATCTTCTGGGTACTTCAGAGGAGATAAGAACAGAAGTCCACCAGGGGACAGGCAAGGATACGAAATGAGAAGCCGCAGTCAGTGGGGGCTAAGTCGTGCTGGAGGGAGGGAGTGGTGAGCAGTCAGAAACTCCTCAGCACTCCTTGAGTTTCAGATCGAAGCCCGCAGGAGCACACAGGAGTGAATGAGGCTGTGGCCATCGTCCTGGCCTTAGTTTCCTCCTTTACCAAAGGGCGGGGGCGGGGCAGAGGGGTGGACTGAAGAATGATTGCTAAGGCTCCCTCTAATCCTGGTGCTATGTGATTCTGTTACCTATTACCCACAATTTGTGTGTGTGACTTTGGATTGTGGTAAAAGCATTTCATTCAAACAAAGCATTTCAAGGCATTGCTCAGTGTGCCTTGCTTTCATTATCCCAAGTGAGAATAACCCAGAACAGTATCCTGGGTGTCTGCTATGATTCTGGTCTTCAGAAAAGAGGAGTGACCTCAGGTCACAGGTTTCCCCACTACAGCGAGACAGGCATGCTGTGACCACGAACACAGAGCATGCGTT
Source organism: Redunca redunca (assembly GCA_006410935.1). Lineage (NCBI taxonomy): Eukaryota > Metazoa > Chordata > Mammalia > Artiodactyla > Bovidae > Redunca > Redunca redunca. The sequence continues at coordinate 19,493 of SJYQ01096229.1, forward strand.
TCAACCGTTAAGCACAAGACAGAAACCTCTTTAAAACTCACCTTTGTTAGGCTACATGGCAGCTCACCAGGACTAGATCAACTGTCTGGGGAAAATGCATTTGAACATTTCCTGTGGTTTCCTAAAATGTATTCCACACGTAACAACTAGTGAACTTTGTCAGGCCAGCTATGAAAAATCTACAGCCAAATCATACATGAATGGTAAAAACAAAACAAAACTGAATGTTTTCTACCTGAGATCAAAGAAATGGCCAGGAGGTTCATTCTAGCCAGTGCAGTAACACAAGAAAAGAAGTTACAGGCATATAGATTGGAAAGGGCTTCCCTGGTGGCTCAGATGGTAAAGAATCTGCCTCTTATACAGGAGACCCGGGTTCAGTCACTGGGGTGTGGAAGATCCCCTGGAGGAAAAAATGGCAACCCACTCCAATATTCTTGCCTGGAGAATTCCACGGACAGAGAAGCCTGGCAGGCTACAGTTTATGGGGTCACAAAGAGTTGGAAACAAGGGAGCGATTAACACTTTCACTCTGGGTTTCCTGGTAGATCAGCTGGTAAAGAATCCGCCTGCAATTCAGGAGACTCTGGTTCTATTCCTGGGTTGGGAAGATCTGCTGGAGAAGGGATAGGCTATCCACTACAGTATTCTTGGGCTTCCCTAGCGGCTCAGCTGGTAAAAATCCACCTGCAATGTGGGAGACGTGGGTTCGATCCCTGGATTGGGAAGATCCCCTGAAGAGGGGAACAGCCACTCCAGTACTCTGGCCTGGTGAATTCTATGGACTGCATACAGTCCACGGGGTCGCTAAGAGTTGGACACGACTGAGCCACTTTCACTTTTAGAACTAATAAGTGAACTCAGTAAGGCTGCAAGATAAGAGATCATAGACACAAGCTAGCTGTGTTTCTAAGTGGCAGCAAAGAACAATCTAAAAATAAAAGTATCTATTTACAACAGCATCGACAAACTAAAATACTTCATGGGTTAGTGCACCATTAAAATGGCAACTCTGTAAACCTTTCGAAATGGCAAGATATCTGAAGTATAAACAGACTCTTCAGAAAAGAAGATATATGAGTAGCCAAAAGGCATCTGAAAAGGATGCTTAACATCATGTCATTAGAGAAATGAAAATTAACATACAAGAGTGAGATGGTACCACACAACCATTAGAGTTGCTAAAGTTAAAAAGAATGACAAGATTAAATGCTGGCAAATTATGGAGAATTGGAACCTTAATACACTGTTGGTGGGATCTTCTTTTAAAATGTTAATGACCTTTCAACCTAGCAATTCCACCTTCACGTATTTGCCCAAGAAACTAAAACATATGCTCACACAAAGCCTTCTGAGTGAATATTGACAGCAGCTCTACTCATAATATCCCCAAACTGGCAACAACCCAAATGTATGTCAAACGGTACATGGATAAACAAATATGGTATTATTGATACAATGAAATAATACTCAACATCAAAGAAGAATGAACTACTGATATGTAACGATATGGATGAATCTCAAAAACAGTATACTACGTGGACACACAGGACTGTATATATGCATTCCAAGAATCCACAGATGTTAACATTCTAAAAAGGCAAAATTATACCAACAGAGGCAGATCAGTGGTTAACTGCAACTGGGGCAGGTGTACGGGTTGACTGAAAATGGGGCACACGGGAACTTTGGAGGCTAACGGAAGTATTCTAAATTCTGAACTTGGTGAGGGCTGTACAACTTAGTTACTAAAACTCACTGAACTTTAAAACAGGTGAATTTTATGATATATAAATTATATGTCAAAAAATCTATAAAACACACACAGCTTACTGGGCAAAGAACTAACTGAAATGATTTACTCTTAGAATTTAAAAAATTTATTTAGTTTTGCAATAAAGCCATTTTTCCCCTCTCCATAAAGAAATATTATAAACAGGATAATTTTATCAAATAGTTTTATAAAATAATTATTGTATTGCTATTGCTACGACTGAACTATAACAACAGTTGCAAATTTGCTAGCCAGATGGAAAATATTCACTTCATGAGACAACGGTCCGCTGGCACCGCTGTCAGCAAGGCACGGACGGGGAACTGACACGGGCTTCAGTGAATGCGAGCTGCACACTCTGCATTTTAGAGGCTTGGTCTCTGATGCTCCTTTATTGGGGAGGGGCTCTTCGTGTCTCCACTCACTCTCGTCTTGTTAAAGGACATATGGTGCGCTGGGTCTCTGGGACGCAGCAAACTAACGGGCTAAATATATGGAGCTGGTGTTCAGTTAAGGTTTGATTTGTTTTGCTCTAACACCTCAACTTGCAATTTACAAGAGCAGCAGAGGGACTAATCTGTTTGGTTTTAGCCCAGAACTCTTAAAGATTAAACGGGGAATATGGACAAGCACACTCTTGTTTAAGTAAAAGTATAGTAAAAGTGAAAGGAAGAGAGTAGCAAAGGGAGAAAATTTTATTAGAATCTGCCTCAAAATGTTCAGCTCCTCTTTGCTCTCGTACCTCCCATAGGCTCCCATCAACAGCTCTCTGTCGTCATCACTGCTGCTCCTGCTTTGGGGAGGGTGGGCAGGCACCTCCTTCCGTTGAACCGTAAAGTAAGCACACACCCAGCTGCTGCCCCAGAACTGCTGGGACACCTCCAGCCTTTCACCGCCAGACTGGGGATAAAATACAGGAGCCCCTAGAGGGCTGGGGTCTTGGTCACCACACTCTCTATGTGACACAGGGCAGAGTATGTACTCGACACTGGACGGCAGTAATAACAACACCTAACCAGCCAAACCAACACCTATCCAGTTTCCCTGGATAGGCTTTCTGCAGACCCCATCTAGAACTCTGTACATAGAATAAGGCCTTTTATAAGAACACACTGCCTTAGATTCTTTGAGACACAAGACACGATGCCAAACATCCTGACAATTTTAAATCACACTTGAAAGACAGTTAAAATAAAGGCCTAAGTGTGGGCTTATTTGTGGTGGTTTACGATGCTGGTGACGCAGGTCTCCTGCAGGCTTCATCAGCAATCACTGCAGCTTCTCGCCCCAGCCCAGACCCGAGGATGCCACCCTCTGTTCAGCGTGCCGGCAGTCCCCTCCAGTGGATGGGGACGGCTGGGGTGCGTGCACATTCCTTCCCACTGTGTGCATTAGTCCACATCTTCCCTAGATCATTCCTTTGAAAGAACTCAATAGCCCCCTGGGCTTTCCTGTGTGCTTAATTGAAAAAAAAAAAAAGATCGTGTTGCCCACATTCAAAACCACTGGTTTTCACTGCAAACCTATGTCCACATTCTCCAGACTGGAATCTGGAATCTCTTCCCTCTCTTTTGAGCAGTCTCTCCTCACCCAACTCCAAAGCTCCACCAGGCTGCACGGAGGTCACCTGCAGACCACCACCCAGCTTGGTCCACACAGTCCCTCTTTCTGCTCTTCCAAGTCCCACCCTTCCTCTAATGCCCCTACTGTGGAATCCTATCCAGAGTCTGCCAGTTGGAATTAACCTCTCCCTCCCCAGATCCCTGTAACATATGGCATGCACCATGATTAAAACTCATGGCAGGCTGCCCTGGATGCCGGTTATTTCATGCATGTGACTGCCTTCCACTTAGGACCAGCAAATTTCTACTTTGAATGCATATTTAAATCACCTTGAGGATCCTTGGAAAACCAGCTGATTCTAGGACGAGGCAAAGGTTAAGTACAAGATCACCCAGAACACATCAAGTTGTGCCAGAGAGTAGGAAAATACTTTTCCAAAACTGGAGGCATGTCACAAAATCATGGAATTCAGCTCAAAGGAATTTCACTGGCCAAATCTGAGACAATTTGAGCAACAAAATAATTAAGTACAGCAGTGAATTATAAACCACTGAAAAAATATAAGGCCCATGAGTTCATATCAACAAGAGATAAACACGGGAGGAGGATGCAAATGCTGAATGCAGAGGACTGGGGTCAGAAGAGCATCCTTGCTCAACCACCACAGTGAAGATCGGTTCAGGCAAGAGGCATCAGTGGATGCTCAATCTAGGAGACATTTTTGATGAGGATTAGGGCATTATATAGTCAAGCGGTTTCCCACAGATGCTCAACCAGTTAGAATGGCAAGAACACACCATTTTTAGAGACATCAGACAACACCTGGACAGGGTGAATGAATCAACACTAATGTATCAATAATGAGAGACAGATAAATATCCGGGCTTCCCAAAGTAGGGGCTGCGCTGGTGTCTCAGGTGGTAAAGAACCTGCCTGCAATACAGGAGACCCGGGTTCAGTCCCCAGGTCAGGACGATCCCTTGGACCCACTCCAGGATTCCTGCCTAGAGAATTCCATGGAGAGGAGCCTGGAGGGCTACAGTTCATGGCTTGCAGAGAGTCAGACACGACTGAGCGACTATCATATCTCTCAGTGTAGAACCCTGAGGGGAATATATCATCATCCACATGAAGAAACATCTGATGAACCCTAAATGAGGAGTGCTCTATTTAAAAAAAAAAAAAAGGAAAAGAAAAATGAGGGGGTGGGGGTGGGAAGGGTAAGGAGAAGGGGGTAGAGAAATGTAGTCTTTAAAAATGCCAGTGATCACTAAAACCAAAGAAAGGCAATGGAAACACTCCAACTTAAGAGTCTTCAAGAGGCGTGACAACGAAATGCAATGCTTGATCACGGACTGGATTCCACACTGCTACCGCTGCTGAGTTGCTTCAGTCGTGTCCGACTCTGTGCGACCCCACAGACGGCAGCCCACCGGGCTCCCCCGTCCCTGGGATTCTCCAGGCAAGCACACTGGAGTGGGTTGCCACTTCCTTCTCCAATGCATGAAGGTGAAAAGAGAAAGTGAAGTCGCTCAGTCATGTCTGACTCTTAGCGACTCCACGGACTGCAGCCTACCAGGCTCCTCCGTCCATGGGATTTTCCAGGCAAGAGTACTGGAGTGGGGTGCCACTGCCTCCAGAAAATGCTGTCACAAAGTACCTTACAAGATCAACTGGCAAAGCTAGAATAGGGACAATAGATTCGATAGAAGTATCAGTGTCAGTGTGCTAAAGCTGGTAACTGTGCTATCGTTATACAGAATAATTATCCTGAGGAAACACTCACTGGAGTTTATGGGGATAGAGGCTACAGTGTTTCAACTCACTCTCAAAGAGTCTAGGAAAGAGCTTTCAACTTTCAAAAAGTTAAAAACACCCAGATACTCTTTCTGATTTGATGGTTCAGTGTGAGGCCCAGCTAGTCTTCATTTTAGAGGCTTCCCAGAGGGAGAAGTGCCCAGAGCAGGTTCCTCAGAGCAGCTGCCCCAGCGTCACCTGGGGGCCTCTCAGACAGGCACAGGTCCGTTGAGTCAGAAGCGCTGGCCCAACGGACTGTGTGATTCTGATGTCCACTCTGAAATCACTGACCTAAACTATAAGCTCCCACACTCTATGTTCTAGCTTCTATAGTCATCACAAAACCTAGCGAAATGCTTTATACAAAATCAAACCTCAATAAATACTTGCTGAATTTAGCCTGGCAGTGAATGAAAAGGCAGAAATGACCACTGAGGCACTTGAAGTCGATAAACTAAAGGTCCCAGCTAAAGCATCACTCTTTGAGTTTCTACAGTGAAAACAAAATTTATTTTGAAAGCAGTAAAGGAAGGCAGATTACTCAAGAGGTTAGTAAAAGCACTGCTGTCCCAAAAGGGGGGAGATTACTCAAGAGGTTAGTAAAAGCACTGCTGTCCCAAAAGGGGGGATATCAGCTCACAGTTTAAGTCACTGTCAATTGAAAATAAGCAATAACTTACGCAAGCTCTTAGACTGGTATTTAAAAATTAATTCTGTGGTTTTGGGAGGCAATGCACAGCGATTTAAATACCATGCAGTATGCATCATGCAAGATCTACTTAGAAAACACAGGAGTCACGTGGCTGTGATGTGGCCCAGATTTGAAGAGGATGGCCGGGTTTCAGAAGAACCCTCTCTAGGTGGCAGTGGGAGAAACAAGGCCCCTGTAACGACAACAGGCTGATCAATCTGCCTACTGAGCTGAAAATGAAACAAATAAATCCATGTTTATGCAGTTGTTTTCCATCCTGAGAAGTTAAGGCGCTGAAGCGACACGGGGATGCAGGGTATCATTCCGGCCGCACCACACGCCTTTTCTAATTGGCACCCAGAGAGATTTCACAGGAAGAGGGTGTTACTTTGGTATTGTTGACTTAAAGGTTATCTCGTCGCAGCGAGGCAGAGGAGAATTCATCTTCAAAATTCACCTCTTCGTTGTAAGACCATGGAGTGTCTTGGCAATTAACAATTCCTATCACCTCTAGCTGTTCCCTATGTGAGAAGGCTCAGAACTCGCCTTACAAATTGCTCTTTTGAAGATCAAAGGGGAGCTGAATGTGTCTGTGTGCTCTCGATGAGACTGTGATTTAATGGAATTTTTAGAGGAGGCTTGCTGGCAGTGTTTGGATGACAGCCCCAGGCGGAGGATTCCGGGGAGCTCGGCCACTCTTCCCTTCGGAGCGTCCTCCCTGTCTTTAATTGGCACCTCATTAGAAATTAATGAAAATGACATCCTCTGTTCTTCCTGCTCTAGGCACCGAATGCTACAAAAAGGCCCATCACAATTCATAACACATTCAATTTATATAGCAATGGCTCTTAAGCATTATTTATGAGATGTGAATTTCTTGTCAGCAGTTAATAACCTGTACAGAGTGGAAGGGGAATGGAAAAAAAAGATTGTGAATATATATATGGGCTTTCTGCAGTGGAGAGGTGTTCTGTTTGAGTTTAAACTGCCTTCCCGACACTTTCAGGAGTAAATTACCGTGTTTCCCCTCCTCTAAAGCCTTCCTGGGCAGTTCAGTGTCTCTCCAGCACTCAGCACAGCCTCAAGGAAGTAACTAAAGAACTCACCTTTCCCTGAGAGATCCAAGCAGACAGGAGGAGGAACACAAGCTAGGAGACAGTCCTAGAGGTGGGTGTCCTTTGTCTTTTTAAGTCTGGCAGTTGACTCAGTCTTTCTGGGCACGTAAGTGTGATGTTCTCTGTGGGTCCAACTGAGTGCCCAGCTCTCTCTAGGAAGGCTACATCTGGAGAGACTGCAGAAAGCTCAGGGCTTTCGTCTCCAGGAAAAAAATCGAACCTCTATAAGCAGACCCTCAAAACGGGGCGCAAGCCATGGGACACGTGTTACATCACCTGAAAAGAATGCACGTCTGTGGCCAAGGATCGGCACTTACTTAGGAGCCAGCCTCCTGCTGAGAGGTGGAGAGCGCGGCAGGGGAATCTGCGCTTACCAGGCCAGCCGGCTCGCTTCACTCTAGGGACACATGAAGCCATCCAACGTGCACTTCTAAATACTTTCAGCTGGGTGCTTTAAGGCCTTGGGAAATGAGGCGGTTTGCATCAAAGCTCAAGGACAAAGTGGGAGACTCGGCAACACCACCTCTGGGTCTCTCAGCGCTAATCTGTGAATTCTCACTGCTTTCCTGATGAGGAGAGAAGGTATCAGCCACTGCCAGAGGCAAGGCTGCTCACGGGACCCCACGAGGGCAAATCCCGTGTAATACCCAGGATTCAGTTTCTTTCGAGAAGGAAAGAAGAATGTAAGGTACAGGAAAATCCCATGATTCTAATTTAGGAATCCCCAAAGGCCTGTGTTACAAAAGCAATAGGCAAATGGTCAGGGAAGCCCGCGACGGGCCACGTAAGACCAGAGCAAGAATGTGCAGACAACAAAAGATCAGACAAACCACCGTGAGCAAAGCTGGTTAGCCAGCAGATCCCAGAGTTTCCTCAGCTAACCACAGCATTCCTTCACTACCTTGTCAAGAATTTTACGTGACCTGGCAGGGCTGATCAAGACACAACCTAAGAGTAAGGGTCTGGGCTCAGCTGGACTGCCCCACACTGTGGGAAAACAGGCGAGGCCTGAAAATTCTGCCGACGGCCTCCACCCACGTCTCTCCCCACCTCTCTCCCCATGCTCTCACACAAACACTGAATAGGATAAATAAATGTCAGGCCAAAATGTCGCACCTCTCTGGTGACACCCAGACTCCACATGCCAGTCCCCACTCTGCAGCTGAGCCCGTTTCTGATACTGCCGAGTACCGCACACCACAGTATGCAACAGATTTCTAGTCATGACGGGAAAGGAGTTCCTACTTTGTCTTCATGAGATGCTGGAATGCCCTCCTGTCCTCCTCAATTCCGACAGGGCAGGTAATTGAGGGACAAGGAGCAGCCACGACCATCTCTTCACAAGATGAAGGGCTTTGAGTGACTGTCTGACTGCCGGGAGAACCACCTAGTCCTGAGTACCAGCATCAGTGCTTACAGGAGATCTACGGCCACCCAAGCACAAGGAGGTTCCTAAAGCTCACTCCTGAGCTTTAGAAAGGATACAGGGTTCTTAGAGGCCAGAGCCAGCGTGCCTGATGAGAGCTCTGTCCCAAACCATAATTTCACAATACAGAAGTACTGCAGTCAGCCTAAACACAGCTACACAATTTGTGATGCATGTGGTCAGAGGGAGGAGAAGTGTTGTTCTAAGTTTTGCTCCACTGTGGGCAGGCATAAAGTTTTTAACAAGGACACCCCTTTGAAGCAACTCTAGGAGTTTGTATTACACTGAATAACACCAAAGGAAAGGTTACTTTAATGCTATTCCAAGGGGCTAACTGACAATGAATTATGGTTCAAGGAAAATAATTTTCTAGTCAAACTTTAATTTAAAAGGGATATGGGGGAGAAATCGTCCATTTATTATACATAGCAAGAAGCTCATTCAAAATTAATATATAAATTTTATGGTACATATACCAGAGTTTCACTGGTTTGGTTAACTTCCAAATAAGTCATCAATGAGAAGGAACTGGGAGTACGCAGTGGGGAGGAGCTGAGCACAGTGACAACGCAAAGCTAATGAGCCATGTGTAAGAGTAGTCGCAGAGGTTTTAGCCTTTTTTGTTATGTCTGAAGGAAATCAGGGGTGTTTAGAAATAAGACTCCTCTACTCCCGATTTCCTGAGATTTCCTGAGCTCTAAACCTATGGCCTGCAGGGAGGTACTCAGGGGGAGAAGCCAGGAGCTCAGCCTCTCAGAAGTTAACGCCCCCCCCACCCCCTGCTGGATGCTTACCGCAGCGGCACGATCCCAGTTCCTGCTGCACCAGCTCCAGTTTGGTTTGGCACTGGAAGCACCGACGTCGACTTTTCTGTTTAGACCGGCTGGTCTCCTCGGATCGTTCAGTGTTCTCCAGTAGTCGTGGCCGTTTCACTGGCGAAGCCTCATTCTCAGACTGTGAATCTGCACAAAACAACACATTTGGGCGTCAGGATTAGTGCCTGGCCTGGAGAGCCAGAGCAGACTAACCTGCTGCCAGGCACGCTGTGGACCAGGCTACTGCCCTTGTCCAAGCGCCAGACCTGTGTGAGCCAGAGCCAGTTCTGACTGGCCTGGTCTAGGAGGCACAAACTGTCACAACCGTGCACCTTCAGAGCTGACCTCTCATGAGCCAGGCCTGAGCGAGGAAGGTGGGGTGGCTCAGCAAACATCAGTTCTATGTCATTTTTTAAAATAGCCATGCCGACAAGGAGACCATTTAAGCTGGAAACAAGACCCCTCTCTCTGTACCCCTCCTTTGGGTCCTCACTGTTCACTGCTTGTACTGGGTATCTCTTCTGGGATCTTTGTCCTCAAGTAAACTACAATTCACCAGAGAAGGGACTACGTCTACTATTTCTTTATATCACCATACTTAGCACAACTCTGTACCTAAAATTAGTCTTTCATGGCTGATCCATGTTTTCTAGTACAAATACATTTCTATTCCTATGCACAACTAAATGCACAAGAATCAGGCTCTAATATTGAAGACTATTCCAGTTTACTCAGAGGGAAGAAGTGTCCTTGCCTGTTCTCAAGCAAGCTGTTCCATGGCCTCCTTCATGGGGTGGGCAGAGACAGTGCCTGGTACTACAACCCCAGGGCCGGAGTCAAATTAGTGGGGTGGGAGATGGCGGAGGTGGTGGGGGCTGGTGGTGTAGGGTGCAACAACTGTTTTGTATAACCTTACAAAGTAAAATGAAATGAAGTTTGAAGTTCATGTCATAGGCAGGCTGTAAATAACTTGCCTTCAAAACAAAAAAAGAGCCAGCTCTTCTAGGGCTCCATGCACCTGGAATTGCTGTCACAGCACAACCAAGGTTCCAAAGTGATCTGTGCCGAACCACCTCTGGAAGACAGTCTCCTAAACGATCTTCAAAACAAACCAGATCCCACACATTCTCACCCCACCACGACCATCGCACTGGTCCAGGCCATCACCATCTCTGCCAGCCTAGCTGAGTAGCTTCTTAACCTGTCTCCCTGCCCTTCCCCTTGTCCCTATAGTCTATTCTCCATCAGGCAGCCAAGCAATCCTGCTAAAAATCAAGTTAGAATCACTTCACTCTCCTGGTCAGAATCCTAACAGCTCCCTTTCTTGGAGGAGAAGTTCAGATACCTCCTTCGACTCTCAGAAAGGCCCTGCATGGTGGGCCCTCCCTTGGCCCTGTCCCCTGCTGCTCTTGCCCTCTGCTCTATCCACACTGGCCTGCTGACTCTCCTACCCCAGGGCCTTTGCACCTTCTGTTGCCTTTGACTGGAATATTCTTTGCCCAGATCCACAGGGGATCTCATCTCTCAAGTCTTTTAAGCAGTATTTTCAACGAGGTCTTCTTCCCTGAAAACCTTATGCAGACCACTCCTGCCCGCTCTTCCTGCCTTTTGTTCCTCCACAGCACTGTCTTTTCACTTTATCCTCCAGGAGAACCTGAGCTCCTGGAGGGCAGCAAGCTTCACCTGCTTTGTTCACTAATGCGCCCCCTTTGCCTAAACTCTTGATTTCTTACGTGAATGAATCTTCTCCTTAGGCAGTCCTGATTTTCTATATTCTGTGGCTCCAGTGAGAACCAGTAGGCTGTTGGCTGCACTTCTTTTTTCTTTTGGCCGCATCATGAAGCATGCAGGATCTTAGCTCCCCAACCAGGGATTGAATCCGTGGCCCCTGCAGCGGAAGCACACTCGGAGTCTTACCCACCAGATCTGCAGGGAATTCTGGCGGTGTTTCAGGAAAGGCTGCCGGGACCCTCTCCCAGCCCCACTCTGTGTGGAGTGGATGCTGCCTGTCGCCCTAGCACTTACTGGCCCCAATGGGGACAACTGCAACGGTTCCTCACGGCCGCCAACCCACCGCACCGCGCACTGACTTTCAGAAGGCACACACCATTTGCAGCAATTGTAAACTTCATTTTTCATTTCATTTAGTTCTTGCAGTCCTACATGACATTTCCCCCCAATACAAACCAACCAAACAAGGCCTCTGATGAAAACAATTGAAAGCCAAGTTCAGCCTATTTCCCAGCTCTGCTGAGCAAAGCTGTCCAAACCCAGCCGGTGTGAGGACTGAGGCAGCCAGACACATCAGACCCCTCCTCTTCCCCTACAAAAGCAACAAGCAACAATCTAAATGTAAATCATTACAAAGCAGCCTGCCAAAAGAAATATACCAGGCAGGGGCCACATTGCTCTCCAGGGGTCCTTTTTAAAAACAAACCAACCAACCAACCAACCAAGGCATTATTTGTATTAATAACCCTATTTAGACTTTTTTCCATTGGGTGACAAAAACAGAAAATTCTAGAGTAAAAAAACAGAAAAATGGAGTTTTTTTCTGAGAGAAGGTCCTACATTTGAAGCATCTGTGTAAGAAATTATCCCTCAATTCTGGGCGGGGGCAGGTAGCGAGGAGAGATTAGGGTCCACACAAGAAGGGGAAGTGGCTGCAGCCTTTGCATTATTAAGCTGCTAAAATCCAGAGGGCCGTGACATGATGCCAGCACACCTTTAAGAAGGAAGGGCCACTCGGATCTTCTTTCATTTGCACTGTGGTCTGATACAACTGAGCTTGTGTCTGGAAATGCAATGTTCACATTCAAAGCCGTCTCCAAAGTGAGTCTGTTCCAAACTGTCCAATGTGCTGTCTGCCTATATAGCACCCATTTCCATTTCTAAAGCAAGCCTCTGCTTCAAGAAGACAATTTACTTTCAGTATGTCAATAGAAAGAGAGTGATATGTGAAGATAGTATTTTTTAATATATGATTTCTAAGACTGAGAAACAGAATTCATATTTATATAATCATAATCATCATCAATCATCACCAAACCCAGTTGATGGAACCCCCAAAATTAGAATACGCCTGTCCAAGACCGATTTCTTTTCTTCTAATTCCCCATCTTGTCTGACCAGTGAAGTGAGCATTTAATAAAAAAAAAAAAAAAAAACTAGAGTCAGTCTGCATGGTCCCATCCTGAAATTTTCTTTACCCACTCGATTTCACGTATGAAGACCACAGCGTTATTTGTTCTGGAAGGCAGGGTGCAGGGGATGTTCCTGAAACAACAGGTAGGCGGGAAGGTCTTCAATGCTGCAACAGCCTCTGGCGGCACTGCACTGGCCCTCCTAAAGGAACAGCGCTCAGCGAGTCAGCCCTCTGAGAGTCAACGCTCACTCGGTGCAAGCCTGAGTCACGAGCAGCAGTCCTCAGCGAGTCTAAACTAAGATGAAAGGTTTACCAGAATGTGTCATTTTTCAGAACCAAGGAATCACTCCTAGACATTGAGAGATTCACAGCCTTAGCGTTCTGGAATATACCCACTTACCCTGCACTCAGTCAATGGTCTATTAAGTGGAGTGGAATCCTGTGCCCTCTGATGCCCCCTACCACAAGGACTGTTCACCACCCTCCACAAGCTGCCATCCAGGAAGGTGACTGTGTTATATATAACTTCCTGGAGAAGCAAACCATTCCTTGGCATTTCCTCACAAGTCAACTTAGTGTTTTAATTAGAAGCTGATGAAATAAATAGCGGTCTATAGGATCATCATCATGTCTGCATAAGAAATTTACATCTCCTCTGCTAATTACTTAATGAAACCTGCGCCATGGGGGGAGATGCCCAAATAAGAGAAACAGATGTCCAGGACAGGGATTCTAATTACATAATAATGAACTAAATAATTCAACTATTCAATTATAAATTTCATGCCAATTTAAAAAGGACCATCAGAAAGAAAAGATCCAATTATGGTCAAGACTAAAGGAACCCTCATCTACTGTCTGATTCTGAATAAATTAAACTTTGATTATTTACTTCTTGCTCAGAAACATCACTCTTGTTACCCTGAAGCATTTTCAACTCCTCAACTATGATGGAAAACACCTACCAGTCCATTTGCATAATCTGAACGTGGGCAGTAAGGGTTAAATGCAGAGAGAAAGGTGAACAGAAATAACTCTCATACGCAGCTCTAACTGTCAGAAGAAACTCGTCCTTGCAAGGAGCATGCTCATTAGCAGCAAGAGTGTGGCGGCAGGCTGGAAACTGTTCCCACCCCAGGAGTTAGGAGTGACTTCTAATTAAAGTCCTTCATAAAGGGCCAACGAAGCACATTTTCCCCAGTATGCTTTTCCTGGAGAACATAATCTAGCCTGTGTGTACCCACACGAGAGCTGCCACACGCCCATGCCAGGCTCACAGTTCTTGACATTCAGCAGACCCCCTCTTCTTCTGTCTACACTTATTGCCTGAGGAAGATTCCACATCAGATCTTCTAGTCAAAGGAAAGTCCGATCAAGAATCACAGTGTGATTAAATTAGAAAGGAATATCTTAAAGTATTTTACTTTCCTAAAGGTAATCGTTGCTTTGTGACAGAGAAACAAGTACCATGATTTTTAAAACATACAATCTTCTGAAGAGAAGAAGTCTTCTAATTGTACTTTCCCAGCCAATAGAGAATAGTGGAGCAAAGACTTTCAATTTAGGAACACAGTTTAACTGGAAAACTTGACTGGAGACAACAAACAGCCCTCCTTCTTTTAAAATTCTGTTTCGTCTCTGACAGAAATTCACATTTGTTCCTTACTGTCACTGTTCTTGTCTTTATTACTCATGTTCTCTCCTGAAGATTTCCAGATAAATTGTGTCAGGTCTGTCAAGAGCTGAATCCCAGTCTCTCTGAGTCTCCCGTCGCTGTGCAGCTGACAGCCCGCACGCAACCGACAGGGCTACCCTTGGTCATGCCCCTCTGACACCTCGGGGCGGGGCCAGGCGGTCCTGACCGTCCGAACTAGACAGCACTCGGAGTTGAGGAGAGGAGAGTGGGCACAGCAAAGTGGCCACGAAGAAAAGGAAGCATCTTCTGTTCACTTCACCCACACCTTCCCTTACTTCTAAGAGAGATGAATCTGTTTAATCTCAGGCTCTGTGACAGCTTTTGAGGTGCTCAATCAGTTTTTTCAGAACCTATCACAGTCTCTTGACAGATTGACATTTATGATCCCAACAGCCTGTGCAAACATCGGTAAGAGCAATAATTAATGAACCCGCACACATCACTGCCATCTCTCCTTCGACCATTTAAAAGAAGGCTTAAGCTGCTAAAACCTCTGTCCATGAAAAACACCACATTCTCACTGGAAAAATGGATAAAAGACACTTCATAAAAATCTGTCTGAAAGGTACTTTCTGTTTCTTCTCATGCTGGCTTTCAGTGTGTGCAGGGATTAGCTTCCTCCTCTCCCAGCTTCTCAACTCTGTGTGTCATGGAGACTTCAGGAGAGAAAACTCCCTCATTACCCATTAAAATTCTGTTTCCATTTTATCCGAATAGAATTGCCCCCTCCTTTCTTATCTTCCTCATGGTCCTGGAACTATTTCGGAAGATCACATGTGTTAAAAAGCTGTTACACAAACAAAGTTCGACTCTTTGGAAGAGGTCGATTATTAAAATTTTGTGGAGAATGCCTCCATTTTCATTTGAAATATAATACAAAGGTGAATTTAGCTTGATATACTCCTATGATGCCACGTCTTATACCACAAGCATTTTAAAAGTGTTCTCAAATTGCCAGACACTGCTACTGTGAACTATGAATCCCTCTCCTTCCATCAACAGCCCCATTCCTCCAGGTTATTCCCTCAAGATAACACTTGCTCCTTATCGTGAGGTTGGTGGTCTCCTCCATCACAGCCTCAAGACTGAAAGCAGACCTCCAACTCAACCCCAAGAAGCATGTAGTCAGCTTTCACCTTTTTATTTTGAACATTTTCAAAAATAAAGAAAAATTCAAATAGCACAATAAACACCTGTATACACTCCATTCAGATTCAACAAACAATCTGTCACACTACTTTCTCTCTCCTCCATATACTCATGCAATACCCAACCATCTGAAAATAAGCTGCAAACATCAAAATACCTCACATATACACATTTACTAATAAAGGCATTTCCTTACATGACCAAAATATCATACCTAAGAAAATTAAGCATAATGCCCCAGTGTCACCTAACATTCGGTCCATATCTGAATTGTCTCCATTGTTTTCAATGTTTATCTTCATTGTTTCAAAGGCATGTCCAATCAAGTTGCAGGCGTTACATTTGGATCTAGGCCTCTTTTAGTCTGGAACAGAATGCCCCTCAAACTGGTTGCTTGTTCATTTATTCAAATGACATGGACTTCTGGACAGTCCTGGTTGGTTTCCCCGTGGAATATACCATCGTCCTGGACTGACTGACTGTTTCTCAGTTTCATCTATCTCCCTATGTTTAATGGCATCATTTACTGGTAAGGAAGGAGATTTTTTTTTAACTGAACACTTCCTCTGTTTCATATTTGAGACCAGAAATTAAAGCTTCTGACAAGTCCCTGACAAACCTACATGGCTGGAGGCCTGGCACAAGTTAGGGCAGGTGAGGAAGGGCAGGCGCTGGGTTGTCAGCCCAGTTCCCACTGCACCTTGGCCATCGGAGGAGAGGTTCTTCCTCGAACTTGCCCCACTGTGCACCTGCCATATGGGACATCAGGCTACAGTTCACCTGCGCCTCAGCAAGGAATGGTGTGCTTAGGTGAGCGCTGGGAGATGAGTTAGCTGTTGGTGTCTTAGCCCATGATTTCTTAGTCTAATGGCAAGGCCTATGACTAAAGTTGGTCCCAGAAGGCCACAAGTCACCTCTCCCATTATCTCCTTTCCAATAGCTTCCTGATGGTTTCTGATTGCCCTGCCCCTCCTGATGATGAACTCTACACTGTTGCTAATTGTTCCTAAGACATCTCTTCATTGCTGATCATTCAACTCTCCAAACGGAAGGAAAACTTTCACCAGAATAAAAACAAAGCAAAAGCCCAGGAAGGTTCACTTATAATAATAATCGTAATCTCATTAAGTAAAATAACATTCTCCTTTATCTGATCTAATCTATGTGGCCTTCCAAAAGCCCAGACAACAGTATTTCATTAATTATTTATCATGTTCCTAGCACTGGGCTGCAAATCAGAACCACACATGGCAATGATCTCTCCCCTCAAGGAAGCCACATTCCAGGACAGACACAAGGAAACTTATAGTACATTAATGTAAGAGCAGACTACAGACATAAAACGTGGACGTGATAAACTCTGCTGAGGAGGGTGATTAAGAAGCACAAGAGTGAAAGGTCAAGAAGGGACCTCTTGAACCTATGAACTGTATTATATATTATACGTAGAAGGACGATTTGCAGCTCTCATTTATCACCCTCACACTTTTTGTTAGCCCTGCTTTTCAAAATACCATTTGTACAAAACCTGTTGCTCATCTAACTTCTACCTCTTGTCTTTACCAAAAACCCTCTCAATCAGTAGACCCTTTCACAGTCTGAGGAGCAAAAGTACATGGAGAACACCCGATTGATATGTTTTCAGGGAAATAAAGCTGTTATATCAATACAGCTTCCCCCCTCTCTGACTCCAGCTGGTTTCATGGGGGAGGGGGGAGGGGCCTCATGAACATCTCAATAGCAATAGTCACCCTTTGCAGCTGTTACTGGCCTGGTAACAACGTTCCTTGTTTTCGCTTCTCCATCAGCAAGACCTGTTCGGCCTGCTCAACTAAACCATATTACTTTTCCCCATAGATTTTTCAGTTACTCATTGTAACTGACAAATTACCCTCAGTAGATAATCTTTCCTTTTTATAACCTGCTTGGGTATTTTAGAGTTCAACAACATTACAATTGCATTGATTTTTAAAAATATTATATTTATAGCATCAGTTCAGTTCAGTTCAGTCGCTCAGTCGTGTCCAACTCTTTGCGACCCCATGAATTGCAGCACGCCAGGCCTCCCTGTCTATCACCAACTCCCGGAGTTTACTCAAACTCATGTCCATCGAGTCGGTGATGCCATCCAGCCATCTCATCCTCTGTCGTCCCCTTCTCCTCCTGCCCCCAATCCCTCCCAGCATCACAGTCTTTTCCAATGAGTCAACTCTTCACATGAGGAGGCCAAAGTATTGGAGTTTCAGCTTCAGCATCATTCCTTCCAATGAACACCCAGGACTGGTCTTCTTTAAGATGGACTGGTTGGATCTCCTTGCAGTCCAAGGGACTCTCAAAAGTCTTCTCCAACACCACAGTTCAAAAGCATCAATTCAGTAACGTCAAAGTAATTTTATAAGGCATAATATGAAAAATTTGTTTCATGTAACTACAGAATAAGTAGATTTATTCCCTGTTCTTTAGTCTCCCTATTGATGACTTATATTTAAAGAAGCCAGGTAGGAAGGGAGAGGCTGGACATCTTCAAATAATGTTGTACCCTCATATATTGGTCTCCAAAGCTGATGATTTGCCCGAGGGTTAACGTGATTTGACCCCAGGTCTTCTGCCAGGAACACTGAAAAATAGGTTTCCTTTATAGAAAAACACTTCAGGGTAGGGTGTGGACATGGGTAAAGAAGAATGAAGTATTAATTCAATTTTTCCGGCTTTTTGTTAAAAACATGGACAAAAAGTCAAATATTCCCATGCAAATCATCTTATCCCCTCTAAAGCTCACAACTCTTTTCCCTGCCCTGACTTATAACACAAGCCACTAGGGGAAGATGTAGAATCGGCTGAATTTAGTACTCCACTGGTACTAACAAAACAGTAACAACAGTGGGGGAAAAAAAATCTCTGTTAACAGAGGTCAAATTCCTAATGACAGTAATCTTGGCAATGAGAGGCTATCATCCTGTGGGCTCTCTGCTCCAGGTTTAATGTACGGGGAAAATGTTTGAACGTTTATATTTTGCTATTTAAAAAAAAAACAGCTTGAATGCATAACTAAGTAGATGCTAAAATTAAATAGCTGATTTGTTTTTAAACTATTTTGTTTCTAATTTAGCATCAACTTAATTCAGTTCCTCTCTCTACCTATCACTTAGTTTCTTCCACACAAGATTTAGTCATTTGACTCATTACTCCCGGGGTAAATCCTTAAACTTATAAATAAACACATCTGTGCCTCATTTTAACTCTTTCCAATGTGAGGCTAAATGAACCTAAAGTTAGAACTTGACACGATGATAAAGAGTGCCCAGAAAAAGCCACGCCCAGGCCACTCCCACCGCCAACTGAGCACACTCAGCATTCATCACTCAGGGTTGGATCAGTGGGATGTAGGTACTACCAACTGTGCAGGAGGCTGGAGAAAGCTGCCTTAAGAGAACGGCTTATGAAGGAAAGAGAACCCCCACTTGTAAATTGAGCTGGTGGAAAATCAGAGGCAAGAAACTCTACATAGAATTATTATGAAGATTATCTTTAGTTCATATTTGAAATACGAGAGGAACAAACATCTAGCATTTTAACCCCCCCCTTCAACCAACTTTGCTCAATACTTCTCGTTTAAAGAATTATTACTTGTCAAGAAGATGTTTACACTATGAACAATCATACTAAAAAAATTATATATTTTATCAATGTTAACTTTCCAATTTTGAAAGTTGTACTGTGGCTATATAAGACAACATCTTGATTTTAGGAATTACACACTGAAGTTTTAGTACAACAAAGGTAACTACCAAAATGGTTATGGATGTAGATGTAACATACACACACAGGAAGAGTAGAGAAGAGAACAGAGAACAAAGTCACTGTGTAAAATGTTAATATTGGGTGATCTGAGGCAGGGAGGTTCCTGAGAACTGTCTTCTTGTAAATTTTCTGTAAGTCTGAATCTATGTTTATAAAAACACAAAAGCAATGAGTAGCCATACCTGGAGATGACTGGCTGGCGTGTCTACTGAATCCCTTCTCAGAAATGCTGATATTGCTCAGGTCTGATGGGAACGCGCACGACCAAATAGTGTAGCAGGTGATCAACAGTAAGGTCAAAGCTCACCCTTCTCCAGGATTGTACTTACTTATTTCTAAGTACACTCTAACAATCAGTCACAGACTGGCACCTGTCATTCTTTTAGTCTATAGTTCCTCCAATCCCAATAAGGACCCAGTTTTAATTGCCATCAATTACTGCCACGGCTGTTCCAGGAAGGACGATGACCCAAGACCTTAAGATGTGATTTTAATCTTTCAGAAATGGATTTACCAACAGGATGCCAAAGAGAAAAAGTAAATCTGAACCCTGGAGTTACAGGAACTATCAGTTAATGCCAGGCTGGAAAAGAGATTCTGCTGTAGCTAACACCTCCCGTTCAGATTAGTACTACACAAACCCCCTCCACCAGCCCAATTTTCTTTTAAAAGTCACCCTCCATATTTGAGCTCATAATTCAAGCTATGACATAATATCATCTTTGGAGAAGAGTTGTTCAACTTTCTCTAGAAACAAAGAAACAATGCCCAACATATATTTCCCCCCGCCCCCAGGTAAATTTTGGCCTATTTTCAAGATAAAAATCTTAAAGATTGTCTTATGTATTCTTCCTTTATCCCTTGGTGAAGTAACAGAAAAATCAACAATGTGAGTAAAGGGCCCTGTTTCCTTGCTTATATATGTATACATTTTTTATAAGTTTTGAAAGGGTAGTTAGATGTGGGAAATGCATAGCTTGTAACTAATTCCCCTGTCCACTGAGCTAATAGAGATGTGGTTTATTTAAAATTCTGAGTTGTGGTTCTGCTATCTGGGAATGGCTTTCTGAAACTCTGTGGGTGGATGCTGGTAATGAAACAGAGAATTCAGAACGGCGGGGAGCATAAGGCCAAACAAGCTTTTATAGCAGAGTGTGTGTATGCACTAAAAATAATTATACACGTGTAGTGGGCGGCTGGTTAACTCGGCCCCCAGAGGCACTTGGCTAGTCAGATAACTAATCACAATATGAAGTCCCCCATGACAAGAATGCTTCCAAGGTTAAACTGTCTGATTTTTAATCATAAAGAAGTAAATTTATTGGCTCAAGTTCTCTCATGTTGGTTGGGATGCAACAGCTAGTCTTTTTATCAAGCTTTTATAACCATGAGAAAAGTATCAAGCCTCTGTGGCTCCTAAATGGTGATTTGCCTCAGAAAGAAGTTCACAATTTTAAAAGTTCAGAAAAGAGCTCAGAAAATAAGAGAATTTATTGTTTCTTGTGGAAAGCAAACTTGTCAAATTTCTGTAAGAACTACTTTACACTAATACATATAGAATTTTTTTAAATTTTTAAAAAAACAAAGCCTAGAAACAAAACAGAACAAAAAAGTCGATTTCCTCATTCTGATACCCAATTTTCTTAAGAAAGGGTTTTCTCGGAGCCCTGTCATTCACACCCCTCTACCCACTGAAACAAGGCTGCTAACTGCCCCTGACTCCGTTGACCTTCACTTGTCCCTTTCCAGGTCTGCACTCTCCAGTCTGACTGGCCTCGGATTGTCACTTCCAGTTTCTGAGACCACCTCTTTATCCAACAGATGTTGTGAGTTATGTGAGTTCTTTCTCACTTTCCTCTACACTGCCTCAAACTCCTCTTTACCCTTTCATCCAACCATCAGGTACCTCTGTCCACATCTCTCTTACCTATCGAGCATGTACCAGGCACTACATACTTCAGATTATTTCATTTCCCTCTAACAACTCCACGGCGGGGTCTGTTATTTTACAGGAGAGAAAATCAAGGCTCAGAGAGGCCCAATCATTCTTCCAGTTCTGTGGTTAGTAACGGAGGGTACTGGAATGTGAACCCAGGAAGTCTGCCCACTTTCTCAACCTCCAACACCTGTACCTCCCTTCTCTTTAGGATTAGGGGCTTTACCTTGGGTACAATCCTATCCCCTTGATTTCCAAAGAACCACAGTGTTCTACCGAGGCTACCCTTTCCTTCCTTTCTTCCACCAATAGTCAAACCAAGAAAGCATAATCCTTGGCCTGTCCCAGGTAATTTTAGTTTAAGAGGATTAAACACATTTTCCTCTGATCCCTCCCCCCCAGATCCAATTGAAATAAAAACACAAAGAATGAACCCACTGTCATAAATAGAACTCTGTGTGCTTTAACATAATCAGCAAGAGATTTTAAACAGACTTCTAGACATCTACGGGGTGGGAGTAGCTTAAGGCTGAAACCTCGTCACTGCAGAGGTGGTGGCCACTGCGTGCAAAGGAGTCTTAAGAGAATCAAAATGAGAAGTAGGGTAGAAAGCGGGGGGTGCACTGAAAGTGTACTTGTAACACAACTGTACTGACTCCAGGAGCAGGCTAGATCACCTGGCAACAATCTGGACAGCTCTAATCTAGAGAACTGAACAGCCTGTCCAGGCAGAGCTGTTTTCCATGGCTCCTCACAATCCAGTCCTCCTCCTCTATGAGTCTCTCAGTTTCCTCACAACAAATCCTGCCTATTAACACCTCATCCCCACTCCATTCCACAGAGCCCCAGTAAAAACGCCCATTCAAGAAACAGGCATGGTAGAAACCTTCCCACTCATCTAGGCCTTGTATCTTAAAAGCTGACAAAACACTAGGCTTTGTCAGGCAAATGAGGAGAACCTGAAGCATGAAGTAAAAGACTTATTAAGACAGACAGTAAAACTGGCATCAAGGCGATCAGAGAACTCACAAGCAGAAGAGCACAGGTCTAACCACTATGGTGTTATACTATGGTGTCCCAAAAGAGAAGAGAACGTTGGGCTGGGGAATATCAGACAGCTCCAGGAAGGACAACGTCAGTCTTTAGATCTTAGGGCCTAGCAAGTATCCAGCATCTTGAATGGGGGAAGGAAAAGGATGACCACTAGACACTTACTACAAATTCTAGAACACCAAGGATGAAAAGATGATCCTAAAGAGTCCCAGAGGTAGAAAAACCCTACTTATACTACTTAGTATCAGTCACATCTGACTTCTCAGCAATAACATGAAATGTTAGAAGTCAAGGGAGCAATAATTGTCATCCAAGAATTCTACACCTAGTCAAACTTCCCATCAAGATGGAGGCAAAAAGAGACATTTTCAGATATCCAAGAATTCCAACACTCTCTTAGGAACTTACTTGTGGGGCTGTGTTCCAAAAAAAAGGGAAGAAAAGAGAGAAAAGGGAAACCGGGGCTTAAAGAACAGCTAGTCTAGTTGAGGTAAAAAGATAGTGGGCTCCAGGAGGAAGGTCTCGGGTGAAAGGTGTAAATACAGGTTGGTAAAAGAGAAACCAAAGTATAAGCACCAAGAAGAAAAATTATATCTAAAAAACTACAATCCAAATATAAAGCAAACTAAAATGTAGCATGACTTTTGAGCAACTGATGGAATACAACCACCACCACCACCACCACCTATCTGGCTTTGATGTAAGATCAGCCTCCTTAAAGGTCCAGGCACTGTGACAGCAGACCCACAGGAAACACGAGTCTATTCCTAGCACATGACTTGGCCTCCAGGCAGGGAACAACATCTGCAGAGCCGCAATAACGGAAATGTCACTCACCGGCTTTCAGTGTTTAGAAACACGCTGTGGACGTAACTTGAAGACCTGCTGTGGTTACAGGCTGAAAGTAAGCAGTTAACAGCTGTGACAGTGTAAGAAGTGCATGTGTAGCTCACAGGAGGCATGATAAGGAAGTACTTCTAATCAGAGGTACTAATCTCCTCATTAAGAGATGATGCTAAAAACTCATGGATCAAGAAAGAAAAGGATGAAAACAGATGATACAAATTCCAAATGCTGGGAGGAAGAATAGTTGAGCTAAACCTTTTGTGTTTCATACTACCTGACACCTCAGAAAGTACAGATATAAACATTTTTTTCTTTCTTCTACAGTTAATAAAAAAAAGACTGAAAGTACTAAAATAGAAACTGTCAGAGAGATGCTGCTCTGTCCCTAGATTATCTTTCTCTTACAAATTATTCTGGGTTATGATGTGCTGCCATGTGTTACTTTTGTAAAAATGAAAACATAATTTAAAAAAGAAATAAGAACCACTTAGGCTCTCTCTGCTCTTTTCTTCTGGGTGAATTATAACAGCCAGAGACAGTCTCATTTTGGCGGTGGTGGTGGTGGTTTAGTTACTAAATCATGTCCGTCTCTTTGTGACCCCACGGACTGTAGCCTGCCAGGCTCCTCTGTCCATGAGATTTCCCAGGCAAGAATACTAGAGAGAGTTGCCATTTCCTCCTCCAGAGGATCTTCCCAAACCAGGTATTGAACCCTTGTCTCTGGTGTCTCCTGCACTGGCATGTGGATTCTTTACTGCTGAGCCACCAGGAAAGCCCACAATAAATCTGAACTATTTAAGGACAGTTGGATTAGCTACTACTTAGAAATACTATTCACCCCCTCAGTCCACAGTTCTCTGCTGCTCCTGATAGCTGTATTATTTATTATTATTATTTATTCAGAAAATGATGACCTTCAAGGATGAACTCCCTAGTTCATCTTGTCTCAGCTGTCTATATATTAAAAGAGAAAACCTATTTATTTAGATCTCTTTTCTTATCTCTAGGAGGGAACTAATGCTTCTGGGTTTCTGCCTCTAAAGAATCCCGCTTGTGTTTCTTTTCTTGAAAGTAAAAGTCCTCAGTCATGTCCGACTCTTTGCGATCCCATGAACTGCAGCCCACCAGGCTCCTCTGTCCATGGGATTCTCCAGGCAAATATACTGGCTGCTGCTACTAAGTCGCTTCAGTTGTGTCTGACTCTGTGCAACCCCATAGACAGCCCACCAGGATCCCCTGTCCCTGGGATTCTCCAGGCAAGAACACTGGAGTAGGTTGCCATTTCCTTCTCCAATGGGTGAAAGTGAAGTCACGCAGTCGTGTCTGACTCTTAGCAACCCCATGGACTGCAGCCTACCAGGCTCCTCTGTCCATGGGATTTTCCAGGCAAGAGTACTGGAGTGGGGTGCCATTGCCTTCTCCAGGGGATCTTCCCGACCCAGGGATCAAACCTGGGTCTCACACATCACGGCCAGGTTCTTTACTGTCTGAGCTACCCCTCCTCTAATATTTTCCATTTCTTTCTCTTCCTCATATACTTTTCCTTTGTATCTTAACAAGAGCAAACTGTTTCCCTATCTTAACCGCCTCTGCATCAAGAAATGCTCGATCCTGTGTCTCCCACCAACCACCATTATTTTATTGGTTCAACTATTTATTTTAATGGCTCAACTAACTCCTTAACTGAATGACTTGTCAGCTGCTTTTATTTCCATGTTATCAAAAGTCTCTTTAATGACCTCCTCACCAGGCTCTGGTTTCCTACCATAAGACACTAACTTCTTTCAGGTTTTCCAATGATCTGCTAGCCACAGGCAACAGCTTTTCTTGGTCCTCAACAACCTGGCCCCTCTTCTTGGGCATCTTTCATGATGCCGCATCAAGTCTTTGCCCTTCGTTAGTTTTCGTAACTGACGGGCTCCTCTTCTCTTTCTCAGCTCCCTCAGTACAACCCTCAGCCCCTCCCTATTCTTCTGGATACACTGCCTCACCCACCTGCACACCTTTCATCACTGCCTCAAGATCGATGAGTCCCACACTAGGTCTATATTTAATAACTTTCTACAAGTACTATCTACAATAACCTATATTTTAGCTTATCAAGAACTGAAAATAGTTACAGCCAGTTTTTCTCTCCCTGCCATCAGTGACATTGTTCCTTCTTCAGTTCCCTGAGTATATAACTTTGCATGCTTTCTTCAGCCAACTCTAATCAACCACTACATCCTGTTTTTGTTATTTGAAAACATTTTTCTCAGCGTTATCTTTATTCCTCCATTCTGCTGGCCACTACCCACACACAGGGCACTCTGAATGAATGGTTCTTTGGTTAAGTCAAACCTTAATTTGCAAAAGAAAAAAAAAACTTATCCATACAACTGAGACATTTTGCATACTGAAGGAGACTCTGTAACACTGAGATGACCACATATCAGGCTTCTTTAAAATAACTAAAAACATCAGAGAACTCCATAGAAAAACTACAATTTCTCTATCAGCAGGAAGCCTCCTGATAGGTCAGTTCTGAAGGTACTGCATAAAGAGGTGTATTCACTCAAAGGCACAAGTGACAAACAACTGAACACCAGAATGCTCATAACGTCTTGGAGCAAATGGGCAAAAGCCTTCTCAAAGCATTCCTCTGTGCTCTGCGAAGCTTTCTTCGATCTCAAAGGTCTAATCACTGTGGTCAAGTGAAGTTGAGTGATCCAAGCTGACAGAGTTATATCTCAATTATCCCAAGTATTAGATGCTTATCCGCTACTCAAAAGCATTGCCAGGTCGTATTTGCAGTTTTCTGTTCACTAGAAAACTCAGTTCCCATTGCTAGACTTTCTCTCCACATTCCAGTAGCCCTTTAATCACTCATGCTGACTCTAAGGCACTAAATTCTAAGTATAAAAAAATGCATTTGTATTATATTTGTTCTTAATGATTAGCATAATTTATCCTCCCTGTCCTCACTTTTAAAAATAAACATTAGTTACATTTCTTGCTCTCTAAAGCTGGAATAAGTTCTATTTATGTTCCTGTACTTATTCTGTCTCTTTATGGTATAAGCTCCCAGGGGCAAGATGAATGCTTATCACTTCTTTTGCATGCTTCTACAGCATCTACTATAGGACTGTCACAGCAGTCCTTTAATAAAGTATTAGACTGGCTGGCTGACTACAGGGTCTCTGCTTGTCCTATATCCCATGTAAGCAACCACTTCTGAAGATGTGATCTATAACCACGACAGCAGGCAATACAATAAGATCATGGCTTTAATCGGCCATGATTATGAAATATTTCTGAAACTCCTCGCAATGGGGGTGCCTCAGAAGCAGACACAGGTATGAGGAATAAGTGCCAGCCTACCTGCTGGCAGCAGAGGCAATGGGACTGCCTCTTCAGATAGATGAGCAAGCAGGAAAACGGATAACACAACTTGTCTGGGAAGCAAGCAGCACGATGAGGCAGTAAAACCCCATCAGCATACATCATCCTATCAGGGCCTGGTGTCATTCCCAGCCTCTATTAGCCCTCGCTGCATCAGCGCAAGTCCCAGACACTTTATCCTGTTTATAATTGCTGATGAGCAGTAATAAGGGCTCCATGCCTCAGCTCTGTCCGTTCCACTTCGGCACCCACCTATTAGGTAATAACTTTTATTTACAGCCTTGCTTGATGCGCTGTTCTATTAGTACAGCCAGGAACTGAGGAGGGCAAAAAAAAAAAAAAAAAGTCTCCTTAATGGGCAGCATCAGTGCGAGGCTCAGATGATTTATAGTGCAGCTTTGCGGTGGTTCTTGCCCGCTCCTGGGAAGATGCTTCAGGAAAGCCGCATTCCCAACACACTGTCCTCTAGCAGGCACGCATGTGCTATGGAGCAGAATCTACTCGCCCGAAAGTCCAGTTTCAGAGGAGGAGAGGGTGTTAAATTCCCTTGATATCCTTTATAAATAGTGTTGGCTCAGGCATTTTGCCCCAGTGGAGCAATAGAACAGCTAATTAATGGAAGTTTAGGGCTTTTCTCCTTGGTAAGAGTGCAAGCTGTGATAAAATAAATGACCATAATGACAAAAAAGAAAAAAAAAAAAAAACCCAGCTCTAACTGCATTCATGGATCCAAGCAACCTGAATTCACACAAAGCAGGTAGACCACAAGCAGCTCACAGCAAAGCTTAGGACAGACAGAGACACACACACACACACACACACACACACACACACAATAGCAAGAAACCTCATCACATTTTCTTTTTCTCCTTATACTGGAGTGCATTTTTATCCTTCAAGTGCAAAAATCCCTCTTGATAAGATTGGCACCCTGGCTTGATATTCACTTATATCAGCCTTTTCTCAGAGGGGGAGCCACTGCTTCTTGCAAGTAAAACCTAAACAAGGCCTCTGCAACAAGCCTCTGATTTCAAGTTCAGCAAACTTAAACACACTTGTCTAGCTGGTCTGTAACACAAGCACAGCAACTGGTAGCAATGGAACCTAACTCTCATTCAGGGCACAAGTGAAAACCAGTAAGCGTCCCTTAAGCTTTTCTGAACTCTATACATTGTGTGAGGTGCTTTTAAACTCACCTGAGTTTATTTACATACTGAGTATCCAAACATCTCATTATAATGAGCCTTGCTACCTGAATTCTGTTCTTTAATATGTGCAACAAATCAAGCAGATTAAAATTTACCCCCAACTCCCCCAAAAAAATCCCCAGAAGAAAAAGCATTTAGCAGACATTTCCCTTTCCAGTTATCCACTCAATAGCCAAACCACTGTCAGTAAACAGTCACGTGGACGCCATAATAACTTGTGGCTTTTTTCCTATGATAAAACATAGCAAAATGGTACCTTTCAGATTAGAGGAATTTTTGCAATCTTGCCAAATATTTGGTATTCATTTTGTCCCCCACCCCAGGAGTCAAATGGATTCCTTCAGGACTCAAGATGATGCATGCACAAGGTGAAACATTGTTTTAATACTTTTTCCCTTGCCATGACAGATTTACTGTTTTGATCTTTCTTCAATGGTTACATTAAATGCTAATAAAAAATGAAAGGTTTATATCTTCCCTAATATTCTCCTGATGGGAACTTGCATATTACATAAGTAGGTCAAATTTCTAATTTTCCATCTCAAATGCTGATACTGCAGACCTGAGGGGAAAAGCTATACCTGAAGGACCAGAAAAAGAAAGAAAGAATGCAAAAAGAACTGAATTACACAGTTGAACTCACACTGAAAAGCTACCTTCCCTCCTTTAAAGCTTCGAGAAGTCCTTCCAAGAAGACTTACCTACAGTGTGTGACACTGACCAGTACAGTTTGCAGTCACTGGCTCAACTCTGGGATTACATGCGCTGGCTGAACTGTTTCCACGAATACTGACTCTACCAGGAGATAAAGCGCACAACCACAGGTATTTCTAGGACTGACAGGGCTGCCTCTGACTTAACACTACCACCCTTTAGCTTCTGGACCAGTCTGAAAGATCTCATATAAACCTCTTGGTAATATAAGGACAATGAAACATTTCCCTTTAACTGGCATCTGAACGCTGAAGTGGAAAGTGCTTAGCACATCAATCTTAACACCCAGGTGAAAAGGAGTTTCTACTCTTGTCTTTGTAAGAACAAAGAATAATATCACGAGCAGGATGCCTGAGAGAAGTGAGTCAAGAAAAGGTTTTTGTGGAAAAAAGGAAACAATGAACAATACTATGCTATCTAGTCACTGTTCATCACACTGAAGGAGGTGACCCAAAAGCATAAACGTGCTTGAAAAGAAAGGAGAAGAGAGAAGAGAAGAGATGAGATCAGGCGAGGGACAGACTGTTAAGATGAATTAGCATGCCTCTTACAGAGTGGAAAGAGGATACTTTCTGGAAACACTTCCCTTGATGTTTAACGGGACAGTTTCTAGTTCCATCTGCTTTCATCTCAGGCAATGATACAGCTCCCTTATGGTCCCACAAATGGTTATTTTACTTGCTATTCTACTAATTATAATCACATTTTTAATATACACACAGCATTTTAAAATTAAACCATCGTTTTTTAAGTCTATCAGAATGAATATTATTTACTCAATACACTTGCTGGAAGAAGAGAAAAATGAATACAGATACAGTGGAGCAAAAGTCTGCTGACAGTACCACCTAGTCTGTAAACCTTGTCTATTAACTTTTTTCTAATTTTAACCTCAGAAATAAAAGGAAATGAAATGAAAATGAAATAAGTCACATAAGAGTGGTAAACTAGGGAAGGAGCCATTTCCCCTTTTTTTATGCGCTACAAAATCAACCTTGACAAACTCAATCTAGGGCCTAGAGGTAGAACTGGTTAGTGCCCCACCTGGAAGGAGCAGAAGTTCTTGGGTAGGTCACAGTTATGGATCCTGCTGAGGAGAGACTAAATTCTCTCAGGAAATTTAAGACAAGGCATGGTTCCAGCTGCCTATTACAGCTTACACTTTAAGGTTAATCAACAGCGAGCACTGACAAATAAAATATAAAATAACATTTCTTTTGCTATAACTCTGCAAATTAAGTCTTAGTTAAAAAAAAAAAAAGTTACACAACATGTCTTTAAACAAGAGATTGTAAGAAAAGACCACAAACCTCCCTCCTTCCCCACACGCATGCATGCTCAGTGGCTCAGCTGTGTCTGACTTTCTGTGACCCCATTGAACGTAGCCTGCCAGGCTCCCCTGTCCATGGAATTCTCCCGGCAAGAATACTGGAGTGGGTCGCCATTTCCTCTTCCAGAGGATCTTCCCAACCCAGGGATAAAACCCATGTCTTCTGCGCTGGCAGGTGGATTCTTTACTACTGAGCCACCTGGGAAGCCCTCCTTCCGCACAAGACAGCTTAAACATAAAAATATGACCTCATGAAGATACTCACCTAAATATCCAAATACAGTCCCCAAAAAGTTGACTCAAGGAGATGACGATAGCTCAGATTACAAATTTTGGTTCAAGGTATAACTTGAGAGAAAAGATGAGGACAAAAGGGACTCTTCAGGTTGTGTGTTGCTAAGAAGAGCATACTTTCCTTCACAATATACTTGTTCTTGGCAGGAATGTTGTGAGAATTAACAAGGGAACATGTGCAAAACGTTCTGAGCTCTTAAAAGAAATGTAAGCTCTCTCTAGTAATCTGAAGGTGTGATCTACTTTAACTCTCACATTCTAACCAAAAGCAACCTGGGACTTGGCAGCACTTTTCAACTTTGCTGACTGCAGACATCCCAGAGTGCTTACAAAGTCGCACACACCTTCATTAATTTTTCTCTCTTAAATACCAAAACCATCGTAGTGCCACTATTCTTTTCCACTTAAAGATTACTGAGTTTAACTGTCACTCGCGGTATGTGGCTAAAAGCCAACATCTAAAGAAAAGCCCTTCCTATCAAGTTCACAAACACGAACTGAACTTTCACTTGCCACGACTGCTGCCTTTTGCAATCTGCTTCTCAGACTCACAGTTACCAGAGAACAATTTCTTAAAGGGTCCCCTAACCTCTCTCACTTGATGGCTATAAACCCACCACTCTGCACTGCCATCCACCCTTCTAAATTGCAATACCCTCTGATCAAACAGTAGTCACCTGAGATACACTTATCAACCACTCACACTACATTCAGGCCTTGACTTAATAATGAGTGTAATGCTAATCTTTAGACTCAATTTTTGAGGTACTAAAAAGAAAATGATCTGTGTACTGAAGAAGTCACAAACCTTTTTAAAGTGCACATTACCATCTAAGATAGGGGTTTCTGCAGTGACTCAGTGGTAAAGAATCCTCCTGCAATGCAGGAGATGCAAGAGATGCGGGTTTGATCCCTGAGTTGGGAAGATCCCCTGGAGAAGGCAATGGCCACCCACTCCAGTATTCCTCCCTGGAGAATCCCATGGACAGAGGAGCCTGGTGGGCTGCAGTCCATGGGGTCGCAAAGACTCGGACATGACTGCAGTGACTGAGCACACACACCGTCTAAGATACTTGGCCATGTGTCTTTAATTATTTGTATGTGGGCTTCCCAGGTGGGACTAGTGGTAAAGAACCCCTCTGCCAACACAGGAGAGGTAAGAAACGTGGGTTCCATCCCTGTGTCAGGAAGATTCCCCTGGAGGAGGGCATGGCAACCCGCTCCAGCATTCAGAGCCTGGAGCATCCCATGGACAAAGGAGCCTGATGGGCTACAGTCCGTAGGGTCACCAAGAGTCAGACACAACTGAAGCAACTTAGCACACACATCTGTATGTGTATTTGTTGGTTTTAAACTGTACATATGGGCTAATATATAATTATGAAACTAATCTGCAAAACAAAAATTTTAAAAGGCTAAGATAAAGAGCTTTTATGATTTTCTACCCACACCCCACATACTGTACCTTATTTGCCCTTCTTCAGAGACCACTGACTTAAAGAACTCCATTCTAGGGGACTTCTCCAGTAGTCCAGTAGTTAAGAATCCATGAATCCACCATGCAATGCAGGAGATGCAGGTTCCATCCCTGGTTAGGGAACTAAAATCCCAAATGCCACAGGGCAACTGAGCCTGCACACCTCAAAGAACTTATATATATATGTTTTATATATATATATATTCAAAAAATACATATATATTCAATATATATTCAAAAAATACATATTCATATATATATATTCAAAAAGAACTTTATAGCCAAGGATCCTTTTTCTAGCATACATATTATTAAGGAGGCTGCTTTAGTGCAAACTTATATGGGTAGCCTGGCTAGGAGGGGATCAGTAACATCTAATTCAGAGGGTTTACTCTATGGCTCCTAAGAAATGACACCACAGTAATTATTTACTATCATCTGTGCCTGAAGCCCTGTGCTCTGGGAGCTGCAGTCACTTGTGCTGGAAGCACCAGAGCAAGTGTTAGAGGCATGGGTCCTATTCTTGAAAAGTCCAGCCATTAAGAATACAGGAACATTCCAGCAATGTAACATTAACAAGTATTGTATTTATAAGAAGATGCTCAGAACCCCCACTATGGTCCACCCACTGATTCCAGGATAGACAAAAAGATGGAGACAAAGACAACTGGCCTGTGGTTCTCAAAGCAAAACATTTAATTTACTTCTGAAAATCAGAAAGCTCTGCCCTGTAGAGTCAGGGCCATTATTTCAGGCTGAGACAGCAGGTCAGCTTGAGGAGCCTGAGGGGGCACAGACCAGCTACTTGAGAAGAACTACAGCAAGATGAACCTGATGACCTTTAATGTCTTCAGTCAGAAATCTCAACTTTCCTTCCGGCTTTTTAGGAGATGACCTGCACATTGCATTAATTTCCTTCCAAGCCAGAAATTCTCAATCTTCTTCTAGTTAACAGGGATGTGTTTACCTAAAGGAAGACTTGGAAATGTGCGATTGGGAGCTCAGTGTCTCACTTACCATTTCATGTAAGGAGATCTAAAAACATTACCTTCAGTTCCTACTACAATACTGACAGGCAATAAGGAATGTGATCAGTGTAAAATCAATTAATGATACTAGGTACGGCAATGCATTCTGGTATTGATACTTCTAACTCCCTTCTGCCTGAAACACCTGTTGATTGCTATCAACACTATCTAATGCCTGGCCACTGTATACACATAATCTTTAATGGTTAAGACTAAAATACAAGAGCAGCTACCATTACTAAAGATCTACTATGCGAGTTTTATGTGTATCATTTCTTTTCTTTCTTCAACTTATGAGACTTATCATCTCATTTTACAAATGATAAACATATGTTGAGAGGTTACTTAAAATCTCATTTTGAGAGAGCCAGGCCAGGATTTGCAACAAGATCTGCTCTAGAATTCTGTTTTTAAAACTATGTCACTACATGTTATAAGTTCCAAATTTATGTTTCTCTTTCTCCACATTTCATTCAATGATATGTTCTTTACTGTCTGGTTAAGAGCATAATTATAATAAAATATGATAAGCAATAATATTTTTGTATTGAAAAGCAGGCTTCAGGATCTAAAGCATGTAGTCAAGTCCTAACTCTATTACTTACCAGCAATATTACCCCAGGAAATATATTTAAATTTCTGAGTGCCTATCTTTGTTAACTGTAAAAGAGGAATAACTATCATGTAGAATTGTTATGAAGATTAAATATGCATGCATGTAAAGAATACTGATGGTGCCTGGTAATGCAGTTAGCATGCACTAAATGGTATTATTTTTAGATACATAAAATAGTATGACAGCAGAAAAGATAAAACAGATCTGCCAAGAAGATGAAGGACAAGAGTCCACAACCTTCAGGAAGGGCTCCTAGTAGTTTCAGTGTCTAAGCTGAGCATGCAGTCCCTTCCCTAAATCCTCAAGAAGACCCAACAGGCTGAGACTCATTCCTGGATGTGACTTGAACACCTTGGTAGTGCTAACAGTAAGCCCTGGCCTGAGGGCAAGACTGGAAGGGAAAAACAAAGACCAAAGTACACTGTGTGCGTGAAACACTGGACCTGAAATCAAAGGGCTCTGCATGTTTTTCAGGCTTCTGGCTGGGGTCAGTGTGAAGATGGTGCTCAACTGCCCACTGGTCAAAGCAGGACAGTCGCTCTCACCCCAGGCAACAGTTCTATTCTGTCTCAATCAGGAACTACCCAGCGAAGCTTGGGGACTGGACACAGGAGGGATGGAGCAGGTCAGGACTATCTCACACAGCCCTGCCGCAAACTGGTCATTTGAAACAAGAGAGTAAAATTAAGTTCTTCAGCATGCAATGCCTAGACTGAACGCCTCTGCCAAGCACAGACAGGCCTGCCTGAGGTTTTAACATCAAAACCATGAGCATTTAAAGGGGCTGGGGTTTCAGGGTAAGTCTGTACACAGAGATGGTTTGTGCTATTTCCACCAGGGAGTTAAAAGGACTTTTAAAGTTATGAAAAATACTCTGACTTTGACCTTTAGAGAAACAATATGATTATTTTGACTCTTTCAAATATAATCCTTAAGATACTTTAAATAGCAAGCAGCATTACTTAAAAAGGCAAATACTGTTGAAAATAAATTAAGCTACAGGGTAAGGGAGCAACAGGCCTTTTGAGCACTCTTTAGAGAGCTACAAGATTCATGACTTCATGCTTAATAAAAATGTCACAGAAGCACAAAGATCTCTGGGATATTCCATGTATCTGAAAAGAATGATTTCAGTACACACCATGGCTTTAACATGAAGGAAAGGAAATAATTTTCTAAAACTAGTAGGATACTACACTAGTCAGTTAAGCTGATTACCTGTACGTCATTTACCCTTCAGTCCCATTAGTTAAGTAATTGTTTTTTAGTAGGCCCACGACTTACACGAATTAGCCACAAGCTATACCAGGCATTGATTAGCATTTTCTGCATGCTTTAGATCTTAATAACATCCTTCAGACGTTAGGAAGTAGGCACATTTTGATGCCCACCTTCTTGGTTCTAGCTGCCAGCATTAATTTAGCCAATCTGACCTCCAAGAGCACCACTCTGACCTCGGCTCACACTCCACTCCCAATACTAAACACATAATACAACAGTTCACAAATGATGGAAGAAATCAGAGAGTACCCTGGCAAGGACACCACATTAAAACCAGTAGCTAATGCCTGTGAATAATTCCAGTAAGAATGAATCCAGGTAAGAATGATGTACGTACCTGTACCACAGGATCTTTTGGTTGGTGTGATTAACGAGACATGAGCTGTATCTGTGCATGGCCCACCTAGAAACAGAAAGGCAGGCACAAGAGTCAGTTCATATCCTCTGCATACCCAGAGGGGCTGTCCTGGATAAAGAGAAACCTAAAATGGAAGGGATCAGCCTGTAAGCAGGCATAAAGACAAGCAGTAGGAACAGATGAAGATGGTGATGGTGATGGTGATGGTGGGTTAATTTTCAGTTCAGCAATTCAGTCTAATGGTCCATATTCTTTCTATATTGTAACATCATTTTCATTTAAAATAAAAAAAAAACAAATCTCACATAACATTAAGATGTTAAAGTACAAAATTTTCACTAGAATTCTGATCTGGGTAAGAGTAAATTAAGTTTGGGGAGATGAATTTTCCACACAGCAATAAGCAGGAGTCTCCTTAGGTTTATCTCAGTGGTCACCCCACCTTTGAATTTACTGCAAAACTGGCCTTATTTAAAGTAGGCGGGGAACCTCCCTAAAGAAGAAACTACTTATCAGAAAAAATAAGGATCATTTTAATATTTAAAGACAGCACTGCTAACCAAGAAAGAATATCTAGTTTAATTATAAAAATATGACACAAAGAGGGCCTTCTTGGAATTTTCATGGCCCAGGGAGCTGATGGATAGGTATAATTCAAGAGTATGAGAGACACAGTCAGTCAGTGGGTAAAGACTTGAAACGCAATCACTTCATTCTACAGAATCAGGACCACAAACAATTCTTAAGCTGATATTGATATATACTCCAACACCCTACCTTCTGAAACAGGAAGTTACCTTATAAACTTGAAGACCAGGTTTTTGACATGCACTGGGTGGGGCAATAGTGATGATCATTAAGGAATGGGACACACAAGCAAGCGTTACAAAGATATTTTGAAAAGTCAGTCCAGTGACTAGAATGAAGGAAAACATGATTATTTAGCATAACTGTTTATCACCTATGGGGCTTCCCTGCTGGCGCAGTGGTAAAGAATCCAACTGCCAGTGCAGGAGATGTGAGTTCAATCCCTGGGTCAGGAAGATCTCCTGGAGAAGGAAATGGCAACCCATTGCAGTAGTCTTGCCTGGAAAATTCCATGGACAGAGAAGCCTGGCAGGCTACAGTTCTTGTGGTCACAAAGAATTGGACATGACTTAGCAACTAAACAACAATAATATGTCATCTATGACCAGACTTCCTATCACTGAAGTTACTCACCAAAAAAGAAGGAAATGAAAGAGCTCAGAGTTTGTGCCACCAAGATCCATGGATTTAGGATCCTAGATATCCCACCAAAGAAGTTCATCATTACTCTGCTCTTTCCTATACCAAGGCCCAAAACAGCAGCAAACTTTAGTGGGTGTAAGGAGACACAGAGAGAAAACAGTAAAAGGTGGAAAAATCAAGTAAGCATGTTGTTAATGTCAAAGAGCACCTAGCAAATATCTTGATGTGTCACCACAGGTTACTCTCATGCTCGAGGGCATATAATCTTGTTAGAAAGACAAAACTTGTGCACCTGTACGAAGAACAATACATGACAGCAATAAAGAGCTAGACGCAAAATGATCAAGTGCCAAAGAATATGGAACAAGTAATAAATGCTAAACATTATCAGGAAGAAGGATTATTCATCATTGGCCCGCATTACCTGGAAATACTTCTCAAGGATTTGAAAATGAGGCAAGAATAAATTAAAAGTTACAAAGACCAAAAGAAGAGGGCAAGAAAAATTGACAAGTTTTCTACAAATGTCACATTCAGCAGAGAAAGCTTAACATACTAAAATCCCAGAGGTCTAAATGAGCACGAGTGATACGAAAATAAGCAACATGGAAGGATAGTGATTGCGAGAACTAATACAGACCCCACATCCTCAAAACCCATTGGGCACTAGCTCTGTAGATCCATAAAATGTTATAGCTTCTGTTCCCAGGTGTGATTTTTTTTTTTTGGCTTTTGTTTTTGTTCTTTTGTTAAATGAGTAATTCTTATTTCAGGAAAAAAAGCAGTTAAGTCCTACAACTATTCATTTTCTTTTTTTTTTTTTTTGGTCAGCTGTTTATTTTTTAAAATAAATTTATTTCTTTTAATTGGAAGCTAATTACTTTATAATATTATAGTGGTTTTGCCATACACTGACATGAATCTGCCACAGGTGTACATGTGTTCCCCATCCTGAACCCCCCTCCCACCTCCCTCCCCATCCCATCCCTCTGGGTCATCCCAGTGTATCAGCCCAGAGCACCCTGTCTCATGCATCGAATCTGGACTGGCAGTCCGTTTCACATATGATATTAGACATGTTTCAATGCCATTCTCCCAAATCATCCCACCCTCTCCCTCTCCCAGAGTCCAAAAGACTGTTCTATACATCTGTGTCTCTTCTGCTATCTAGCATATAGGATTATCATTACCATCTTTCTAAATTCCATATATATGTGTTAGTATACTGCACTGGTGTTTTCCTTTCTGGCTTATTTCACTCTGTATAATAGGCTCCAGTCTTATCCACCTCATTAAAACTGACTCAAATGTATTCTTTTTAATGGCTGGGTAATACTCCATTGTGTATATGTACTGCAGCTTTCATATCCATTCATCTGCTGATGGACATCTAGGTTGCTTCCATGTCCTGGCTATTATAAACAGTGCTGTGTTGAACATTGGGGTACACATGTCTCGTTCAATTCTGGTTTCCTCAGTGTGTATGCCCAGCAGTGGGCTGTTGGGTCATATTTCCAGCTTTTTAAGGAATCACTACACTGTTCTCCACAGTGGCTGTACTAGTCTGCATTCCCACCAACAATGTAAGAGGGTTCTCTTTTCTCCACACCCTCTCCAGCAGTTATTGTTTGTAGACTTTTGGATAGCAGCCTTCTGACTGGCGTGAAATGGTACCTCATTGTGGTTTTGATTTGCATTTCTCTGATAATCAGTGATGTTGAGCATCTTTTCATGTGTTTGTTAGCCATCTGTATGTCTTCTTTGGAGAAATGTCTGTTTAGATCTTTGGCCCATTTTTTGATTGGGTCATTTATTTTTCTGGAATTGAGCTGCAGGAGTTGCTTGTATAATTTTTAGATTACTTCTTTGTCAGTTGCTTCATTTGCCATTATTTTCTCCCATTCTGAAGGCTGTCTTTTCACCTTGCTTATAGTTTCCTTCGTTTTGCAAAAGCTTTAAAGTTTAATTAGGTCCCATTTGTTTATTTTTGCTTTTATTTCCAGTATTCTGGGAGATGGGTCATAGAGGATCCTGCTGTGATTTATGTCAGATTTATTTATGTTTTGCCTATGTTTTCCTCTAGGAGTTTTATAGTTTCTGGTCTTACGTTTAGATCTTTAATCCATTTTATTTTTGTGTATGGTGTTAGAAAGTGTTCTAGTTTCATACTTTTACAAGTGGTTGACCAGTTTTTCCAGCATCACTTGTTAAAGAGATTGTCTTTTCTCCATTGTATATTCTTGCCTCCTTTGTCAAAGATAAGGTGTCCATAGGTGTGTGGATTTATTTCTGGGCTTTCTATTTTGTTCCATTGATCTATATTTCTGTCTTTGTGCCAGTACCATAATGTCTTGATGACTGCAGCTTTGTAGTATAGGCTGAAGTCAGACAGGTTGATTCCTCCAGTTCCATTCTTCTCAAAATTGCTTCGGATATTTGAGGTTTTGTATTTCCATACAAATTGTGAAATTATTTGTTCTAGTTATCTGAAAAATACCGTTGGTAGCTTGACAGGGATTGCATTGAATCTGTAGATTGCTTTGGGTAGTATACTAATTTTCACTATATTGATTCTTCCAGTCCATGAATATGGTATATTTCTCCATCTATTTGTGTCCTCTGATTTCTTTCATCAGTGTTTTATAGTTTTCTATATATAGGTCTTTTGTTTCTTTAGGTAGATATATTCCTAAGTATTTTATTCTTTTTGTCTCAATGTGAATGGAATTGTTTCCTTAATTTCTCTGTTTTCTCATTGTTAGTGTATAGGAATGCAAGGGATTTCTGTGTGTTGATTTTATATCCTGCAACTTTACTATATTCATTGATTAGCTCTAGTAAATCTTCTGGTGGAGTCTTTAGGGTTTTCTATGTAGAGGATCATGTCATCTGCCATCAGTGAGCGTTTTACTTCTCCTTATCCAATCTAGATTCCTTTTATTTCTTTTTCTGCTCTGATTGCTGTAGCCAAAACTTCCAAAACTATGTTGAATAGTAGTGGTGAGAGTGGGCAGTTTTGTCTTCTTCCTGACTTTAGGGGAAATGCTTTCAGTTTTTCACCACTGAGGATAATGTTTGCTGTGGGTTTGTCATATATAGCTTTTATTATGTTGAGGTATGTTCCTTCTATTCCTACTTTCTTGAGGGTTTTTATCATAAATGGATGTTGAATTTTGTCAAAGGCTTTCTCTGCATCTATTGAGATAATCATATGGTTTTATCTTTCAATTTGTTAATGTGGTATATTACATTGATTGATTGATTTGCAGATATTGAAGAATCCTTGCATCCCTGGGATAAAGCCCACCTGGTCATGATGTATGATCTTTTTAATATGTTGTTGGATTCTGTTTGCTAGAAGTTTGTTAAGGATTTCTGCATCTATGTTCATCAGTGATATTGGCCTGTAGTTTTCTTGTTTTGTGGCATCTTTGTCTAGTTTTGGTATTAGGGTGATGGTGGCCTCACAGAATGAGTTTGGAAGTTTACCTTCCTCTGCAATTTTCTGGAAGAGTTTGAATAAGATAGGTGTTAGCTCTTCTCTAAATTTTTAGTAGAATTCAGCTGTGAAGCCGTCTGGTCCTGGGCTTTTGTTTGCTGGAAGATTTCTGATTACAGTTTCAATTTCCGTGCTTATGATGGGTCTGTTAAGATTTTCTATTTCTTCCTGGTTCGGTTTTGGAAAGTTGTACTTTTCTAAGAATTTGTCCACTTTGTCCAAGTTGTCCATTTTATTGGCATATAGTTGCTGATAGTAGTCTCTTATGATCCTTTGTATTTCTGTGTTGTCTGTTGTGATTTCTCCATTTTCATTTCGAATTTTGTTGATTTGATTCTTCTCCCTTTGTTTCTTGATGGGTCTGGCTAATGGTTTGTCAATTTTATTTATCTTCTCAAACAACTAGCTTTTAGTTTTGTTGATTTTTGCTATGGTCTCTTTTGTTTCTTTTGCATTTATTGCTGCCCTAATTTTTAAGATTTCTTTCCTTCTACTATCCCTGGGGTTCTTCATTTCTTCCTTTTCTAGTTGCTTTAGGTGTAGAGTTAGGTTATTTAGTTGACTTTTTTCTTGTTTCTTGAGCTAAGCCAA
This sequence comes from Redunca redunca, assembly GCA_006410935.1. Classification (NCBI taxonomy): domain Eukaryota; kingdom Metazoa; phylum Chordata; class Mammalia; order Artiodactyla; family Bovidae; genus Redunca; species Redunca redunca. The sequence continues at coordinate 59,307 of SJYQ01096229.1, forward strand.
TACTGCTATGAACCTTCCCCTTAGCACTGCTTTTACAGTGTCCCATAGGTTTTGGGTTGTCTACAACTAATCTTTACTTAGTAACCCCAGATAAGTGATCCTTAGGGTTTTTTTGACAAGAACATGGGAATAATAAAATTTGCTTATAAACCACGAAGTTAATGAGCTCATCTATACAAAAAAGACTTCACAAACTATAAAGCTTTATGTTATATATCTTCACTGTCTCTGCCATGAGGTTTTATGAACCCAAGGGTCAAGACTCACTTTGTCATTTACTCTTTGGTCATGAATATATTGGAGAAGAAAAAAGTAACCCACTCCGGTATTCTTGCCTGGAGAATCCCATAGACAGAGGAGCCTGGTGGGCTACAGTCCATGGGGCCGCAAAGAGTCGGACACGACTGAAGTGACTTAGCAGCATAACTGTATGGACAAAGGGCACTTAATAGTGTTCAGTAAGTGACCACTGCAAGTGACTTGATCGAATCAGGAGAGAATCATACGTTTTTTAAAAACTTTTTATTGAGGTTTAACATAAAGAGAATGAAATACTAGAATGAAGTGTTCAACTCTTAAGTATATACCTTAAAGGGTTTTAAACACATATATACTTATGTAACAACCACCAAGTGAAAATACAGAAACATTTCTGGAATTCAGAAAGTTCAAGGGTACATTTTAAAAGTACAGATTCCCAGGTCTTGATTCTGGAAAATTCGATGCAATATGCTGGGGTGGGCATAAGAAGAGACTAATGTACAAATTTTAAACCAGCTGAGCACAATGTACATATTAACAGCCCAGTTAGTTCCAATCTCTGATAACACTAACTGGCAGCTTGATGTATGGCTAAGATCATTGAGCTCATACAATACTATGAGCCATATAAAACACAAGGGTCAATAACAGCTTAACTAGCAGAATATTTGTTTAAAAGGACATAAAATAATTCATTTACTAAAACTGTTAAGAACAGAGAGAAACTAGTTTAATTAAAATCCCTGAAGAAATTTGGCTGGGACTCATGAGTTAACTCTCCCATGTTTACAAATGCAATCTTGACCTCATCTGTAGGTTGAAAGTTTATCCTTTTGAAAATTCCTAATGAATGAATTTCTGTAGGTTTTGGCAAATACGCAAATAACTTTAAGGCTACCTAGCATATCTCAACATGTATCATCATGAAAGTGTTCTCCAGAGAGCTTGTTAAACTAACAACCCAATCCAATGTATTCACTACATTACAGTAAAGCACAAATAGAACCATAGTCGAGTCAAAACAAATTGACAGCAAGAGTAACCAGCAGTGATAATATATCCCACTTTGATAATTGGACAATATTATAAACACAGAGCTTGGAATTAAGTTTGGTCTGGCAGACTATAACCTATGAAAGTCTTTAAAATCCAGAACAGATGCATATGAACAATGCACATATATTCTACACTAATTGTGCTGTCATATAAAATTCCTATACTTTCAAATAAAAGGAGTAACCACAGGAGGTTACAATATCCACTCTTACACAATTAATTGCAAGTCAATTGTGTTACACTGAATTCGGGAAATTAAGGGACACTCAAAGTGACCCTTTCCAGGTTTTGGTCCACAACAATAAAAATACAGCATTAGTCTCGTATGGGTATGGCAAACCAAGTAATTCTGAGAGTTGATGGTAAGGGTCTAATTCAGGGCATCTGCTCCATAAGGGAATGGAGCTGGCTAATGTCTGCGAGTGAACTCCAGGAGTTGGTGATGGACAAGGAGGCCTGGCGTGCTGCGATTCATGGGGTCGCAAAGAGTCGGACATGACTGAGCGACTGAACTGAACTGACCTGAGTGTCTGCGAGGGGGGCTGGCATATGGTCTCATAAATCATTATAATTTCTGCTATTTTTGGCCTCTTCCTTCCAAGCAGCAGAATGGGCAGAGCTAATACTTGAAGAGCAAAACAAAGAAACCTTTTCAGGCCTGGGTTCTACAGGTAACTGTAGAGATGCTGTGTGTGTTGGGATCAAGAGTGGAAGGTTGGGAAAATAAATGCATTTCTAAGCACAGGACAATTCACACCATTACCCTCTATCCTATATTAATAGCAAGTGAGTTTGGAACAATGAGTTTGGGGTTGTTAAATATTAAAAATAAAATCACAGTTAAGGTTCCTTGCTTAATATGACAATCACTGGGAATTCTGAACCAGACAATATCAAGATTAACTCAGCTGACCTTTTTAGCCAATCATCATGTGTTTTCTGCTTTCTTTTGCTAAAGCAAAATTAAATATGTGAACTTTTTCAAGTTTCTTCATTATCTGAAGATACATAATACTATCATTTTTCACTTGATATTATATTCAGAACTTTTTCCTAAGTTTCCACAATTCAGAGACTGGAATTTGCATGTAAATAATGTCTGTGGTAGCTTGTGGCTTGTGACTTAAGTCTGAATACTCTATCTTGTCTTCTAGGGATTCTTCTATTCTTGTATCAAAGGTGTCATACATAATGCAGCACCACGGATTGCATTTGCAATTCCACATGAGAGCTATGAAATGAAATTCTTCAACTGTATTCCCAACAACCAGAAATCTTTTAGCCGATGCAACAGGGCAATGCATTTTCTTCAGGAGACTGTACCGATTTCAGCGGTATAAAATAAAAGGCAGGTCAAATCTGCATATTAACTTCATTTGTAACCTGCAAAACCAGAAGGACAGAATAAAGGTATCCTGTCAACCACCAACCTTCACATTTCAAGCAGAAGTGGCAGGAATCTTAACTGTTCTCTTCAGCCTCCTGTAGAGTTACTGAGCGTGTCAAAAAACACTGAGCTTCCAATGTAGCAGTCAATCCAACTGACTGAATGCAGACTATGACTCAGGAAAAAGCCCAGAACACAAGCTGCATTTATGCTGGCCCATCATCTTGGGCACTCAAAAATCTAAGGCTGAATAAATACAGAAAAACAGTACTCTCCTTAACCTTGAATAGAGATCAACAATTTTCAAGATAGGTCTTATTAAAACAGCAGTGATGAGTGGTTATTTTTGGCTCTTGATTCCACTAGTCCTCACTGGCTGCAGTTATACCCCATGCTAAACCACATCAATTAGGAAAAATGGTCTGTCAAGGAGTCAGTCAGCTAAAAATTGCCAGAAGCTCGATAATCAAATATTCTACTATCAGCTCTTTCATGGTAACTGCAAAACATTAAAACACAAAAATAGCCATTCTTTTTGTAGATTTATAACACTTCAATATTCCTGCTTAATTAACATGACATTTACATAACAGTATCTAATTAATTTCTAACTAAAGGCACTGTGGGCTAATTAGAAATGCATCATCCTTTTTTAACCAGCTTGTCAATTCCACTCTGTCATAATCTGGACATTGTTTACCTTTGCAACATCTCACTTTCCCAGGCTTGCTGTTCAAAAGGTGATTTCGGACAATAGAATTCAAGAGCTATAATTCTCTCCCCACTCTAGAGATTCATATCTTATGGAGTGTTTTTTTGATGAGCCACTTTAAAAAAAAAATCTATGCAATGGAGATAGTGAAATAAACTCAACGCTGTCTTCTGATGTGGCCATGTTAAGAATGCAGAATTCTTTTAAAAAATATCCAGAGAATGTATATTCCTTCAGCAATAAAACATTTCTTCTATAAAAGCCTTCAAAATATACATGAAGACTTAAAAGAGTAAATGGTAAAACATGAATATTAGGGATAAGTTAAGATGCACAAGAAAATAAGCCATCTCTTCAGAAAAGAAAACCCTATCCCACTTTACTCTAAACCAGCAATTCTCGAACTGTTTTAATCAGGAAGGACACACCTAATCTGTCTACATAATTGAGTTTGAAAAGTACCATCGATTAAAAACAAGCATACATAAAGATATAACAAGTGGGAATCTAGGTTTACAGAAAATCCTCAGCCCAGATAATAGCCCTCCCACTTCCCCAAATGAAATTTCCAAATTAAAACATTTACAAAACTTGTTATAGGATCTAAGTGTTAATCTCTCAGAAGTTCTAACCCTAACTCACTGCGTGATCTCTCATACCATTTGGATCTGAATTAAGACATTCATGAGCAGGGGATTTCCAAAGTTGCTAAGAAGCTGCTATTTATTGGTAGCTCGCTTTTCTGTTCATAAAAGGCCTCTCAACAAAATTTCATTATCATTCCACCCCCACTCTCCTAAATAATTGTAGCTGGGCAGCTCTGCAAATATTTTGTGTATACGTGTTTATATAAGCGTGCCTATTTGCACAACAGAAATAAAATTTAAAATTCTCCCACCTCACCTTCCCCAGGGAACACCACGACAAGCAAAATGAAATCAAGAATACTGTGCATTTGCACAGCACTCAAAGACACTCGTACATGAGCATGCATGGACATCCCTACGGGGTCCGTGGGATACGTTCTGGAAGAAATGCTCTCTTGACCCCAGCAATGGCCTTAATGGCATGAGCTTTTTTTTAGTGGCAAAGTTTTATGCATCTTGATACTCTAGCATATTAGCTGTTCAAAATGTTTTTCACTGTTAAATGCAAATGATTCAGGCCAAAATCAATTATCACACATACATAGCTATTCAGAAGGGAAACTGAACCATTAATAAACAGTTGACTTTCACCATATTTACAGGCTTTAATCTAACATGGTAGTTCTCAAACATTTGCATCTTAGGGCCTTTTTACACTTAAAACATGAAAGACCTTTTGTTTATGTGGTTTATAGCTACTGATGCTTACCTTATTTGAAATTAAAACTGAAAAAAAAATTGTAAATTTTCATTTAAAATTCACAAAATAATTACACGTCAGCATAAAACATGTTTTTATGAAAAATAACTACACATTTCTAAAAAATGAGAGTGGCTTTGCTTAAAGGAAGAAACCTAGGTTTTCACATTTGCATTCAATCTGTTACAATGCATCACTCATCTGAAACATATGAAGAAACACCACCCTCACACAGCTACATACTTGGAAAGGGGAGGGGCTCGTGAACCTCATTAATGGGTCCTGGGTACCTCTACAGGTCCCTGGACCACACTTTGAGAACCACTGGTATAGAACAACATGGATTAATATAATTTCCAAGTTCTCCACACTTTGTTCACATGCCAACTGACTTACTCTAGTCTTGCAAAGACCAGTCAATGCACTAATATAAATAATGGTCAAAGGTTTGCCTTTTCTCAACAAAGCAGTAATATTTAAATAACATTAAATATTTTGGCGCTATACTGTCAAGTTATAAAACCACCAGCCCTGGAGGCTACTCTAGGTCTTTTGCAGATCTACAAAAATTTTAGAATGAGTTTGTCAATTTAGCTACACACACATACAGAGAGGAAGTAGACTGCTGGATTTATACTGAATCTTTATTTTGAAACAACATCTTAGCAATACTGTCTCCTGACCCATGAATCCATGAAGGCAAGGAATAGTGGAATAAACTCTACAATTATAACTCCAACCCAGAACATTCTATTTCTGCTACTTATGTAAGAAGAGTAAAACCATATTTCATGTAATTCAAAGGATTCTGGGCAAGCAGTTAAATCTGTTTGATTTCAGTTTTCAGATGTGATCTCTTACCTAGAGTGCTTATAACCAAGAAAGAGCATACCACGCACTCATATACACTGACCACCAATACTCCAAACTGTGATAAGGTCCAACAGAAATGAACACTGAAATTCTTAAGACATCACCATCTTGAGGTTCAAAACTTTTAGAAAGAATCCTTTTTTGAGGGGTCAAAATATCACCTGGTGAATGAAGTCAGTTCTGTTTTTAGACACTTTTGTTTCTGTCTGTGACAAAGCATACTTAATCTGGATATGAAATCAGGAGCTGTCACTTCTCCAATTTAGACTTCAGTTCTGACTATTTACAGGCTTAACTAAGGCCCGACTCAGATTTCTACATTTGCATTATACCATCAACATGAGCATGAATCTCATAACAACATTAATGAAGAAACCACTCAGCATTACAAGAGCTTTTATTTTTTTGACATAATTTAGCTACCAAGAGTGTTTTCATCAATCTTGTCCTGTGTCTGGAAATGAAAGAATGCACTGCCATCCTCAGAAAAGTGACTTGTGCATATCTTCCCTAAGAGGCTTCAGAAAAAATAGAAAAATACATCTGTTTAGGCCACAGGTATTGTCCCATGGGCACGTAAAAAGAATCTTGAACATAGGTACCCCTCTTCCCCGACTCGTGCTGAGTCTCTCCTATAAGCAGCTGTACCACAACTGGCAAATGTGACAATGATCAAAAGGAACTGTAGTCAAAGCTCTTTGTTTTGTAGAAATAAACACTAGTAGGTCTTACTAATAGGATCTTTCTTTGCAAACAATAGTTGAAATGTCATAATTTGAACTATGTAAAGAAGTGCTTATACTGGTATTCTGGAATTTTAAAAATTCCTTACCAACATGGCATCCTGCTGCTGCTGCTGCTGCTGCTGCTAAGTCACTTCAGTCGTGTCCAAATCTGTGCGACCCTATAGACGGCAGCCCACCAGGCTCCCCCATCCCTGGGATTCTCTAGGCAAGAATACTGGAGTGGGTTGTCATTTCCTTCTCCAATGCATGAAAGTGAAAAGTGAAAGGGAAGTCGCTCAGTCGTGTCCGACTCTTAGCGACCCCATGGACTGCAGCCTACCAGACTCCTCCGTCCATGGGATTTTCCAGGGAAGAGTACTGGAGTGGGGTGCCACTGCCTTCTCCAACATGGCATCCTATTGTTTATTAAATCTAAAGAATTACCCTTTTGACAGATCAAAAAGTGAAATGTTTTATGAAGTAACATAACATATGAACATAAAGTGTAAAGTTATATGTAGCCTTTTTTTGGCATGGGCAACTCTGAATTTTCAGAGAGTTCACAAACACCATCAAAATATATTCACTTAAGTTTAAAATAACACGCAGATAGATGCCCCTATAATACTATGGTATTTTTCCCTAGCCAAACACGCCTGTCATAATAAAACTTAGATTTAATTTAAAATCAGCACAGTGTCACTATTACCTGTATCTACACAAAATAAAAGCGGTATGACAGCTGCAAAGGGCTAAAGTTATGTGAAGTGTGGTTGTTCACGGTGACCTTTACTTTCACAGCCAAGTATAGAGCATTCGTTTAATAAGAACATTAAAAAATCTGCATTTGCAAAGAGGGGGCAGAGATGATGCTACTTCAAAACCTAGTATGAATATCAATAACTGTATAATCTCATGAAGTGCCTGAGGAAACCTTTGTGGGAAACTAACCTTTCAGATTTGTTGGCTTCTTAAGGAATCCTTGAAAAGCGGGTGCTTAAAGTGTGCTAGTCTCTCTTGCAAAGGGGAAGTCTGACGGGGGAAATTCAGGCGATAAAAGAAATACCAATCGGCAAGACTTGCTGTTTCACAACAAGCAGGTGGCCATTTGCACAGTTAAAACAACAAAAAAGACAAGTCTCATTATTCTAAAAGCTCTGTTAAAAGAGATGACCTGTCACCACAACAAGACAACCAAATTTCAAAATTAGGGAGGAAAACTGCCTTCCTGAGTTAACTTCATCTTGAGGTTACTGAATAGCACAGAAAGTAATAAAAAGAGTATTACGTAGCTGCTCAAAATCCAGTTCAGGCAATGCGAAGCCCCTCTTCAGTGTATCAAGACACATGAGCACATGCATGTTCTCTAAAGTATAAAAAACTAATGAACTTTTCTAAATATTTAAATCATTTACTGAATATTGCCTAGCTGGGTGTTACAGGGAAGAGCAAAGCAGAATAAAATCAAGTCTCTGCTAATTTTGAGTTTAGCCTCTAAACTGGTACAGAGATGACATTCTCTTGTCAATGAGGTGACCAACACAATACGTCATTAACATGTTACAGGAAGAAGTTAGGGATTCCTTGGAGGAAGCAAGTGTGGATGAAAGGGTTCTGAGGTAGGCTTCCACAAGCATGAATAAAAACGGCAATATGTGCTGTCATGGTGTCTTTGGGAGACAAGAATCTGGTTTCAGTTCAGGGCTAAGTATCAGCGCCGGGAAAGGCAGGGAGGTCAAATACAATGAGGTTCCAGATTATATGAGGGAAGGACTTCTGATATAAGATTAAGAATCTGGATGATCAAATTTAGAAAGTGATAAATCAGTGAAATAATTCCCTTTTTTATTTAACATAGTATCAATGCGCGATTCATCTGACAAGTTTATGGACTAGGACAAGATTAGAAGCAGGAACAGTCTAAAGATTATGGCTAGGATTTCCCTGGTGGTCCATGATTAAGACTCTGTGCTCCCAAAGCAGGGGCCCTGGGTTCAATCCCTGGTCAGAGAACTAGATCCCACATGCTGCAATTAAGACCTGGTGCAACCAAAGAAAAAAATATATATTAAAAAAAATAAAGACTATGGCTGTAATCCTATGAAAACACAATAGTGGCAACGACAACTTCCGAGATCTTTAATATTTCTCCACTGAGCTAACACTAGAGAATCACAAAGACACATTAGGAAATATAAACAGCATGAGTGCAATTAAGAAAAAGATTTAAATTGTGAATACCTAAAGTTAAGAGCACCTTTAATAGAAGAAATTTAAAAAATAAGAATATGGATAACTTCCCTCCAATAAATTTAATAATGTAAAGGAAATAGGTATTTGTATAATAATACTACCAAAACTGACTTTTAAATGAGGTCGGAAATATAAATAGTCCAGTATCACATATCAAGCCAATCAGTTTTATGAATAAGTTCTTTAAGTTTTCAAAGAATAGATACATAATGCCGGAACATAAGACAAAAACCTTGTGTTAGGGCACAAGAAAAGATGAAAAAGTTTCTGTGAGATTAGTGCAACTGATACCTAAACTAGACAAGAACAGCATGCCCACCATATATAAGCACACACACACACAGAAGTAACTCACTTACTAAAAAGGTACAAAATCTAAAGTAAAATCAGCATTTTGAATTCATCAGTACTGAAAGACCTAAGAGAGCTTATCCAAGAAATGCAAAGGTGGTTTAACACTAGAAGTTTATTAAGTTGAGGGATTACATATTACAGAAGAAATCTGTAAGATCATCTTAATAGATGTGGAAAAAGCTTTTTATAAAATTCAATATTTGAGTTAAAAAAAATTAGCACACTACAAATAAGTTTCTTAACCTGATAAATAATATCTACAAGAAACCTTGCATCACCTGTTNCTGGTTTATAACAGGAAAATATCAGAAATAGTCTGAAAAAAAGAGGAAATAATAATAATAATAATAGAGAATACTACACAGCAGTTTGAAAAGAATTGGGCTGACCTGGGAAGATTTCTTATATTGTTAAGTAAGAAAGCAAGTTACAAAACAATATGTATAGTATGTTCTCATTTGTATAAAGAAAACCTTGTATTTATGTACACAGGTATACAACTGCATATAAAAATAATATATAATCCAAAATAAATATACAGTGTAAATAAACATACTCTTCAAAGAGTGGGAATTTGAGGCGGGGAGAAGGGGTGAAGGTATTCAAAGAGTATTTTCACCTTCTATTCTACATAAACTTGTCTTTGCTTTACTTGTATATTAAAAAAATAAAATTAAAACTTAAGATAACAAAGTGGCCAACAAATAAGCAATTTAAAAGTCCTGGTTTTGCTTTAATTTTGACTCTATTTTTAGACTACAAAAACAGCCAGATGACACTAAAGTGCCTGAACAAGTTCTCATCCAGCTAACATTGTGGGATAGAAATAATTTCCATAAGAAAACACTGCTCAACTGCTCAAGTCTTTCTGCATTTTGACCAGGATTCACTTAATGACCCCATACATTGATTCCTAGTGAATTACAACCATTCAATTCAATACACCATATAACTGTACATTATCAGACTGTACTGCAAAGTATCAATCTTTTTAGAACACAGCCCTAATAAAAACAGCATGTTTTATAGAATCAGCTTCAAGATAAATAAATGCACTGGAAAAAAATACCTTTAAATTAAAATCAAAAGAGACATTTAAATTTTCGGCATTCTTCATTATGGGAAAGAATTTCCCACTTTGAGACTATTATATATCAGAAAAGCTCCATCTGTTGTATAATTATCTCTGATAAATGGCCTGATGCTCCAAGCTTCATTAGAGAAAAGGGAAGGGAAAGACACATACAGAGAAAACTGTAAATAAATCTCCTCACCATATTTCACTTAAAACCAGCCCAGCAGGAAGTCATAAAATATATTTTAATAGGTAATATTTTCTAAATGTTCTACTAGAATAAGTCAGCTGGTTTTGCACACTATCTGGTCTTCAAGTAGGCATAGTCTGAAAAGAGAAAACTAGCTTTACTTAGCAATAATTAGAAATTTAATTGCTAAAAAACCGACAAAAAAGTTCAGCCACTCGGTGGCAGTGATATTAATTTTTCAAGGGACTACTTTGTCAGACAGGAATCAAGACTAGCAGCCAATGAAGCCCTATGCATATTCAAAGACCCAAAGGCAGTTTAGCGAGGAAATCTGTTAAAATGCACCACCATTTTATTTTTTAAATGCCTGGGGAAGCTAGGCTATGACCAGGAACCAGTTTCCAAGGAAACAACAGAAATCTCTTTAACAAAATTAATTTAACCACAGATAAAGAATGCTCTCAAATTTCTATTTTGGGAATCACTGTTATATTAGAGGAAAATCCAGCCAGCACTTGGAAATGAGGCTTTATTCATTAGAAGTCTTCACTAACATGCCAGTTAGTACAGTTCTCACTTTTTCTGTATACTTTCTTTTGGTTACAACAAAATCATCTCTTGTGTATATTAATATGTAGTAGAGATAAACAGGGGAAAATATTTCACCATTATGGATAATTAAAAAAGGCCCAGAGCTGACTTCTAGCCCTGTCATGTGACTCAAGGCAAGTCACCATTCAAATCTTTTCCTCATCCGGAGAATAAGGAAGAGACTATGCGCCCTGCCTAGGTTGCACACTGTCAGGACAGTCCCAGAAAAATGTTTGTCAAAGGGCTCTGTAAAACAGGGGTTGACGAACTTTCTCTGCAAGGGACCAGTGGGTCTCTGTAGTAACTACCCAGTTCTGCTGTTAAAATGCAGAAGCAGCAACAGGCAATACATAAATGAATGAGCATGGCTGTGTTCCATTAAAAATGTATTTAAGAACATCGGAATTTGAATTTCATATAATTTTTCACATGTAAAATTACTGTTCTCTTGATCTTTTTCATTTAAAATCACTCTTAGCTTGTGGAACATACAAAAACAGGTGATGGGCCAATTTGGCCTGTGGGTTATAGTTTGCCAACTTCTCTTATAAACTATCGCTTTTTGCATGTATGGGTCGCTGTTTATCTCTTAGTATGAGCCTCTACAGAGTTCAGAAAGTGTTCTGTATGAGTGTTCTGTATGTTCTGTATCTAATCTGTTAGATTAGAATGTTAGAATATTTAAGAACAAGTCCATTTCTTGCCATTGCCCTTCCCTAGTAGCAGGCATCAGTTCCCCTCCTCTCCTGCCTAGAAAGAAACAGACGAGCCAGCTCTTCTACCAACACCTGAACTTCCATCCACTATGCAGTAGGACTGGCCAACTTCCCCTTCCCCCAACAAAAACCCCCACAAACCCCAGCTAAATAGGTATGTACATCGTAAGGCTCCCAAACAGGGCACGAGTAGGGATGTCCAGGCCTTTTAAGAGAATAACAACAGAAAATCTAATTTATAGGAGAAATAGAGAAAAATGTCTTCTAAAAAATCTTTTAAGTCCAGTCTTGTGAGACTCTCACTAGAGGTGACCAGTCAGCTGCCCATCTTGTTTAGGCTGTCAGGGCAGATGCATTGTAAGTCAAGTAAGATAGTGAAAGTGACTGTCAAGTACAGTGAATACCCAGGTGAGAGTAGACAGCCTGATCCATTAACACCTTCAACTGTGACCCACCTAGGAGAAGAACAGTGGAGGGAGAGACAGCAGGGGATTGCAGACATTAACAGTATCCTCTAGAGAGCAGAACTTCCTACCATGCAACCACTCTGATGGCTTTAACAACTAGCTCCAGTGTTCGACCCATAACCTGACATTATCTTCTCTTTCTTCAAAAGTTGGCTCAAGAAACAAAGTACAAACCACAATTTAGCACCTCAATGGAAAACCTGGAAATTGGCAGAAAAATAATTAGGTAGTAGCAAAAGCATTAAGAAATATATGCGATTTTATTCTTTTTAGGTGTGCAACACTGTCCTCTATAGTCCTTTATACTACAAATCATCACACAGAGAGGCAGCTACTCGGTGGCAGCTGGCAAGCCAGGCTGCTCTGGGATCTTGGGCAAGAGATACAGAATCATCCAGGGCCTCCATTTCCACATTTGCAAAATAGGAACAGTCACAGTACCCACCTTACAGGGTACTATGAACAGGAGGCAGGTTAATACAAACAAGTATCTGGAACAGTGCCTAATACTTATAAGTGCTCTGGTGATATCTGTCACCATTTTTATAGTGTTTAAATATTATGACGAGTCCTTCTGGTCACTGTTAGCATTTTGTTTACACTGTGTTTTGAAAATGTTCCTAATGGCTGAAGGTCCATGGAATGTTCTGCAGACACACATAAGATGGGATAGGAAGAGATGCGTGTGCTCAGACAAAAAATATCACTTGGAGCTTTTGGATACCTGTTTTATTTGACCTTCAGTCAAGGAGTTTTAACAAATTCTTTTAGATAAAAATCTGCCCTGTTCTCTGCTTTATACACTCTTAACCAATAGTTCTTATCTTATCTGCAGTCTTTTCAAAACTATATTAATGTACCCAGACTCTTGCCACCTGTTATATTCATTTAACAGTGAGAAGCAGAAAATAGATGTAAGCAATACTCATTCTCTTGATTATTAGGAAAGAAGACACAGCACTTCTGGTCCTACACAGTAACAACAGATCCATAACTACTGTACAGTTTACACATTAGGCTGTACTTGGATTTGGAATTTCAAATCCATTTTCCAACAACTCCCACACCTTACTTCTCCATAACTCTGTGGGGAAGCTAAGGGTCAACAGATAGAATTCTGATCTCTTAAGAATACTAAAAGATTAATATACATAATCCCCTGATGCCTCTTCTTCCACCTAGGTACGTCACAGTTGAAGAACTATGCAGGATGTCAATGGATCAGGCTGTCTACTCTCATCAGAGTCCTCACTGTACTTGGCAGTCATTTTAATTATACCCTGTTGACTTACAAATGCATCTGCCCTGAGGCTTTAACAAATCTTTATTTTTTTATCCCCATAGCACCCATTCACAAACCAGGAATACATCTCCTTACTCTAGCATAGTTTTCAACCTAGGTGAGATGGCAAGACACATGTGTGAAAGCTTTTGCAAATGACATGCTTCTTAACCACTATTTCTGCTGCGGCTGCTGCTAAGTCACTTCAGTCATGTCCGACTCTGTGCGACCCCATAGATGGCAGCCCACCAGGCTCCCCTGTCCCTGGGATTCTCCAAGCAAGAACACTGGAGTGGGCTGCCATTTCCTTCTCCAATGTATGAAAGTGAAAAGTGAAAGTGAAGTTGCTCAGTCGTGTCCGACTCTTTGTGACCCCAGGGACTGTAGCCTACCAGGCTCCTCTGTCCATGGGATTTTCCAGGCAAGAGTACTGGAGTGGGGTGCCATTGCCTTCTCCAACTATTTCCGCTACTGCCTCCCTTTTACTCTAAAATTCTTATGGACCTGTCTAGGAGAACAAGTCAGAATCTCAAGAAGAGGCATATATATTTGAAAGAGTGACCTCCTGGTGGACAGAGACGTTAATCTTACTCATTTCAATACCTAGCACTTAACCAAGTGTCATTTAGCAAAGACTGCTAAATGAAACCACTGAAACAGTTTATTAAAGAGTTTGTTAGATAACCAATCATACCATCACCAAACTGAATATTTCTTGTCAATTTACAGCTTCCTGCAGCATTTTCACAATGTTGAGGCATTACGCTATGATTGTTGAAAGTGATAGGGACAGAATAGGATACTTATACAGGTAGCTGTAGGGGTCCCAGTAGGGGACTACAGATAGAGAGGGAAACCTAGGGAGACCACTGTGAGTTAATGATCACTCGAGAAAATTACCAAAAAGGACCTCGTGGAAAAAAGCAGGCTTGCTTAACTATAAAACTAAACATAAAAGCACGAGATATGCACCAGATCATGAGGTAGAAGAAAAATGTTATAACTCCTATTGATATGAGTAAGCATCATGATAATCCTAGTTTGACTTCCCAGGGTCAGATACTCTTCTGCCCAATATGAAGGAGGAGCAAGTGATACAAGACTGACTCTACTCAAAGAAGGCAGTCTTTTCCCCCTCCCTCACTTTCCCTTGACTATATTATTGTAGCCCACTTAACCTTCGAGGCAAAGCTCCCTCACCTGTCTGCCTGCATCTCTCTCACAAGCATCCTATATTAATAAATCTACTTCTTGCGTATCACTTTGCCTCTTACTGAATTCCTTCTGCACTGAGACACAAAGAACCTGAGTCTCAATTAAGTCCAGACGCCAAGTGAGTGATTCTAATTAAAAGACCGTGGGTTCAAATCCCAATCAGGGTTTTGGCTGGGTTCAAGTCCCGGCATGTGCATTCAAGTCCCAGTCTGAGGTGCACAGTTTCAAAGGCACAGGCCTTGAAAGTTTCACAGGCTCTGGAGCCGAATCAGTGGGTTGGAGCATGAGCTACACCGCGAAGCAAGAGCTCTAAACTTCAGGTAGAAGTTACTTAACTATTCTATGCAACTGCCTCATCTGTAAAAACAGGGTTAACAAAAGCACCTACCTTATAGGGTACTGTGAGAATTATATGTAAAAAGCTTAAAAGATAGTCAAACACTTCATAAATATGAGTGAACATTTTCATTATTATTAACAAAGCCCATACCATACAATGAAATTTATTCCTTGGCTTTTAATGACCTTGAAAGTGAAAGTTACTCAGTCATGCCCGACTCTTTCCAACCCCATGAACTATACAGTCCGTGGAATTCTCTAGGACAGAATACTGGAGTTGATAGCTTGCCCACTATTATTCACCTCCTCTCTGACTTCTTCAATTGCTTACTCTGTTCTGGTTTCTGTCAAAGTTCTAGCCTCACTGCTTTTCTTTCTTCTCACTCTCGGCAATCTCACTGAACTCCTAAGGCTTCACCTATCATCTGTGTGTGGATGAAGCCAACCTTGACTTCTCTCTCCTGAGCTCCAACTCAGACTGCCTAGTTGAACACTTAAATCATCACTATATCTCAGATTAGCAAATCTTTCTCTAGGTCTGTGAAAGGCCAAGATTTACAATACTGAGCCCAACAAGAACTGGGAAATGAGATTAGCGTCTGAGAGTTTCACTAAAACAGTTAAAGCAGTGATGTCTCCAGAAAGAGAATGGATCTGAAACTCATTTTGGGTTGGCCAAAAGGTTCATGTTTTTCCATAACATCTGACAAAAAAAACTAAACGAACTTTTTGGCCAACGTGACAGAGCCACACATCCTTAATCAGACTTAAAGTATTTATGTATATCAAAAGAAAAAACGTGGCAGTCTACAGCAACCTAGAATGGCAAGTTATAGGAACACAGGAAGTACTATGTCCCAGGGGCTCACGAGCTCAGGGCAGGTCTAAGCCCAGGCACAGGAGGGGGAAAAGGGTATGAAGATGGAGTCTCGTGCTGAACACAAGACCTTCCTTGTACGTCCTTAGAGTCACCTGACAGTTAGGCTCACTCAATTACAATTTCACTTCATCTAACCCCACTTGCTCTGAGTCCATACTTTGCTATTTGTTATGCAAATCCTTTTTACGGATCTGCTTCCCAAATAGATCTGACTCCAGAGAAAATGTTTTAGTCATACAGTCACATGGATATAGCGTTTTTATTTCCAATCCCTGTTACAAAGATTTTTTATGATGAATTAATCAAGTAACTTTTGGTTACCCTGTTAAGTTTCCACATAACCTTAATTACAGAGAAAAGAGCTGATCTTACCAACATGTTGTTGTTTGATCACTAAGTCATGCCTGATTCTTTGCGACTCCATGGACTGCAGCACGCCAGGCTTGCCAACATGAACATCTCTATTCTCTGTGGCAGTTACATTTCACATAATGAATAAACTGATTAAAAGCATGAGGACAAATGCCTAACTCTGGCTCCTGTTCTGGATTCTACTAGTTTGTTTTGTGTGTGTGCTTAGTCACTCAATCATGCCCAACTCTTTGGGACCCTCTGGACTGTCGCCCATCAGGCTCCTCTGTCCATAGAACTTTTCAGACAAGAGTACTGGAATGGGTCACCATTTCCTCCTCCAGAGGTCTTCCCAACTCAGGGATCAAACCCAGGTCTCCTGTGTCTCCTGCAGTGCAGGCAGATTCTTTACCTGCTGAGACACTGGGACCCATGAGCAAATTACTTGATAATTTTGTGCTTGTTTCCTTACCTACAGAATGGGGATAATGAGTATTCACACCTCAATGAGCTGTCACAAGGAATAAGAGAGAAAATATACAAAACATATAGAACAACGTCTTGCACATAAAAAGTGCTCAATAAAAAAAAAAGCTGTTGTTATCTCAGAGCACTTGGGCTGCTCAAGTTGTTTTGATCCTGGCCTGATCCTGATGTGTGGATCCAATAAAATGCTGTTCCATAAAATGAGATCCTGATCAGCTCCAACCTTGCCTTAGACAAGGAGTCCTTAACCTAAAGGTCATAGTGAGCTTTAGAAAAAATTTTATTCAAAACTGAGTATAAATAGATGGTGTATATTTTTCTGAGACAAGGGGTCACAGCTTCTCAATAACCCCAAACAGATTTTTAAATATAAAACAAAGCCTACTGTCTTAATATCACTACCACTTTCATCTATTTTTCTCCTCTTATATAATTTCTACACCTTCTCCTAGTCCTCTTTCAACAGGTTACAACAATTTAAAAATTCTTTCTATGCAATATTATCTAGTATAATCCTTCCCTTTTTCAATACTGCCAGGTTACTTCTCAGAATAACTGTGGCAATATTACTTCCTTTGCTCAAAAACATGACTACTGTCTTAACATCCAAGTATCTTCAGTGAGCACTCAAGCCACTATGGCATGGCTATAATCTGTCCAGCCTTGTCCTCCATAAATGGCCCTAAAGGAGTCAGTCACTTGCCACTGCAGACTCCATGCAACTTTCCTCCGTGTGTCTGTCTTCAAACCAGTAAACCAGTAAATCAACACCCTACTTCAACAGTCCATGTCTTTAACACATGGAAAAGGACCATTAAAATGGGTGACACAACTGTGTACTGGGGTTTCTCAATTTTGGCGTTACTAACATGTCAGGCTGGATAATTCCTTGCTGAGAAGGGCTTTCAGACACAGTGTCAGAGATTTATAGCACTGGGGGGGGGGCAAAATTGCTCCTGGCTGAGAACTGCTAATTTATTATAAGAAATATATTTAATTTCCTCTGATTAACAGTGAGTTCTTTGAGGACAGGGACTATGGCCTTTTTAACTTTTATATTCTTAATTTGACCGAGTATGATGGTTTATGATAGGTTTAGATAAATATTTGTTCTCTGCTGAAGTTAGAAGACAGAATATTAAAACCTACCATATTGCAAGGATTTCTAGATATTCTATAAATTTGAAACACCAAATTTCCACCTGTTAAGTAAAGCTTTTAAAAGGTAAAAATGGCTGTCATTAACATCACTGTAATTTTCAACAAACTCTGTCATTTATAGTTGTGCTTTAAATGGCTACAGCACTATAAACCATAAGTGGACAATGGACTTGCACATCATATGTATTATAGTATTCTATCACTAAGGACTTATAGAAGAGTAACAGAGATTACTTCCTCCTCCTTTCACATATCCTATGTAAACAGGATATAGTGTTATCTCAGTTAACTGCCTAGAAACACTCAAAGCCTATTTAGTGAGAAAAGCAAGGCTTCAGTGGAAGGTTGCTAAATCAGGGTAAGTTCCCTAGACCACTGGTTGCTCAATTCTTGCTGCATATTAAGAAGTCTCTGAAGAATTAAAAAGAACGTATCACTGAGCCTCCCTCCAGACCAATTAAATTAGATTCAGGGAATGGTACTGAAGATTAAAATTGTTTTAAAAATCCCCAGTGGATTCTAATTTACAACCAAGGCTGAGAACTGCCCTAGACTGGTTCAAAATCTCATGTACCTTGACAGTTAACATAAAAGGCACTCTTTAGAAAAGTTTAAGCTCAATGGAAGGCTGAAACTTACTCTCTACCTTGCTGACTTGGGCCTGTACGTTAACACTTAATCTTGAATTAAAAGAGCCACTAGCCTTTCCCTGGGAGAGGCAGTACAAAGAAACTCATGATGATTCCCAGGCTGCCTTCTCTACCACGTCACAGATCTGGGCACTTACACTCCTCTTTACTTGGTGAAGTTACATTCAGTTCTGTCGGAAGCGGCTGCTGGCTGGGACTAAGAGTTGGCGTGGTTATCGAGGTATTGTTGTTGTCACTGGTGGTCTCTTCGGAAAACAAATCTGATTGGCTGTTACTTGTACTTGGAGTGGAATCATCGTCTGGTTGTTTCTTTTGAAAATCTGAAGAGAAAGAGTGAAAAGAACAAGTTTAAATAAGGAGTTCACAATTACCTTGGATATTAGAAAATAATGAAAGTGTAAAAATTAAAACTAATTTGAGTGATTAAAAATGTAACTAAAACACTGATAAAAAAAACCTTAGAAAACTGATGGAGACTCAATGAGTTAAAGATTCCCATGGTCCATATATTATTCAGGTAAGCGGTGGACATACTGATTTTAATGTAAGACTCAGAAAAGCCAAATGCATGTTAAAATTTTAGGGGTAAACAAGAATAAAAGGAATAAACAAAAACTGTTTAAACCAATACTGGACAGATTAGAAGGTGAAAAACAGCCGAGGAAAAAAGCAAGGCAAACAAAAAAACAAATAATAATGTGCTAGGAGTCAAGTTCAGATATACCACGCTCCTCTGTCCACGGGATTTTCCAGGCAAGACTGCTGGAGTGGATTGCCATTTCCTTCTCCAGGGGATCTTCCCAACCCAGGAATCGAACCCAGGTCTTCCCAAATTGCAGGCAGATGCTTCGCCATCTAAGCCACCTGGGAAGCCCTACCACTAGTGGTAATAAATGTAAACAGGCTAAACTCAGCAGTTAAAATACAGGAAATTAAAACTAAATAAACAAAATCCTGTTTGGAAAATTATGGCATTTCCAAGAGACATACTAAAAATACTAACATGACAGAAAAATTTTAAAGTATATAAATAAAACACCAGTAAATACAACTGATTAAAAAGCCAATCATAGCTATAAGCACTGTAAGGAAACGTAAACTTTGAAGAAAAAGCATTATGAGAGGTAAAGAAGATCATTATGTAACAGCAAAAACTGAAATTACCAGAAATATAAAACAACTCTTATTTAATCTATATGCACCTAAAAACAAGGCCTCAAAATATGTAAAGCAAAAATAACTGGAAATCATTGGAATCTATGGGATTCAATGATTGGAATTATGGGAAACCAACAATTAGATGATGAATTATTTTCAAGCACATGTGGAATATTTATAAAAACTGCCTAAAACCTAGATAAATTCTGACCACACATTATGTTATAAAGCAAGTCTCAACAGATAACAAAGAATTAGTAAGAAATAGGCATTATTAATTGACCAGAGAGCAATTAAGTTAAAAACTGGTAATAAAAATCTTATATATCTGCAAGTTTTTAAAATGCATTTTAAACTCAAGGGTCAAATGAGAAATTAGAAAATATGTATAATTAAATAATATAATTACTACTTATCAATATCCAGTGCAGACAAAGATGCACATACATTATCTATAAGTCATTCTATTAGTAGGTATATACCTCAGAGAAAATCAGCACACAAGTACAAGGATGCTGATTATATACTGTTTGTAATACTAACAAGTCAGAAGCAACCTAAATGTCCATAAATCATAATATATTCAAATAGTGGAATAATGTACACAATGAAAATCAATGACTACTGCCACAACACATTAACATAAATAAACCTCAAAATTATGCTGAACAAAAAGTCAGTAAATAATATAGTAAGATTGTACTACATAAAGATTAAAAACATGCAAAACAAATCATATATTCTTTAAGAATATGTATCTCTAAGTCATTAAAAAATTAACACAGTTCAGGACAGTGGTTACCTCTGAGACTGGCGTTGAACAGTGGGATGTGAAGTGAGAGCTATGCAGAAATATTCAAAATTATAGGTAATGTCCACTGACAGAGAATAGATTAAAATGGTATATTCATTCATTTGATGAAATAATGTATGGCAGTTAAAATATTAATAAATGAATAGAGCTGTAAGTACAACAGAAAATCTCAAAAACAATGTTGAGAGAGAAAAGCAAGCTACAGAAAGATAAATATGTCTAATGTCCTATGTGTGTTTTGCTCAGTCCTTTACTCCGTGGAAGAAAAGTTATGACCAACCTAGATAGCACGTTAAAAAGTAGAGACATTACTTTGCCAACAAAGGTCCATCTTGTCAAGGCTGCGGTTTTTCCAGTACTGATGTATGGATGTGAGAGTTGGACTATAAAGAAGGCTGAGGGCTGAAGAATTGATGCTTTTGAACTGTGGTGTTGGAGAAGACTCTTGAGAGTCCCTTGGACTGCAAGAAGATCCAACCAGTTCATCCTAAGGGAAATCAGTCCTGAATATTCACTGGAAGAAATGATGCTGAAGCTGAAATTCCAATACTTTGGCCACCCAATGTGAAGAACTGACTTCATCGGAAAAGACCTTGATGCTGGGAAAGATTGAAGGCAGGAGGAGAAGGGGACGGACAACAGAAGATGAGATGGTTGGATGGCATCACCGACTCAATGGACATGAATCTGAATAAACTCCAGGAGTGGTGATTAACAGGGAGACCTGGCGTGCTGCAGTCTATGGGGTCGCAAAGAGTCGGACACAACTGAGCAACTGAACTGAACTGAATGCTCAGCTGACGCCAACTCTGTGGCTCCACAAACTGCAACCTACCAGGCTGCTCTGTCCATCAGTTCAGTTCAGTTCAGTCGCTCAGTCGTGTCTGCATAGAAGTCTCCAAACAGGAATACTGGAGTGGGTTGCCATTTCCTCCTCCAGGGGATCTTCCCAACTCAGAGATCGAAACTTGCACTGTGTTTTCCCAAAGCTTTTCTAATTTTCTGTTGTCACTTAAGTCTTTCCGGGGCATCTGAAACCTTAGATCTGAACTGAACAAGGATCTTCAATTCTATCTGTAATTTTTTTTTATATCTAAAAGCCAGTGGTATGTATGTGACTGCTTCAAGAATTATGTTTAGTCTCTGGATGCTTCCTTATTAAAAAATCTTATGCTAGACTATGAAGTGGGCTTCCCTGGTGGCTCAGACGGTCTACAGATAATACTGTTCTGTATCAATTCACAGAAGGAACACAAGATCCTGTACACTCCACATCACCTTATCTTTTGAACCAGAGAAGCTGTTGTTACGCTCAATAATCTCAGAGTCACTATTCTGACATATTCTGAGCATTTATGTTGTGTTTACCATGTACAGGCACTGAACTAAATGTTTTATCTATTTAACTCATTTACTTTAATACTCCGAACAACCCTACCAAGGGAGGTATAAATTACCACCACTTCGTTGATGAAGAAACTGAGGTTTGGAAAATTTAGGTTAATTTGTTTCAATAGCTAGTAAGCAGTAGAATCAGGATTTAAACACAGGTTTATCTGACATGAAAATTCACGGTCTTCAGTCTTAACCACAGGATGAAAAGGCCTCCATGTCAAACCCCCACCCATTTACAGCATCAAAGGTGAATGCAATGGATTTAGCCAAAGAATCACTAATCTGCTGTGCCCATCAGTGATTTAAAGCCTCTACTGCTTCTGTGTATTTATTTCTCCTAGCCACTTTCTTACTCTTCAGTGTTTTGACACTTAATGGCTTATTACCCCAATGTTAGTTGTACAGCACTTTTAGATAAAAGGGTACTAAGTGGAATAAAAATATTGCAGATAATGCTTTTTTGATATCATGTCATCTCATTAGCTCTATGTCAATAATCATTGTGTCCCTTCTATAACCACTTCTTTAGCACTTAATTGGAAATAAGACCCTAGAAGAACTGAAATTGAGTCATCATTGTACCTTTTAACAGAATCCCGAATGCCTCAAGACAGACACACACATAGAATCACTCACTGAGGCACGATAACTCTTTGAGGTTAAATCACACTGGTGTCCGAAGACAATTACCAGGTCCCACCTATACAATCTCCCCCCCATGTTTACCATTTCTTGATGTCAAGGTGCTCTTCTTTAAATATGTTTTATTTTGTGACTCTGCAGCTGACATAATGTACCTTCCTTTAACCCATCTTCTCACTGATGTCTTTTATGTACCACCACAGGACAATGGTATGAAAAAAAATCACAGGGCTAACAGTATTCTTCACAAACCAAATTGGCTGCAAACAAGAGAACTAGTAGAAGCTTTATACACTCTCCATTTCAATTCAATAAAGAAATCAGAAATAACAGAATTTTACAACCAGAATTAACTTTAAAGATCCAGCTCGATCCTCTCACTGTACAGATAAAGAAAGCAAAAGCCAAAAAAGTTAATGCAAATCACCAGATGAATTGTAAGAGTTAACTGTAAGAGTTTTCTAACTCCCAGGCAAAAGTTAGCAGCTTATATGATCCAAAAGCTTTAAATTCAGATCTAGAATCAAATTCGGACTTTGTATATGGCTAAGAGCAAACTGTTTACTCTTTGGGGGTCTTGTCTGTAAAACGAAATGAACAAGTTATTTCTACCTCTCAGGATAGTGTGGATTAAACAAGATAATGTACATAAGGTATCTGCACATGTTCAGTTCAGTTAGAGGCTCAGTCATGTCCGACTCTTTGCGACCCCATGGACTGCAGCATGCTAGGCCTCCCTGTCCATCACCAACTCCTGGAGTTTACCCAAACTCGTGTCCATTGAATCGGTGATGCCAGCCAACCATCTCATCCTCTGTCATCCCCTTCTCCTCCTGCCTTCAATCTTTCCCGGCATCAGGGTCTTTTCAAATGAGTCAGTTCTTTGCATCAGATGGCCAAACTGGAGTTTCAGCTTCAACATCAGTCCTTCCAATGAATATTCAGGACTGATCTCCTCTAGAATGGACTGGTTGGATCTCCTTGCTGTCCAAGGGACTCTCAAGAGTCTTCTGCAACACCACACTTCAAAAGCATCAATTCTTCGGTGCTCAGCTTTCTTCATAGTCCATCTCTCACATCCATACATGATTACTGGAAAAACCATAGCTTGACGAAATGGACTTTTGTCAGCAAAGTACTGTCTCGGATTTTTAATATGCTATCTAGGCTGGTCATAACTTTTCTTCCAAGGAGTAAGTGTGTTTTAATTTCATGGCTGCAGTCACCATCTGCAGTGATCTTGGAGCCCCCAAAAATAAACTCTGACACTGTTTCCACTGTTTCCCCATCTATTTCCCATGAAGTGATGGGACCAGATGCCATGATCTTAGTTTCCTGAAGGTTGAGCTTTAAGCCAATTTTTTCACTCTCCTCTTTCATCAAGAGGCTCTTTAGTTCTTCACTTTCTGCCATAAGGGTGGTGTCATCTGCATATCTGAGGTTATTGATATTTCTCCTGGCAATCTTGATTCCAGCTTGTGCTTCATCCAGCCTAGAGTTTCTCATGATGTACTCTGCATACAAGTTAAATAAGCAGGGTAACAATGTACAGCCTTGACGTACTCCTTTTCCTATTTGGAACCAGTCTGTTGTTCCATGTCCAGTTCTAACTGTTGCTTCCTGACCTGCATACAGATTTCTCAAGAGGCAGGTCAGGTGGTCTGGTATTCCCATCTCTTTCAGAATTTTCCACAGTTTATTGTGACCCACACAGTCAAAGGCTTTGGCATAGTCAGTAAAGCAGAAATAGATGTTTTTCTGGAACTCTCTTGCTTTTTCATGATCCAGCGGATGTTGGCAATTTTAATCTCTGTTTCCTCTGCCTTTTCTAAAACCAGCTTGAACATCTGGCAGTTCACGGTTCACGTATTGCTGAAGCCTGGCTTGGGGAATTTTGAGCATTACTTTACTAGTGTGTGAGATGAGTGCAACTGTGAGGTTGTTTAGCATTCTTTGGCATTGTCTTTCTTTGAGACTGGAATGAAAACTGAACTTTTCCAGTCTTATGGCCACTGCTGAGTCTTCCCAATTTGCTGTCATATGGAGTGCAGCACTTTCACAGCATCATCTTTGAGGATCTGAAATACCTCAACTGGAATTCCATCACCTCCACTAGCTTTGTCCATAGTGATGCTTCCTATGGTCCACTTGACATCACATTCCAATATGTGTGGCTCTAGGTGAGTGATCTGCACATGGGCACTCAACAAATGATAGTCATTAAAAAGAAAAAAGTCTAAAAAGAAAACAAAATGATAGTCTTTAAATAAAGAACCATATCTTTCTTTTAGCCCTGATGTTTGCATTATAATTCTTAACCTCTTGTTCCTTTCTTTCTGTATCATTCAGCATCTAACTTATGACTAGAAACAGAAGTAAAAAAAAAAGAAACTCCAGAAGTCTATTCCAAGGACAGAGGGAGCAGATATATATTCCATGTAAAAAGTAAACAACGAACGAGGCAGACACTGGCTCCTGTTACTCCACTCTGGAACAGTCACTCCATCTGATCCAGAAACAGAAAAGACTTGTCACTTGTTGGTTTACAGTTCTCATATAAATGGGAAAACTAGAGCTCTCCAAGCTTATCCATCTTTTTGAGGGGGAAAAAAAAGGAATAATTATCTATTTTTATAAATTGGTAGAGTTTATCCTATATACAAATGTATACATTTGGCCTTGAATAAAGTTTCTCCAAAATAAACTGTTTGGAAAACCTAAGTTAAAACTTTTGAATTTTAAAGGGATTGCTGCTGAAAAGGGAACAGAAGCCAAGATCTTGGCAGCTTATGTCATTATCAACTAAGGGGAAAAATAATTTCTCAACAAAAGTACTCTTAGAACCTGAGGTATCCAGAAATGGGATGGTTCCACAAGCTAAAAAAAACTGACCTAATGCCACCAGATGAGCCAAAATGACCAGTGAAGAAGTCCCTGGGGCTGGTTACAAACATACTCACTAGACATATTTTTTCCCATGATTTTCAGAATGATTTTTCTCACAGGTCAAACTTCTTACTGCAAAGTGCACCTCAAAAGACTGGCAGCACCAAGAAAGTACATTGTCCTTCCTGCTCTGGTGACATGCTCATTCACCTGGGCCGTCTCACTGGGACTATATTCTATCTAGTCATTACTCAAAACTCATATGTATATATATATGTGTGTGTGTGTGTGTGTGTGTGTGTGTGTGTGTATAATTTATCTCTTAGGTGAAACTACACAGATTTGGCAAGATGATTAGCTCACTTAAACTCCCACCCTGCTTCCAGATTATGATCATACCTACGTCTTTTTGAATGATTTGCCATTCTCTTCTCCACGGTACCTCCCTGACTCAAGGATTGTACCCAGGTCTCCTGCATTGCAAGCAGATTCTTCACCATCTGAGCTACCAGGGAAGCCCTTCTTCAAGGCAGAGAATACATAAAAGTGATTTGGAAAGGATTTTGCTAAACTTTTTATTTAAAAATTAATTATTTTTTAAAAAGCGTTCCTTGGTAACCTACTTTTTCGTCTTCATAATATACCCCGATTAGTTTTCCTTTGTCACTTATAGATCTCTGTGATCACTGATAGGCACAAGGAATGACCATTTATCATACAGAAACCAAGCCAATTCATTTTTGTTCAGTTCAGTTGCTCAGTCATGTCCGACTCTTTGTGACCCCATGGACTGCAGCACAAAAGGCATCCCTGTCCATCACCAACTCCCAGAGCTCACTCAAACTCATGACCATCAAGTCAGTGATGCCGTCCAACCAACCATCTCATCCTCTGTCATCCCCTTCTCCTCCCACCTTCAATCTTTCCCAGCATCAGGGTCTTTTCAAATGAGCCAGTTCTTCCCATCAGGTGACCAAGGTATTAGAGTTTCAGCTTCAGCATCAGTCCTTCTAATGAATATTCAGGACTGATTTCCTTTAGGACAGACTGGTTGGACCTCCCTGCAGTCCAAGGGACTCTCAAGAGTCTTCTCCAACACCACGGTTCAAAAGCATCAGTTCTTCGGTGCTCAGCTTTCTTTACAGTCCAACTCTCACATCCATACATGACCACTGGAAAAACCATAGCTTTGACTAGACAGACCTTCTTTGACAAAGTAATGTCACTTCTGTAATACGTTTGCAATCACCAGTTTTTCACATTGTAAGCAAGATTTCATCAAACTTCCTCAGGTTATATTGCTAGAAGCACATCAACGAGGTAAAAGAGGATGCATATTTTTAAAGCATTTGGCACACGCTGTCAGACTTTCTTGGCACAATTCCCTGTGATTCCCCACAGCACAAGACTTACTATGGTGTGTAAGAATCATCTGTTCACTTGTCAGTCTCCCACATTACACAGGCCCAGGACAGAAACAGTGCTTCATAAATGTTAACTGGGTAAGTAAGTGGCCAAATATTTTTCAGCAGAAAGCCTATCACTGAAATACATTTCAAATTATTTTATCAATTGTTATTTTAAACCCTCCAAAAACAATTCTGTGTGCCTCTATGGGCAGTCCTAAGCATCATCTGGTTTAGCAATTCTAAAAGATGAAGCGCTATGAATTTCTATTTTCATAAACAATAAGGAGAGGTGAGAAATTCAACTGCATTTGTTCTAATTCATTAAATCTATCTGGTCACTAATAAGGCTTCTATAGCATTATTAGAGACCACTAAATCTGGATATGGCTTAAACTGGAGGTGAAAGAGGAACTAAGAATTAAGTGCCTACTGTGAGTAAGACACTCTGCCAGAGACCTTACGTTCATTTTCTCATTTAATTCTCAAAATAAACTGGGTGGCAGATTTCATCTCCACATTTCAGTAGAGGATGAGGAGCATGGCAAGTTTGGGCAAGCTTCTCCCTCCTAAATATGCTGGAGCTAGGGTGTGAGACCCAATTTCGGGTAACTCTCGCACCGAAATTCCCACTACAGAATGCATCAAAGCAACCTTGGCCCAGCCTATAGGGTGACTTTTCCAGTCTCCACTTTCCATTCCCAGGCTCCAACCCCCCAAAATGACTCTATATCACAGATGACAACTCCATGTTGCCACTGGGAGCTTTAATTTGGTATTTCACACCATAAAATGCTTCATGTTTCAAGTACCCAATTAAAGCAAAATTGAAATGTTGAAAATAAAAATTCAGTTCTGATATTTCCAAAGTCTGATTCATGCAAGGCACTGTATAATACAAAAAGCCTCCTTCTAATGAAACAGGGTCCTTTCTCTTTTCTTCATCCCTTCTCCTAGTTTATCTCCACAACAGGCTATAGCTTCCTCCCATAAACACATTTCTAGGTTTTTAAAGCTTCACATTCCTACCCCAACCACAAACCTTAGATATCAAATTTTAAAAAGCTAAAAACACATTAGCAGTAGCCAACCAATTCACAAGTCAGAGTTCCATTCCAGCCTTCTAATTAAAATCTTAAACTCTAGTATTTAAATGTTAATCTGGGTTAATAGCCTCAGCAAAAAACAAACCGGTTTAATCAAGAATGACCAAGAAGCAAAGGACAAACTAACTCCCATTAAAATCTTAAAATGCAGTCACCTTCAGTTCAGTTCAGTTCAGTCACTCAGTCGTATCCAACTCTTTGCGACCCCATGAATCGCAGCACGCCAGGCTTCCCTGTCCATCACCAACTCCCGGAGTTCACTCAGACTCACGTCCATCGAGTCCATGATGCCGACTGCAGCCATCTCATCCTCTGTCGTCCCCTTCTCCTCCTGCCCCCAATCCCTCCCAGGATCAGAGTCTTTTCCAATGAGTCAACTCTTTGCATGAGGTGGCCAAAGTCCTGGAGTTTCAGCTTTTGCATCAGTCCTTCCAAAGAACACGCAGGACTGATCTCCTTTAGGATGGACTGGTTGGATCTCCTTGCAGTCCAAGGGACTCTCAATAGTCTTCTCCAACACCACACTTCAAAAGCATCAATTTTTCGGGGCTCAGCTTTCTTCACAGTCCAACTCTCATATCCATACATGACTACTGGAAAAACCATAGCCTTGACTAGACGGACCTTAGTCGGCAAAGTAATGTCTCTGCTTTTGAATATGCTATCTAGGTTGGTTGTAACTTTCCTTTTGATCCTAGCTTATAGGGAAAACTGTAATCTGCTCAATGTAGATGGCAACCCACTTCAGTATTCTTGCCTGCAGAATCCTAGGTATGGTGGAGCCCGGTGGGCTGCCATCTGTGGGGTCATACAGAGTCGGACACGACTGATGTGACTTAGCAGCAATGTGGCTTGGTTCATTCTAACTTTCTTTCATGAACCCTCTCCTAGCTTCTTTCAGAACCAAAACCTTTAGCCTACCAGATTCTCTCTCACGTTGATTACTTCTCTTTAAAATCTATGTCTTCACCAACTGATACTGTGTTGATACTACCTGATACTTCCAGTCAAGTTTTGAAAACATACATAATTATTTATATATATGTATTTAAGTACACACCGTATACATCTCCTGTTGAAGATAAATAACTATTGTCCTATGTTCCCTATTTATGTCCACAAATCTGTCCACTTTGAAGTATTACCTCAGAAATTAAAATGGACCTTGTCCTCTGTCCTTTTTCCCTTCTCAGGGGATGTGACCATCATTCTCCTAGAGGCTGAAGTCAGAAGCCTGGGAATTATCTCAGACTCCGTATGCTTCCTCTCTTAATTCTCCATCTCAAAAATCACCACATCTCCTCGTCACTACTCCTAAGGATCTCTAGAATCCATCCACTTCTCCACCACCACTCTAGCCTGAGTCATCGTCATCTGTCAGAATGCTTCACTAGCATCTTGCTTTCTTTACGTCCTATCCTCTCTTGTCCCCACTCTAATCCATTCTATACAAAGCAATCAGAGTAATATTAAAAAAGTCATTTTCCTCTTTAAACCCTTGACTGACCTTCCATTGCCTTAATAATCAGCTCCACATTCCTAAGCTTGCCTTCCAAGTCAGACATCTCTCTATGAACTGGCTTCTGGCTATCTCTTCAGTCCCATCTTAAGCCACTGCTCCTCTCTCCCCTCCCCTGGCTTCAGCCATTCGGACAGCTTGGGCTTTTTTAACTTTTCATTTTCTCAACCTGGAGTCCTTTGATTAAGGCATGTGAGAGACTCTTTTTCTTTATCTTGCTATTCACACCTTGGTATCTCCTACTCATTTTGAACCTTAACATAAGCACTCTTTCCTCAGGGAAGCCCTTAAGATTACCCATAGAAGACACTGAATAAATATTTTTTGGATGAATGAATGAATGTCTTATTCACTGTGTATGCCAGTTCCTAGCAAAATGCTCACCACAAAATATAGATTTGTTGAATTTAACTTATTTAGTACTGGTGATAACAAACTAAGTTTAAAAACATTTGTTCTTCTTCGACATTAACAGACTTCAAATTGCTATAAAATTTATTTCTAGGAAACAAGAATGTGTCTACAAACAGCAGAAATATTAAGCATCCCTAAGCAGATGTATGAATTTTACAAACTATCCCTGCACATATAAAATATATACTACTCACTACACGTAACTGGTTGTGACAGAATTCAAAAAGGTCTGCTTACCAAAAAGCTGCAAGCTTTTATTTCAAAATACTGGAAACAGCATTCGACTCATTCCCAAAAGTATGTTTTCCAATGCTTCTTGCCAAAGTAGCCAATAGATACTACATGATGGTGTCAAACTTATGAGCAAAACTCTTATCAGTAATTAAGCTTATTTTATAATCTGGTTTATCACTCAAATTATACAGTCTCTAGATTCTTCACATCTATAGCACCTACTGCTCAAGTGTGAACTAGCAAAAAAAAAAAATTTATTTAGAAGAAGGCTTGTTTCTTATGCAGCATTTATTCTGCAGACTATACAGTTTTCCCAGCAATAGTTGTCTCATATTCATTTACAGGGCATAAATTAACATGTTAACACTATGGCAAATATCTAACAATCCATTAGTACTACACAACATAGTGCACAAGAGACACATTTACCTCATTTTGGTCTATCAAAGTGTCAATTTTTTTAAAAAAGCTGAAAGCACAAGTTTTCTGAATTAACCTGGTTTCAACAAAATGAACATTTGATGATGTGTGTGCTTATACATAACATCCTATACAGCTCAACCATCAAAATAAAAAACAGAGTAGGCACAGAGTGTAAATATTAGGCAAAGTTGACAAAATAAAATATGCAAATTAGAACCAAAACAATGAAACAAAAAACCCTGACCTGTTTATAGCTGATCCTTCGTACCATCTAGAGACCTCCCCTGAATCAGCAGTCCTTCCTGTCATTCACAAATCACTCTGATGGCATAGGTGTGACATGAACATTGCTAGAGAGGCTGGAGCCTGGAAGACTCCACCCCCCACCCCCCCAACTCAGTTCAGATCCAAGGTTTCAAATGCCCCAGAAAGACTTCAATGACAACAGAACAGAAAATTAGAAAAGCTTGGGAATACACAAGCAAAAGAAAATCCCCCTTTTTTAGATCCTTGATTGTTTTTACAATTATATTCATAGCCTTCATGCTACCAGCCCTTCATTTTACCATGGAGAAGTGACAGGAAAAAAAGACAAAATAAAGTCCCTCCTGCTGGGCACCCCCTTGGGAAAGCGGAAGGAGAACAGTGTTTGTGCTCCTACCCACTGTCCCCCTCTCAACTGTCTCTGCTCCCCTCCAGGTGTGACGGCAGCTCTTACCATTAATCATATTTTTCACTCAGTTCTCAATCTTCCCATCTCACAACAGGGCCACATACCACCAAGCTTCAGTCCTCTAACTGTTAAGCCCTATCACCAAGCTGAGTGCTTCAAAGTTTCAGGAAATTCAATTCACGGTGGTAGTGTTAACTCTTGAGACACACTCTCCCTCAAGATAAAACTTGTAAATGTTCAGCACAAATTATTTTTCAAACAATGTAAAATGGTGTATTTTGAGAATGGCAGTCTTTCTCAAAAAGTAACAGACCACACATTGGTTCAAAGTCCTAAGAGAAATTTTTTTAAAGGATGAAGTGATAGGTTTGCTAACATTTTCTTACTACACCTATTAAAGCATACTAGGGGGTTCTCAGTGAAGACTATGATTTTCACAAGATCCAAAGATCAGGGCTGACTAATGTTTATCCAATGAACTCAAGGTAGCAAAAGAATATAATGTCTGTATGATTCACAATCCCCAAAAGGCATCTGTCTAATGGTAGGAAGAGTATGAATTCATAACTATGGATAGTTATGTAAAAGTTGCAGCATGAAAGAAGGCAAAGCTAGTTCTTCACATAAGGGTACCAAGTAATGACTTAAGAGGTTTTTTCACTCATGAGAAGAGCTGGTGCAGACACCTACAGAGCTCCACCACAGTGTGATGTCTAGGAATGCAGAATCAGACTGAGTTCACATCCTGCCCCAACCCCTTAACTGCTGTGTGACCCTGGGCAAACTATTCAGCTTCTCCTGCTTCAGTTTTCCCCTTCTCTAAAATGGGAATAATCATCATTATCTATTTCATAAGGTTATTAGGTGGATTATGTTAGATAATTAAATGTTAAAAATTTTAGAACAATGACCAGCTAGTAAATCTCAAATTAACTATGGACTTTTTATTACCTTCTGCCTTCTTGCACACAATTTCACAGTCTGAGACTGTGAAAAATAATTTCTCCGGAGTCAAGGAATGATCAGAAGGGAATTATTCACCTACCTTGTCTTCGTAACAATGTACATGAGGTAAGCCAATCTGGGGTTATAAACTCAAGTTTACAGAGGCCACGCAGATAAGTGTACAAAGTCAGCTGGCTAAAAATAGTGGGGAGCGATGGCTATTGTTGCTAACTGGCAACTGTAAGCCTCACCTAAAGGTACCTGATTACAAACTTAAAAACAAAAATAAAAACCTCTGAAAACAACAAGTCTGTGACCTGCAAGCCTGTAGTTTATAAGACTTATTTAAATAGAAACAGAGTATTTATGACATATAAGGTCTGTACACTGCATTATTAATTCCACATATTGGTAAAGAAAGGATTCATCAGATATACACGGTTAGATATACAGAGCAAACAGGAAAATACAGAGATAAAACATATACAGAGAGAATCAGATCTGTGTTTAAATCCTGGCCAAGCTAATGAGAAGCTGTTATCACCTCAAGAAAGTTATTGACCTTATTTATGACTGTTCTCATCTGCAGAAACATCTATCCAAAAAGATCTATCCTCTAAGACTGTTGTGAGAATGGGAGATAATGTGTGTGTCCTTCATGAAACAGAGGCACTGAATAAATTTCTGAAGGAGTAACAAATGAGTGTCATGTGGTCTGGAACAGATTCTTATCCTACGGTTCCTTGCATCAGTTTGGCCTAATGCAGCATGTCTTAATGTGCATCAGACATGTTAAAAGATGTCTCATGGTCAAGTGTGATGATTTGGACAGGGAAACATAATCTCTTACCAGAAGGGCCAGGAAATATGTGGGAACAGTAATACAACCTAGGGTTGATAACATAGGTGCACAGAAAATTTTGCATGTAACTGTAGGTTAACCTTGCAAAATTATATGGGCCTGTGTATACACAGAAGCCCATTTTTCTCCTCAGAAAATGGAACATAAATACTATAATTCTGAAAGATATTACAGATGGAAAGAGTCTAAAAGAAGTCAGATTGAGTTTGAAAGAAGACCTATCTCAAATATATGGCCATTACTAGTGATTTTATAACACTAGATCAATACAATAGATCAATACAATAGACCTAATTCCGACTTTCCAAGCTGCTGATTACTGGACAGTGTGGGCTGAAGAAACAGTCGTAAGTTTCTACCAGGCTCCATTAAATTCTATTACTGCCTTATGAAAAATCTGAATATTGCAGTAAACCTATACTATGATGATACCAGTTTATTGAAAATAAAGCCTTACTGAGAAAACTATTTTTTCCAGACAACTGAAAACCTTGTTCTTTACAAAATACAAGATTGTTGTTGTTTAGTGGCTAAGCTGTGTCTGACTCTTTTGCAACCCCATGGACTGTAGTCCACCGGGCTCTGCTGCCCATGGGATTTGGGGCAATACTGGAGTGGGTTGCCATTTCCTTCTCCAGGGGATATGCCTGATCCAGAGATAAAACTTGTGTTTCCTGCACTGGCAGGCAGATTCTTTACCACTGAGCCACCAGGGAAGCCCAAAATACAAGATGCTCTGACACCAATTCAAAATTTAATTTGTTTTAAATTAATGAGGCCATGCTATGTTTACTTTGTTTCTCTTTTAATGACTGCAACTCAGGTTTGCTCCTGAGTCTCAGATGGATGAAGGCTACTATGTTAATGTACTGAAATATTTATAGGTCCTTATCTAATGGGAAAAATGTTACTACAAGATTCTTAAGAACCAACTGCCTTATACTAACCGAATAATCCAATATGATTTTGTCTAAATTTCATTTCAGACAGGTGAAATTTGATATAACTCATTTTAAAATACTTTTTCCATTTGGGAATATGCTTTTATTTCACTTGCAAGTATGGGTAAATGCATTTTGAATGGGATGAGGAAGAGGAAGTTACTAATATCTATTTTTAAATTATCTTTGAAATATGTAATGATGTGATATAGGCAAATTCTTCAAGTTTTAAGGTCATATTAACACTAAAATTAAGTGACAATGTTATGTGTAGACACAGCTCTAAGTGCCCCTACTTTTATTCTAGGAAGCCCAGTAAGTGGTCATGTAATTCAAATCCTTTATAACTTCTAATTTAGGTAATTAAATTTGGGCTTAGATCTTACATTAAAGAGAATTTGCTTACTGTTAATTCTGATCAGTAAGAAAAGAAAATGAGATACATTTCAACTGTCACCACTAGGACTCAGCCTTCATAGATAATGTCCTTGGCTTCTAACAGGAATGCCGTAAGGAAGAACCATGTAAAACACACTTTTTAAAAACAAACTGAAGTACAGTTGATTTACAATATTGCGTTAGTTTCAGGTATACAGCCAAGTGATTCAGTATTTTTGAAGATAATATTCCATTATAGGTTATTACAAGAAAATGGGTGTAACTCACTATACTATACAGTATACTCCTATAGCTTATCTATTTTATAACAGTAGTTTGTTAATCCTATATCCCTGATTTGTTCCTCCCCACTTCCCGCTTCCCTTTGGTAACCACCCTTTGGTAACCACAAGTTTGTTTTTTGTATCTGTGGGTCTGAAACACACTACTCTTTGAAGGGCTATAACTGAGGCCATGGTTCACTACTCTTCTCACTATCCACTTCAGAGTTCACAGGATGCTGACCTGTATGCATTTCTGTTTTTGCTCTGACTCCTAGGAAGCTCAGAGCTCAATCTGCACTGTCGTGAATGATTATACAGACATTTATGGCATGAATTTCTGTGTTCAAATTCTTCATCTTACTAATAAATCTGAATTTTCCCTTTGTCTTTTCTGCTTTTAAAAAGAAAAAGTATATTGTACTCTGTATGTTATTTATTTTTTAACTAAACTACCATTTGTTTAGAAAATAGTGACAAATAAAAATAAATACCATAGTCTCATTTTACATGGGGATTTCATAAAGATAAATATTTGTAAATAATAAATATTTAAGCCTGTATCTATGCTGAAATGAAGGCTACTAATAAAACAAAAGTTACAAAATTACAGTAAGTCCCCTATGTACAAACCTTCTAGCTACAAACTTAAGATGTGAATGAGCATCTGGTTCCAGCAAGGAAGCAGAACCTGTGCCATCAGCGTCAGGCATGAGTGACATTGCAGCTTGCCCTCCATCTGCTGTGGCTAACAATCCTTCAGCTCTACCATCTCCACCACCTCTCCTTCCTTCAGTCAGTAACTCTTCTTGCCTGTTCACTCGATGCCAGTCCCTGGAAGCCAGCTGTTGTACTATACTATTGTACTTTTCGAGGTACTGTACTGTGAAACTAAAAATGTTTCCTTTATTTTTTGTGTTTATTTTTTACGTATTATTTGTGTGAAAAAGTATTATAAACCTATTACAGTATGGTACTATATAGCTGATTTTGTTAGTTGAGTACCTAGGCTAACTATGTTGGACTTACAAGCAAACTGGACTAACTCACTCTTGGAACTAAACTCGTTCGTATGTAGGAGACTTACTTTACTAGAAAATGTATGAGTATGTCAAATTAGGAATAAAATTATACATTAACTGCCTTAGAACTTCCGTATGAGGCTGCTCCTGCTACTGCTAAGTCG
Source organism: Redunca redunca (assembly GCA_006410935.1). Classification (NCBI taxonomy): domain Eukaryota; kingdom Metazoa; phylum Chordata; class Mammalia; order Artiodactyla; family Bovidae; genus Redunca; species Redunca redunca. Next base: position 94,941 of record SJYQ01096229.1, read on the forward strand.
CGTCACTCGTGGACTCTGTGCGACCCCACAGACTGCAGCCTACCAGGCTCCTCCATCCATGGGATTCTCCAGGCAAGAGTACTGGAATGCGCCGCCAGTGCCTTCTCCCTGTATGAGGAGACCTTTACAAACTGTTCATGGGGTTCTCAAGGCAAGAATTCTCCAGTGGACTACGTTTTGTCAGAGCTCTGCATTATGACCCGTCCATCTTCGGTGGCCCTACCCGGCATGGTTCATAGTTTCACTGAGTTAGACAAGGCTGTGATCCACATGATCAGTCTGGTTAGTTTTCTGTGATTATGATTTTCACTCTGTCTGCCCTCTGATGGATAAGGATAAGAGGCTTGTGGGAGCTCTCTGGTGGAAGGGACCAGCTGTTGGGAAATCTGGGTCTTGCTCTGATGTACAGGGTCATGCTCAGTAAATCTTTAATCCAATTTTCTGTTGGTGGGCGGGGCTGTGTTCCCCGCCTTTGGTTTGGCCTAAGGACAAACTATGGTAGGGGTAATGGTGATTAATAGCGAACTTCAAAACAGTGTTGTATTCAGCGCCCCTTACTCCATAGCAACCGACAAAGGTCTGTCTAGTCAAAGCTATGGTTTTTCCAGTAGTCATGTATGGATGTGAGACTTGGATCATAAAGAAAGCTGTTCAGTTCAGTTGCTCAGTCATGAGGCCGTCCATCACAAAGAAAGCTGAGCGCTGAACAACTGTTATGTTTTTGAACTGTACTGTTAGAGAAGACTCTTGAGAGTCCCCTGGACTGCAAAGAAATCAAACCAGTCAATCCTAAAGAAAATCAGTCCTGACTATTCATTGGAAGGACTGAAACTGAAACTCCAATACTTTGGCCACCTGATGCAAAGAACTGACTCATTGGAAAAGATCCTGATGCTGGGAAAGACTGAAGGCGGGAGGAGAAGAGGATGACAGAGGATGAGATGGTTGGATGGCATCACTGACTGGATGGACATGAGTTTAAGCAAGCTCTGGGAAGTGGTGATGGACAGGGAGGCCAGGCGTGCTGCAGTCCAAGGGGTCACAAAGAGTCAGACAAGACTGAGGGACTGAACTTATGAGGAGACCATAGTTATGGCTGTTGGGTTTTTGGTTTTGTTTTTTTTCATTTTACCTTGCAGGGCCAAGAACACATGCAGAAAAAATATCAACTAAATATAACTGAACAAATTTTAAGGTAAGACGTGCCAAGTCTAAGTGATAGATTTTAAAATGTGAGGAGCTGAAAAGTAATGGACACACAGAAATGAACAGAGGGTGCTTAGGAGGCTAGGTGTAACTTTGCCAAAGCAGTACAATTTTCCCTTGCACTTCAACTCTCTCAGCACTACTCATTCAAACCTAAAAGAGATCTGCTCCATCACTTTTGCATCTTCACCTGTACTTTTTCAACAGCAAAACATCTCACCAATACAACCAACCCCAAAGCTCCTATTTCATGAAAGCGATGTACCATTTCACTCGACTCTCTATGTGAATAACACTGTAGTACAAACTCTAAGGGAAAAAGCCAGCATGTCAAGAAAGGCTACACCACATTCTGAGTTTCTCTTCAAAATTTTGTGTTTTTCAACCTGATTGATGTTAAATTCCATTCATCTTTTTTTCTAAAAACTAAAACTGAGAGTGACAAGGAAAATTACATTCTTTCCAGCCAAGTTCTTGCTGAGATATTAGAGGTGCTGGCATGCCCAGTAAGGAATGAATAGTGGCTCTAGCAAGATAGCTAAAGGATGAGCTTTTGTTTCAGCTTTATTCATTTCAGATAGGGAAAACATTACATTACAACCTTACTTGCACAGATAACAATGCTTCCCCAGAAATCATTTAAAAAGAGCACTGACGAGCCTTACTGTCAACCAAGTTAAAATCCAGCAATACTTTTTTTAAAAAAAAATCAATCTTTTCCATTAACCATTTCATCATAGCCAGCAATAAATAAGCCATAGGTAATACATAATGTACTGCTATGGATAGATGGAAGGGAAGGAAGAAGGAAAGGGATGCAGGTTAAAAGAAGAAAATTAGCGAAACTGACTTATACGAGGAGTAATTATAATTGTAGGGACATATTAAAGACTATGGAGTAGATTTTTATTGGACTGATTTTTGTTGAATTGGCTACAAGTATCTATATAAGAGAAGTGATTCTTTGTGACTATTCTAGTGACAGACCTTGTCACAAAAATCTATATTCTTTACCTTGTCATTTTAAAGTAATTTCAAAGAATATACTCATGTAATTTTGGAACTGAAAAGCTTTTAGAAATAATCTAGTACAAGGTTTTTGACCTAAAAACATCTTCAAAGGCATCACTAGCATTTTAAAGAAAGAGAACAGAAAAGGAAATATCAGAATGCACAGCAGATAGTAAGGTTAAATTTTGTTTTTTAAAACTTTTGAGTTTGTCATACATATGATTAATATAATCACATACATATGTGTATACTGATTCACAATGCAAAATGTATTTCTTATCACAGGACACAGTAAAAAAGTTGTAATACCAATGATCAAATACACCTTCATTCTACAAATGAGGAAACAGACACAGGGAAGGAAAGAAGCAGACTTGTTCTGGGCATCTTAAATCACTGAAGCAAGAGCTCAAGTCAGAAACACAAAAATGTCTGATTCTACAAGCACCCTACTACGAACCCTAATCCATAACCTTCCCAAGTAGATTTTTATACGGTACTGTTAACTGCTGATTCTTTAAAAGTCTGGTACAGCGTTCAGACAGTTGTGAACCATCAGTCCTGAACAACTCCAAAAACAAAAGATAAACCCTTCTTGATCTACTTTTCTTAAAGATGTTTCTTTGTAGTTGAAGGGATTCCTTGGTAGCTTAGTTGGTAAAGAATCTGTCTGCAATGCAGGCGACCCCAGTTCGATTCCTAGGTAGGGAAGATCCCCTGGAAAAGGGATAGGCTACCCACTCCAGTATTCCTGGGCTTCCCTCGTGGCTCAGCTGGTAAAGAATTCGCCTGCAATGCAGGAGACCTGGGTTCAATCCCTGGGTTGGGAAGAATCCCTGGGTTGGGAAGATTCCCTGGAGAAGAGAAAGGCTACCCACCCCAATATTCTGGCCTGGAGAATTCTGTACAGTCCATGGAGTTGCAAACAGTCAGACACAACTGCTTACAAGTGACTTTCACTTTTCACTTTCTTTGTAGCTAAAAGCCAGGAATGACAAAAACGTCCTAATGCTTCTTAAAAAGCAACACAAGAAATATGTATCAAAAGTTTAAATGAGCATACTTTTCTCTCCCCTCAAACCAACTACAGGGGTGAAACGTGCATGTTTTATAATCCAACATTTTCACTTTAAGAAAATTGTTTTAAGGACAACAAAGTAAGTACAAAAATATGTGTGCACACGCATATGCGTGTGTGTGTGTGTGTGTGTGTGTGTTTTAATGGTGGCATAGGAAAAGGACATAAAAATCAGCTTGAAAGAACCCACAGTTGCCAAAGCTAAAACATTTTGAGCATTAAAAACAAAGAAGACAGCAATGGATTATAATGTACTGAACAAAACAGGAATTCATGAGTTCACAGTGATATAATTTAAAAATCAGAAGGGAAAGCTCTTTGTTACAGTAGAAAGCAAACTAGTAATTACAGAAGAAATATGGTTAATAAAAACCATCAACGGATGCTAAAACCAGTGGGTAAAATTTTGCTGAGGAACAGGGTATTTATATAGTCTCAAAGCATCTCCTCACAAACTCCTTAATAATTAGAAAGGAAACAGCAATTTTATAGTGGAGAAACCTGGGGATTTCACCTTAATCACATGTCTTCTGATACGACACAATGAGGATACAACATCACTGTTGTAATATTCCCCCCAAAATGCGTAACTTGAATCTAATCATAAAGAAATTTCAGACAAACACAACATTCTACAAAATAATTGACCCGAATTCCTCACTGATGTCAAGGTCAAGAAAAACAAACAAAAACAGTCTGAGGGACAGTTTCAGACGAGACACGTCAATTTAATGTGATGAATTAAAGTCTGATATCAGGGGGTGAGAGTATAGTATTAAAGGGGTATTACTGAGACAAATGATGAAATTTGAATATAGTCTGTGTGTTCATGTAATGGATTAGATAATAAAATGGTATCAGTATAGATTTCTTGACTTTGATCATTTTATTGTGGTGATTATGTAAAAGAATATCTTTGCTCTAAAGGAACTACACAGTGAAATATTAAGATTAAAAAGGCATAGTGTCTCCAATTTATGCTCAAATGGTTAAGGCAAAGATGTGCGCACGTGCGTGCATGTGTGCGTATCCACACATACATATACAAAGAATGATAAAACAAGTGGGGTAAAAAAAACTGTTGAATCTGCATAAAGGATATATACAAGTTTCTTGTATTCTTTTTGCAGCTTTTCAAGTTGAAATTGTATCAAATTTAAATTTAAAAGTTTTTAAAAGGTGTGTACATGGAAGCAACCCATCTATTGGTGGATGAATTAACAAAACACTTTGTGCATGCAATGGAATATTATTCAGCCTTAAAGAAGGGTATTTGTCACAAGCAAAACATGGATGAACTCGGAAGACACTGAATTAAATGAAATAAGCCAGTCACCAAAAGACAAGCAGCATACGGTTCCACGTATATGAGGTATTTAGAGTAGCTAAATTCACAGAGACCGAAAAGAATGGTGATCACCAGAGGCCGAGGAGGAAGGGAGAGCTGCCGTCACACGGCTATGGAGTTTCAGTTTTACAGATGAAAAGAGTTCTGGAGGTTGGTTGTGTGTGAATGTGACTGTGCTTAACACTACCGAGATGTACACTTAAAAATGGTCAAAATGGTAAACGTTATGGTATGTGAATTTTACCACAATTTAGAAATATAAAAAATACATAATAATTCTATAAAGAGATACATACAAAAATAGTCATCACAACCTTTTCTATAACAGTGTTAACAACCAAAATGTCCTTTAAGAGGAGATGAGGCAGGACTCTATGTATAGACACAGTGGAAAGGGGTGGAAAATGGAGGCTTACAAATACTGCATTATATATACTATTTGTGCATAAAAATTAAATTGTTTGAGGTTTTTTTAGTTCTTTTCTCCCCCAAAAGTCTTAACAGTGATATACTGTAAGTTTAGGAACAGTAATATCCAGGTGGTAAAATTAGGAAGGAAAATATTTTCTACACTTATGTCATAAGTGGCTATTTCAAACAGTCAGTATATGCGGGAGACCTGGGTTCAAGCCCTGGGTCAGGATGATACCCTGGAGAAAGAAATGGCACCCCACTCCAGTATGTTTGCCTGGGAAATGCCAAGGACAGAGGAACCTGGAGGGCTACAGTCCATGGGGTTGCAAGAGTCGGACACATCTCAGAGACTAAACCACCAACATGTATTTTTAAACACTGAAAACATAAAGAACATGACAGGTACCTGCATTCTCACCACCAAGTTTTAACTAATTTTAATCTCTGAAGTATATGCACTATGTCTGTGTATCACCGGTAAGAGGGTGGCACGGCTTTCTAACAGAGCTACTTCTAGCCTCAGCTTCCTCAACGGAGCAATGGCAGAGGAAAAGACAGGATAAGATGCATTAAGACCAGAGGACTCAGGCCAGCTGATGGACCCCTGAAGCTCTGCTCGCATGGGCTACAGAGCAGCCCTGGAAGCCCCTCTCTGTATGTGGGTGCCCCTGAAGGAGCGGACAAGGCCCCCTCACTCTGTTCTTACTCTGCTCCCTGTGTGTTCTCTGGCACTTAACATTAATTGGCGTGTATCCTTCCATACAACCCCCTCAAGAGATTATGCACATTAAGACCATGTGAAGGAAAAGTTAGTACCTACAAGATGAAAGATGTGTAGTTTGGGTAATTAATCTTTGATTCACCCAATTTTGCAGCGAACATTTAGTAATATGCTGGGTTTACTATCAGTCACTTACACTTGGTGAACAGGCAGTCACTTGGCTAGTTTCCAGAAGAGCTGGGAGAGGACATGAGAGCACAACCTATACACCCCTCAAGAGAATGGCAAAGATGAGTTTTTAAAGGGCCCATAAGAGAGCCCACGTCCTAAGGGAGTCTTGGCAGTGATTGGGTACCTTTGTGTGGATCCTCCCCAATGGGAAGTGCTACTGCAGCCCCTGCTCTGGGCAGAGATAAGCTGTTTCCTTTATCTACATTAAAACATATACACCTTTCACCTAGCAGCTAATGCCTTTCAATTAATTGTATTATCAACATCAACTAATGCATGGGCAACCTGGATTGCCGGAAAAATTTTATCAAGAAGTGGTTATCTAAGCACTTACCTCTAAAATGGTGATGGGTTGGTGGTTATAATGCTTGTTAAATAAATGAGCACCATCACACTTTATCTGAACTGTGACATAGTCTAAATTCTTCCTGGAGACGAGTGAATACTGGGTCAGCTTAAAGGAAAATATAAGATATTATACTGATTTAAGGATGAAAACTGTTGTTGTTGTTGTTTAGTTGCTAAATCATGTCCGACTCTTTTGCAACTCCATAAACTACAGCCACCAGGCTCCTCTGCCTATAGGGTGTCCTAAACAAGAATACTGGAGTCGGTTGCCAATTCCTTCTCCAGGGGATCTTCCTGACCCAGGGATCCAACCTGCATCTGCTGCACTGGCAGACTAATTCTTCACCAATGAGCCACTAAGAAAGCCCCTAAGGATGAAAATGTTTGATACAATGTATGCATGAAATCAAAACTCAGAGGGAAAAAGATTTTCAAGTCTTCTTTATAATGTATTCCTGCACTATGAATGTGCCTATCTTATTTAATTAGCTGGATACCCCACCATGTTTATCCTGATCAGAATGTCACACTTTATGAATTGAAAAATGTGAGATGAAGTATATGACAAAAAAAAAAAAACAGGGTTTACTGTTATCCCAGAAGGTGAACTGCACTCAACTACCCTGAGCTTGAACTCCAGCTTGTATCAAACATCAGAAGACCACAACAGGAGGGCTACCCCAAGAGTTGGCTATCACTCAGATAATCCTAAAAATATTCTCTACTCATTTCCTGCTATTTTATGTTGTGTGTGCCTACCTACAAGACTTTACAACTCTGTAAGAGGTTCTAAACTAGAAATGGTCATGGGGTTCCTATTCTCTGTTCCCTAAGTGACTCAGGAGCTCAGAGGGGGGAAAAAAACAAAAACAAAAAACAGATTAGCAGACTAAGGCTGAGATTTTGCTCCTAAGGCAAAAACTACTTTATGTTTTACACAAGCTCTGAAGCAACAAGCAGAATTAAATAGGCAAGTGTTGTCTGTTCAAGTGAGAAAAGTATGTATTATATAGAAACTGAATTGTGATTTTGTAAGTTTTTAGATACATCATTACATAGTTTAAAATATTGGGTTGGCCTAAATGTTCCTTTGGGTTTTTCTGTAACATCTTATGGAAAAACTCAAATATAAGGTTTTTAGCCAACACTGGGCTTTTTTAACCAACTCACTATACTCAGATATTTAATATTATATGTTAAAATTTGCTTACCAAGCTCCTAAGTTTATTTCTATTGGTCCATTGTTTTAATTTCTGTTACCCTCTATTTGATGAATCATTGAAATCATACCTTCCTTGAAACATATTTATAAGTACATAATTTTTAAATATTGGGTTGGCCAAAGATGTTACAGAAAAATTTAAATGAACTTTTTGGCCAACTCAATACATTAGAATTTGAAATCTGTGCCTAAAGTCCAACATCTGGGCCCGCTGAAAGCCGGTCCTTATTGCCTGCTTCCCACTCTCCCCTCAATGTATGGTCATACTTACCATTTTCTTTGCATGTCACAATATTTTTTGTTGACAACTGGACATTTTAGATAATATATTATACCAACTCTGTTTACTTAACTCTTCCCCTGTTTGGTTAGCTAGTTAGTTGTTTGTTTAGGGACTTGACTGTACTAATTCTGTGAAGTCTTTTTGACCCTGCAATGTGCAGCTCAGACTTTCCAAAGTCCCTCTTCAGACTTCTGCTCTGTTTTGATCTTTTAGCCAAGATTCCCATGGGTCACTGCTGGGTCCATATAAAGCACATGCTAATCAGAGGTTGTGCTTAAGTCTCCTTAGCCAGTTAGGTTTTCAACCTCCGAAAGCATGTGTGGCTTGGAGATCGCTTTCACTTTTCAAGGAATTTATGATTTTGTCCTGCATTAAGCCAGGGCGCTCTCTCTGGTTACTACTGAGCAGTGTACATCCTTGGGCATGCACACAGTCTTCCACTTGACTGGGGATGAATGTGTGGCATTCTGGGAATTCCCCTGGGGTCAGAAAAACTTACTGTTTAGTCAGTACTTGTTCTTAGGTTGTGCTTAAGCATTTTGAACCAGTAAGATTTCCACATTTTGCTCCTAGATCTGTGTTCGGCTTGAGGAATGCTTGCAGGCCCACCCCACATCCAACTCAAATTGCTTCTGAATGCCTACAGTCTAATGCATGCTCACAGCCTTCCACATCTCCCCAAATTAATGTGATCCCAGGAGAGTTTTAGTGTGAGTGTGGTTTTTTTTTCCTTTTTTGTCTGTCGTTTTCCTTGGTTCTTTCAAATTTCTGGCTGATTTACCTTTTTGCTTACTGTTACCAACATCACAGAGCACAGTCCCTCTCTTGCACCACCATTTTCAATGACTACCTCAGGTATGACTTTTTGTCAAGGCTTTGTTCCAAATAAAGTCGGTGTCTGCACATCCCCCATTGCCAACAATGCAAAAGCCTTACCGATGCACAGACGCCAGGGGTGAGGACAGCAGTCCCTCTCTCAGAGTGTGGCCCGCTCCACGCTCTAAAGAATCCTTTGAGCAAGCTGAGGACGGGCAGCGAAGGGTTAGCATCTTTGGTCGGGTATACCTGGGGCAGAGTCCTTGCCCAAAGAGAAGAGAAGCTGGGTCAGGGAGGGCAGCTGCAGCCTGTCAGCCACCTGTCCAGAACATGCTCCTGTAGTGTAAGACTGGAGGCAGATGAGGTGCTGTCTGGCTGCCTGCCTCTTCCAGGGTGAAACCATATCCCTGGACTTGGAGTGGGGAGGGAGAAAGAGCTCGGTATTCCTGGCCACATCTGCTTGGAGCAGACCTTCTGTGACAGGGAGCAGGGAGAAGTAGTGGATGGGAGTAGGTTTTGACTCAAATGCCAAGTGTTCTTGCCATTCCTACCAAGATTAGGTTTTTGTTGAATAAGTGTTTCTCTACCTGCTGTGTGCCACTGAGACAATTCCCAGAATTTTTTATTTTATTTAGAAATAATTTTCATTAAATGGTTGTTTCACTGAGGGGAGGGGGTCCATCAACCTTCTTACACAGCCATGGTAGAAATTTCCACTCTGAACTACTTCTAGAAAATTAAAACATGCATTTGAGATAATAGAATCCGTACCTTTCCTAGATTACTGATACATGCTTGCTCTGTTATTGAGTGACTCAACATTGCTTATACAACAGTGTATATTTCAGAAAAAGAAAATGCAAAGATTTTTAAGAATTACATTAATGAGAAATTCCCAAGTACTGATTAAGCAACGTAAGTTTACTGTTTGGTGACTAAATATTAATTCTAATGAAAACTCAGAATGTGGGTACATTAGAAAATGTACCACTTTCTTCCTTTGCAAGGATTATTTTTAAGGGTTCCACAGGTAAAATACACCATTACTTAAATGCTGGACATACATGCCCAGCCATGTATCATCTTGGTTGCTTAGAAACCATGAGGCATGGCCTGAATAAGCAAAATTAAAGCAGCAGAAGGAAGGAACCCTTGTGTTAAAAAGAGGTTCAGAGGAAAATGTCTTGGCTGTAATTATGTATTTTGAAAACAAAACTGCAAAGTAAACAAACATAATGGAAGGTTTAGGATGTCACATATAAAGATGTCTTAAGCAAAAAAGCACTTTAATTCTTACTGCTCTTGAGTTACATACTTCAACTCAGTTGCAGTTCAGTAAGGGAAAAGAACAATTTTAATGCATGTACAAAATTTCCATAACCCCATGCATCAAAGTGTCAAAAATCCACCAAGAAAGAAAAGCTGACCTATATTTATGAACCCCAAAGGTCAGTGTGAAACCAACTATACACTAGGCTCAGGAGGTGTAAAAATTTAATTTCCACTCAATTCTGACCATTAATAGAATGAATCAGATGTAAGGCAACCAGCAACAACCTTGCACATTTAACAAGAAATGTTGAACCTGACTTTATTAAAAACAATAAAAGAAGATCTGTAAAGAATGCAATGCCTCTAATCACACAGAGGAAACATTTACATAGTATGATCCCAGTTTATATTCTCTAGGAAATAACCAGCGCAATTTATAGTTAGTTATATCTAAGCAAAAAGTGATCAGTAATAATTAAATGAACTTAAATTCTAATCGTTGGTACTCGTTCTGGATCATTATCCTCCCAGAAGATGTATGTGTCTGTAAGTTACATACTCAACTTCTTTTGAAATAAAGCAAAATTTTAAAAATAATAAACTGCAAGAGCAAGTGGCTAAAGCAAGAATATCTCAAGCAAGAATAAGATGTTCTGCTCTATTCCTTTTTAGAAAAAGAAGAGTGGGATGATTTCTAAAGCTGACAACAGTTATAGTTTTTGTAGCAGACAGGAACATTACCTTAGCAACCAATAAGAAATAGCATATAAAATTCAAAAATCCTTGGGCACAGTCTCTCTCACAGGCTTTTATGGTTCATTTGTTTGTGGGCTACAAATCTTAGGAGACTTACACAATTTGCAAATGGTGTTCATCTTCCTGGCTGTACAGAAATCAAATAAAAGAAAAGGACTCAGCACATAGAAAGGGTCATGGGCCCCTGTATGTTCTAAAGGTCAGCAGGGGACCTGTATGCTTCTTCGTATTTCGTAACAGTATTGTCACCACACAACCTGATTTCCACTTAACATTTCTTGATCATTTCTTCAAACATGATGAACAGTGTGAAATTCCTGAGAAAATGGACTATTTCCTATTCTCTTATATTCAACCTAATTCTAGGGCCAGAGAAGTTTTATTTAGTATCCAAACTGACTTTCTGTTCAGTTAACACACGTAAGGCACACAGGAAAGGACCGAGCATATAGAGAATCCAGTAAGGGGGAACTACATCCTCAACCTTATCCTGCAGACAACCTCTCCAGCACAGAACTCACTGAGGGCTTTTATCTAATGGCATTTATTTCTGTTCTGCTTCAGCTAAGCATTCCCAAACCTTTAGGACAATAACCTGACCCTTATTTTAAATTCCCTATCACATACTCTGACCGCAATCTACTGTACCTCCAAGGTCTGCACTCCTCTCCTTTATTCCTACTTTTCCTGCTTTTCTTTCCCAGTTCCTCTTAAGTGATCAGCGTCTTGTCACTCTTTCATTCTTATCTTGTTGTTCAGTTGTTCAGTCATGTCTGACTCTTTGCAGCCCCATGGACTGCAGCACACCAGGCTTCCCTGTCCTTCACCATCTCCCACAGTTTGCTCAAACTTATTTCCATTGAGTCGGTGATGCCATCCAACCATCTCATCCTCTGTTGTCCCCTTCTCCTCCTGCCTTCAATCGTTCCCAGCAGCAGGGTCTTTTCCAATGAGTCCTATCTAGTCCAGTCCAAATTCCTATGGTCCTCTATTTGGCTTATTGTGACCAATGCCTAACTCCCTTGCAACCTTTGTCTTCTGTTCCATAGGCTCTAAAAGCAAACCTGCAAATCTGAATCAGTCCACCAGACACACAGTTGTCTTCTAATCTAGACTACTGAGCTCTGTTAGAAAGAGTTATGCAATGGGGCAGACTTAGGGCCACTTCAAAACAAACAGGCCCTTCCAGCTCTCCCTATGGGCTAGCTCCTTACCATCAGCATATAAACTAGCCAATATATGGTCCTATGAGACATGCAAGGCTCTCTTTTGATCCTTGACCCCATAGCTAAGCACTCTAATCTGTCTCTTATTCAAGATCCTCAAGATAGAAAATCTCATGATTTTAGGTTTAATGAGGACCATAACACCAAAAGAACAACTCATAAAGAAAAGACTGATAAACTGGATTTCATTAAAGTAATCTCTGCTCTGCTAAAGACACTGTCAAAAAGATGAGAAGACCAGCCAAGGACCAGGAGAAAATATTCCCAAAAGACATAAAAGGATTGTTAGCCAAAACATACAAAGAACTCTTAAAACTCAAGAATACCAACACAATCCAATTATAAAACAAGCCAAGACTTTGACAGATGCCTCACCAAAGATAACAGATAAGCAAGTGAGCATATAAAAAGATGTTCCACATCACACGTCATCAGAGAAATGCAAATTAAAACAAGATACTATCATACACTGATTAGAATGGCCAAAATCCAAAACACTGACAATACTAAAAGCTGGTGAGGATGTGTAGCAACAGGAACTCTTATCCTTTGCTAGTGGGGATGCAAAATGGTACAGCCACTGTGGAAAACAGTTTGGTGGTTTCTTACAAAATTAAACATATTCTTACCATATGATCCAGCAATCAAGTTCATTGGTATTTACCCAAAGGAACTGAAAACTTATGCCCACACAAAACCTTACAAACGTATTTACAGAAGCTCTATCCATAACTGCTAAAACATAAAAGCAAGCAACATGTCCTTCAATAAGTGAATGCATAAATAAACTGGTGTACCTCCAGACAATGGGTTATTATTCATGGCTAAAGAGAAGTGAGCAAAGAAACCATGAAAAGACATGGAGAAAACTGAAATGCATATTACTGAGTTAAAGATGCCAATTTGAAAAGAATAAATAATGTATGACTCCAACTATACAACATATTGGAAAAGGCAAAACTATGTAGACAGCAAAGAAGATCAGTGGTTGCCAAGGGTTACAAGGAGGGAAGAAAGAAATGGTAGAGCATAGAGGATTTCTACAGCAGAAAAACTACTCTGCATGATACTAAAACAGTGACTATATATCATCATATATTTGTCTAAACCCATAGACTATACAACATCCTATGGACTTTGGGTGATAATGATGTATCAGCGTAGGTTTATCAATCGTAACAAACGTACCACTCTGGTGGGGGATGTTGATAATGGGGGAGGCTGTGCATGGGGAAGAGGGGAGGGAATATATGGGAAATCTCTATACCGTCCACTCAATTTTGCTGTGGACTTAAAACTACCCTAAAAAAATTAATAAAGTCTATATATATATATATATATATATATATTTTAAAGATTTTTGAGACATATGTTCTGGCTTGATTTAGCCTTAAGAAATGGGATGCATAGTCATAATACTGGAAGACAATACTGCCTACATCATAAGGATTAATAACTTAAATCAATGACTACCACTTGTTCACTGAGTAACTGATTACTGATGGTCAAATACTGTAGCTAGTGACCTTACCCTACTTTAAGGAAATAGGGGCTTACAGAGATGAGGAAACTGAGGATCCAGAGAATAAATAATTTATCTTAAGTCACAGAGCTATGCAGGGAAAAAAAAAAAAAAAACTGAACACACCCCCAGAAAGCAAATATGCATTGAAAAAATTAATATTAGTAAGTGGTTTCCTTAAAGCATTCATATGGTCCCAGGGGCATGAAGTTCCTCAGTGTGAGGAACTGATTTGGTAACGCTGGTGAAAAGAGGTAAACCTTGTACCAATCATGCTTAAACTCCAAGATTTGATTTTAAATCAACCCAGAAAAAAAATATGAAACACTACTACTGCAGTTATTTTCTTTGAAGAAATCAGATTCGAAATTATAATCTGCCTTGTTAATTTAATCTTTACACTATGATATAGTTCCAAGATTAAATCTACATATTGAATACAATTCATTATTGCCTAATTCTTTTTAAAAACTCTTTATTGAGTAGATTTAAAATAATTGTATTTATCAAATTAAATGCTTGAACTGCAAAATACCATTCAATAAAGAAAATCTTACTTCTCATTGGTTATTCAATTTATCTCTTTAAAAAACGTCTAGGTCAACATTTTAAATGTCTGCTGAAGTCACTCTATTTTGAGAATCATTCTTTAAAACTGATGGTCTCAGTTTTAGACAGGCATACCTTGGAGATATTTGGTGTTTGGTTCCAGATCAACACAACAAAGCAAACCTGATCGGAGCTGAGTGAGCCATATGGATTTTCTGGTTTCCCACTGCATGTAATTTACCTTCATACTATCCTGTAGTCTAGTAAGTGTGCAATAGCATTAGTCTAAAAAACATACATACCTTAATTTAAAAATACTTTTTTGCTTAAAAAAATGCTAACCATCATCTGACAACACAAGATTGTCACAAACCTTCAAAATGTCAAAAAAAAAAAAAAAAAAACAGTATCCAGAAAGCACAGTAAGCAAAAAAACAAAACGAAGTACCTAAGTCTTTATTTGTGGAGAAGGCAATGGCAACCCACTCCAGTACTCTTGCCTGGAAAATCCCATGGATTTAGGAGCCTGGTGGGCTGCAGTCCACGGGGTCTCAAAGAGTCAGACATGACTGAGTGACTTCACTTTCACTTTTCACTTTCATGGACTGGAGAAGGAAATGGCAACCCACTCCAGTGTTCTTGCCTGGAGAATCCCAGGGACGGGGGAGCCTGGTGGGCTGCCGTCTATAGCGTCACACAGAGTCGGCCACGACTGAAGCGACTTAGCAGCAGCAGCAAGTCTCTATTTGAGTAGAAGACCCATCATCAGCAATCAATAGACAATCTTTTTTATTTTTTTCTACTGATGTTACTTAACTTCAGTTTTGGAAATGACACTGGAAATTGTATTTATTTTTGCTTACTTTGGTCAAGAATCTTTAAAAAGATGCTGCATATTTTTCAAGACAACTCAGCAGATAAAAGATGTGCTCCCTCTGCTGGCTTTGCAGTAGTTTTTTACAGATGCTCCCTTACCACTTGTCTAGCCCCTTGAAGTTAGACAGCATCACTGACTCAATGGACATGAATCTGAGCAAACTCTGGGAGACAGTGGCGGACACAGGAGCCTGGCATGCTGGTCCATGAGGTCATAAACAGTCAGATACGACTTGGTGACTGAATACCACCACCAACCCCTCAAAGTGGAAATACAAAGGTTTTTTTCCCCCCAATAAAGTAACCTGAGAAGGCTGGTGCATCCTATTATAATGTGCTGGGTGGCTTTTGGGCAACGGAGATTGATCAAGGGTCTGTTTACAAACAGCTAAGGAAAGAAGAGAAGTGTAAGCAAAGGTGAAACAGGAAGATATACCCAACTGAATGCAGAGCTTCAGAAAATAACAAGGAGGGATAAGGATGCCTTCTTCAATGAACAATGCAAAGAAGTAGAGGAAAACAATAGAATGGGAAAGACTAGAGAACTGAAGATATATCAAGGTAATATTTTGTGCAAGGATGGGCATGATAAAGGACAGAAACAGTAAGGACCTAACAGAAGCAGAAGAGATTAAGAAGAGGTGGCAAGAATACAGAGAAGAACTATATGAAAAAGGTCTTAATGACCCAGATAACCATGATGGTATGGTTACTCACCTAGAGCCAGATGTCCTAAAGTATGAAGTTAAGTGGGCCTTAGGGAGCATTACTGCAAACAAAGCTAGTGGAGGTAATGGAATTCCAGCTGAGCTATTCAAAATCCTAAAAGATGAAGCTGTTAAAGTGTTGCACTCAATATGTCAACAAATTTGGAAAACTCACAGTGGTCACAGGACTGGAAAAGGTCAGTTTTCATTCCAATCCCAAAGAAGGGCAATGCCAAAGAATGCTGCAACTACTGGACAACTGCACTCATTTCACACACCAGCAAGGTAATAAACTCAGAATCCTTCAAGCTAGGCTTCAGCAGTATGTGAACCAAGAACTTCCAGATGAACAAGGTGGATTTAGAAAAGACACAGGAACCAGAAATCAAATTGCCAACATTCGTTGGATCACACAGAAAGGGAATTCCAGAAAAACACCTACTTCTGCCTCACTGACTACACAAAAGCTTTTGACTACATGGATCACAACAGACTGTGGAAAATTTCTTAAAGAGATGGTAATACCAGACCACATTCTACCTGTCTCTTGAAAAACCTGTATGCAGATCAAGAAGCAACAATCAGACCCTCACATGGAACAACTGACTAATTCAAAATTTGGAAACGAGTAAGACATGGCTGTATACTGTTATCCTGCTTATTTAACTTGTATGCAGAGTACATGATGCAAGATGCCAGGCTGGTTGAATCTGCAGCTGGAATCAAGACAGAAGAAATATCAACAACCTCAGATATGCAGATGATACCACTTTAATGGCACACAGTGACGAGGAACTAGAGAGACTCCTGATGAAGGTGAAATGGGAGAGTGAAAAAGCTGGTTTAAAACTGAACATTCAAATAACTACAATGGTGGCATCCAGTCCCATCACTTCATGGCAAAGAGATGGGGGCGGGGGGAGGAGTGGAAACAGTTGACAATTTTCTTCAGCTCCAAAATCACTGCAGACAGTGACTGTAGCCACAAAATTGAAATACACTTGCTCTCTGGAAGAAAATCTATGACAAACCTAGACAGTGTATTAAAAAGCAGAGACGTCACTTTTGCGGATGAAGGTCTGTACAGTCAAAGCTATGGTTTTTCCAGTAGTCATGTATGGATGTGAGAGTTGAACCATAAAGAAGGCTGAACACTAAGGAATTAATGCATCTGAATTGTGGTGCTGGAGAAGACTCTTGAGAGTCTGTAAGGAGATCAAACCAGTCAATGCTAAAGGAAATCAACCCTGAATACTCACTGAAAGGACTGATGCTGAAACTTGAATATTCTGGCCACCTGATGTGAAGAGCTGACTCATTGGAAAAGACCCTGATGCTGGGAAGGGTTGAAGGCAAAAGGAGAAGAAGGTAAAAGAAGATGAAATGGTTAGATAGTATCACCAAGTCAATGGACATGAATTTGAGATAACTCCAGGAGACAGTGAAGGACAGGGAAGCCTGGTGTGCTGCAGTCCATGGAGTCGTAAAGAGTCGGACACGACTGAGCGACTGAACAACAGATTAATATCAATAGACTTTCCCCTTTCTTCTGGATTACTTCAGCAACAGAGTGGAGGGAGAAAAGGAAAAAGTCTTACACAGCAAGAAAGGGTAGGTACTGGTATCTTTCACTAAATAAAAACATTCAAGCATGTCATCTGGCACATCCGAATTCACAGAAAGGCTGAAACTGAACATAAAACATAACTGGTAAATTCTAATTTGTTTTCAAAAGCTGAGGAAGCCTCAGCTTCAGTAAAAAGACCAATTTTGGATTAACACCTTTTCAGATCCAGAGAGGATGGAAGGGGATGGAAAATCAATGTAAATGCTAGAAAATATTCTTTCATTAGATGTTAATTAATTTACAGAATTGTAAGTTGTTTACAAAATAAAATTTATTTTGAAATAGTAGATATCTAGAAGTATTTAAACAAAAGTTTTAATTTCACTTCCTTACACACCTAAAGCTATTAATTTTAATTGTGTTGCCAAGTGCCATTAAATGAACATCATGAGAACTGTGAGATATCCTGCGAATAACTGACTAAACTATCCCTAAAAGGCTTCTTCTATGGAGAATGTGAAAATATACCTTCTTCTAGACTATCAGTAAAAAGATGAAAGGACTTGTGACTCAAGGCACAGTTGTTAATTGTGTATAGTACATTACCACATAAAACTAACATGTGGATTGGCATGTAAAATTTGGCACAAATAGAGAAATGTGAATAAATGGAAGGGTAAATAATCCTTCCAGACAGAGCTGAATTACTACTTTAAACTACTGACTGTCACACACATGCTGTTCTAATTACGTAGTTAAAGCAGACTGCACACCACTCCTGCAAGCCTCCTGTAATCAACAAGCTTGGTCTCACACTTAGGTAAGGAAGGGAACACTGCAATAAATACAAGTTCTATTAATTTAGATCAAAAAGCAGCTGGCTCAGTGACATCAACTCTAGCTAGAAAAACATTTCAATTTGATTTACACTCAGAAAGGCAAATGTTCCACCTTAAAAAAAAAAAAAAAAAAACAACGACTATCAAAGATATTTCAAACTAAGATCTCAGGAACCTATCTCTTGGATAGGGATTTACTTGCAGCCATCTTGGCTAAAGTGTTTAAATTTTTCAGCTAGCAGGTCGCTATAATGTCCTTTCAGTAGGCTTCTAATTGAAAAGTCAAAGCATTAAGTCTCTCATTTGTGTCTGACTCTTTGCGACCCCAAAGACTGTAGCCCAAAAGGCTCCTTTCTGTCCATGGAATTCTACAGGCAAGATACTGGAGTGGGTAGCTATTCCTTTCTCCAGGGGATCTTCTCCACCCAAGGATCGAACCTAGGTCTCTTGCATTGCAGGTAGATTCTTTACCATCTGAGCCACCAGGGAAGCCCAAGCTTCTCATTAGCTTTATACAAAAAGGATATATATATATTTTTTGCTAAGTTATTATAACTTAGCAATCTTTGTATCAGCATTCTGGGCAGACAACCAAGGCTTAGGACTTACACAGAGTAGCAACATGAGCTCTGTATAGTAAATTCACAGTTACAAAACCAGGTCTGATTGTTACTTTCTATTTCCTAGATTTGAATAGATGATAATAAATGAATTTAGAACAAACCTTTCAAGTAAACAAAAGCTGATCATAAACAAAAGAATCTGCACAATTCTAAGTACAACTCACCCTTGAACAACACTAGAGGTTTGGGATGCTAAGGTTTTCCTCTACACAGTGGAAAATTCACATATAACTTTATAGTGGGCTCTCGGTAACCTCAGTTCCTCAGTATCCAAGGTCTGTGCAGTACTATAGTATTTACTATTTTAAAAAACTCGTGTTAACTTACAAAACAGAAAAAGACTTAGAGAAAGAACTTACGGTTACAGGGGGCGGGGAGGACTGAGGGGAAAGGACAGTTAGGGAGTGTGGCATGGACAGGTACACACTGCCATACTTAAAATGGATAACCGATAAGGTCCTGCTGTGCAGCAGAGGGAGCTCTGCTCAGGGTCACGTGGTAGCCTGGACAGGGAGGGGAGAATGGACATGTGTATACATGTATGGCCGAGTCCCTTCGCGGTTCACCTGAAACTATCACAGCAGTGCTGACTGCCTGTACCCCAACACAAAATAAAAAGTTTTTTAAAAATAAAAGCTTCATGTAACATTTTCCCAGTTTTTAAAGCAGACAGCAAAGAATCTGCCCACAATATGAGAGACCCGAGTTGATCCCTGAGTTGGGAAGATCGCTTGGAAAAGGAAATGGCAACCCACTCCTGTAGTCTTGTCTGGAGAATCCTGTGGACAGAGGAGCCCAGCGGGCTACAGTCCATGGGGTCGCAAAGAGGCCGACAGTTTTTTTAAAAACCAAACAACAACAACAACAAAAAACCCATGTTTAAGTGGACCCACAAAGCTCAAATCCAAGTTGTTGGAGGTTTAGCTGTAACATAAGACATGGTCCAACAATGGAGGTACATTTGAGCTGAACAAAGTTCAAGGACCCCTTTGGGCTCTCCTGAGCACCAATCTCTTGCAGGGATAAGCAACTTATCTCAGTTGCCCTTAATTATACCTTCTGAAAACAATCCAGACTTTCACCTTTTCCAGCAATTCTTCAGTACATTTTATAGAAAGTGGGTGCTTACAGTTTTGTTCTCTTTTGAACAATGAGGTCCATGTCTCCCTGTAACCTGCTCTATCACTTCTGGCCCTTCCTGTCATACTTCCATGAGCGCTGCAAGAGCTCCAGGGACACTGCTGATACAGTAACATAACTGTCTCAAAGACCTGACAAAGAGATTCTCCTCGGGGCTATTTTTCTACTGGTGAAACTTTCACACAGAAGATATGCTCAATGGAAAAACTGACTGAAGTACAGCATGTCCATATAGCTTGGATTATTATACCACTATTAAGAACACTGACAAAGATTATCAGCTTTGCTACATGATGGAACAGTTATTATCTTTATACTGATTATACTGCAATATGTAACAGAATTATTAGCATTACCATTAACACGGATAAATGTTCAAACTACAGCAAAAAATGGAGGATGCAAAACTAAGTAGGCTTCCAATTATGCAATATATATATCTGTAAGATGTATATTTAATACACATTAAAATATATTAAAATGTCTAGGTAGGAACTTTACTGGGCAGTTAAGCATTGGCTCCATTAACTAACAAGCTTTTGAGGTAGTTATAACTATCTTCACTTACAGCTGGAGAAACTGAGGCTCAGAGAGATTAGTAAACTTGCTCAGAGACACAGAATTAGAGTGGCAGAGTCTGGATACAAGGACTCAAGTTTATTGGACTCTGAAATCTGAGTACCTTCCTCTATGCACCAAGGAAGGACTCCAGAACTAAGACAGGCTTGTATCTAGACCTTGAACTGAGGTCAGGACTGAGCAAGCAAGGGGTAGTTTTCTGTTTCCAGAGGGCAAGATAAGAAAAGGTAAGGTTCAGCATAGTGGAATAATTAGAGATAAATTCTTCTGAAGAGCAACAGTTAAATCGAAGATGAACCTGAAACTGTGTTAAGTATTGAGGCAGACAGTTAGGAGGGGAAAGAAAGTTGTAGGAAAAAAACCACCACAGGATTACAGGGTACTATGTATCATTTTAAGAATAAAAAAACAAGGCACAAACATGAAGCAAATGCCTGATAGAGTACCAAGAGTGGAAAAGAAACAAAAAACATTAGGTAGTGCAGAAGGCAGCAACCTAGATATACGAAGTCCTCAGTTCTCATGGTGACATGACCTTGAGGAAGACAGCTCTGGCCTTTAGTGGTATCCTTAATCTATCACATTCTTATTCAAATCATTGTTTTTAACCTTATTCCAGATACTGAGAACCTCAGCAGGTTTTTACTCCACTTATTGCCCTTCTTCCTTTTAGTTACTATTGTCCATTTTGGTTCTACATCTATTTTAAACTGCACAAGAACTGGAGTTATTAGTTTTCACAGCCAACATTCACTGAAATGACAAATTTATTTCATCCCCTGTTGTTCATTTCTTCTAGCAGATTTTTCATCTGCCATCACACCCTCCCTAAAGGTTTCCTTCCTTCTTTCCTTCTCTTTCTCTGTATTTTATATACTTCTTAGAAAGCAGATCTGTGACTAACAGACTCCCTTGGTTTTTGTTTTCATGAAAGTGCCTTCTCATCTTTATTTTTGAAGGGTATTTTCACTGTGCTTAAATTATATTTTGAAAATTTTTTTCTTTCTGATTTTTTAAAGATGCCATCCTACTGACTTCTGGATTTCATTGTTTCTGATGGTCTTGGTATTGCTTCTTTTAATGAAATGTGTCTTTTTCTCCAAATGCTTTTTACTTTAGCATCTTTACTCTGACAGTTTATTCAATTCTCTGTGCTGCCACAGTCAGTTTTATTATGATAAGCACTGGTGTGGATTTCTCTCTATGCAGTGTTTTGATGAGCTCAACAGAAATTAGCCGAATTGGATCACAAGGAAAAAATACCATGAAAAATAAAGAACAGAGTGTCAAGGGCAGTCAAACAAAATCTTACATATGTGTAACTGTGATACTAGAAGAATGAGAGAAAATGGGAAATATAATGTTGAAGAAATCACACCTGAAATTTTACAAAATTAATGACACCAAATCCCAAGGATTTCAAGACACTCAGAAACCAGGGATCAATACAAACACCATGCACACATGCATGCATACACAACTGCGTGCACGCACACGCACACACACACACACACTCTGCATCTTCCATTCAAAAAGTGTTAAAAAACTAGGATAAAAATCAAATCTAAAGATAACTGAAGGAAAAGATATGCTTAACAGCAAGGTAAGAATTATAGCAGATCTTCATACTGAAACTATGAAAGCCAGAAGAAAATGGAGCAACACGTTCAAAATTGCTGAAAAGAATCAACCCATAGTTTTATACCCAGGGGAAATATATTTAGAAAAAATAAACATGAATAAAGACCTTCATCCCTGCACATACACAAAGGTGAAAGAATTTATTGCCAGCAGACCTGTATAACAAGAAATGTTACAGTAAGTTCTTCAGGAAGAAGGAATCTGACATCAGACAGAAATCTGAGTCTTCACAAAGAAATGAAGAACACTAAAAATAGAATAATTTAAGGTAAACATAAACAGTGCTTTCCTTAACTGTATTTGCTCCAGTAGATAGATGACTGCTTAAAGCAAAAACGATAGTAATGCAGTAAGTGTTTATATATAGCATATATAAGCCAACTATGATGAGGAACAAGATGGCAGAGGAGTAGCTGGACATGGAGTACATCTCTCTCCACGGATACATCAGGAATACACCTTTAGACATGGAAGTGCATGCAGAACACCAGCTGAGAGCGGACAGGAGGACCCGACCAGCAGAAAAGAATACACAGAACCACATGAAACTCGGTAGGATGAAGGAACTAGAGGGAAACACAGGAGTGCTCGTAGGACTGGACCTGCCCTCGGCGGGTGGGGGAACTGATCCCCACATCAGGGCAATCGTCTGAGGCAGAGGAGAAGCATTTAAGGCTGAAACTTAAACAGCTGATCTGTGGCAGCCTAAATGGAATGAGAATCAGACAGTCCTTGCTGCAGCCATACATACCCCAGACAGGGACATAGATCCCCTGGAAGGTGCAGCAGCTGGGAGCTGGAGTTTAGGGATTGTGGAGCAATCCCAGGGCAAGGGCTGCTGTTGACTGTGGAGAGACAGATCGAGGGGATGTTAGGCAGGAGATTGTGGTGGGAAATGCCTGTGGAGGAAAGCCAGGCAGCCATGGAAACAAGGAGATACTGCTGAGTCACGTGTGGGGGGTGAAGCTATCACCATAGCCTCTTGTCCCCCACACGCCAGCACTGGCAGCTGAACAGTAGAGAGGCTGACCCACCAAATGCCTGCCGCACTGAACCACAGAGCAGGACCTCACCCAGGGTGCCCCTTTAAGTGCCTGATGTGCCGATCTACAGAGTAGGACCCCAGCCAGGGGGTCCCCTCTATGTGCCTGACACACGGAGCAACAGAGAAGGACCCCAGGCAAGGGAGCTTGCTAAGTGCCTGAACGGGTGGAGCTACAGAGAAAGAGTGGGCAAAGAGGCCTTTTGATCACCAGCTACAAGAGGCTCGAAAAAAGACTCTGGTAGGGCCATAACTTCTGCAGCAGAGGCAGTCCATGTCCCTAAACACTTGGCGCTGCCAGGGTCCCCGCAAGCCAAGCAGCTGTGCCACCTTCATGCTCAACTCTCACTGGGGCAGAGCTGCCACAGGCAAAAAGTCTTGCGTCTATTCGCACAGGGTTGCTTTGATAGTGTCCAACTCTTTGTGACCCTGTAGACTGTAGCCTGGCATGCTTTTCTGGCAGGGAGAGGGCTTCTCCAGGCAAGAACACTGGAGCGTATTGGCCAATGCTGGTTGCCACACCCTTCTAGAGCACTATATTTCCTGCTGCCCTAGCCACCAACTCCCCTGAGTACCTGGCGCTGCCAGAACCCCTGTAACCCAAGCAGCTGCACCACCTCCACACCTGGCCCTCACAGGGGCAAACCCAAGTCCTCCAGGGCAGCCTCAGGAGCAAACCCCAGTGGACGATCCACACACAGAAGTGAAAATAAAACCACAACTGAAACCCAGGGGCAGTGTGGCTAAGGAAGAAGACCCAAAACCTTCCCACCAGCTGTACAAGCTGCAGATTAAATCCCCACGATCAAGTAGGCAGACTATGTGTCTATAGAATAAATAAAAGGTCATTGAGAACTCCCACAAAAGAAAATGTACTGGTTCTGATAGCTGTGGACACTGGAGGCAAGAACACACAGGAGTAGGACCAGACTGGAATCTGAGCTGCCCCCACAGCAGGTCCACAGATCAGCAGTGTTGTAGGGCATCCTGCGGAGGTAAGGTGGATTGTGTGCAAGGGAAAGGACTCTGATCGCAATGACTCAAGAAAAACTTTTATTATTCTTATGTTTTCACTTGTTCTGTAGATTCTTTTTTATTTTTTTTTCTTTTTTTCCTTCTTTCCCTCCTCTGTTGTAGTTGTCAATTTTATTGGCACTATGAAATCTAATTAAGCTTTTGAGCTTTTTAATTTTTTTCTCAGTCACATTTTTTATTGTTGTTATAAACCTCTGCCTCTGTGTTGGGCTTTTACAGTTTTCTGGAGTTTTTTCTTTTTAATTTTAATTTTTAATTATTTCAATCTATTATTTTTTCTACATTTATTCCTTTGTTTGCCTTTCCCACTGTTCTTTTCCCCTTGCAGTTAATCTTTAATGTATATAAATCTTCTTTATCTACCTCTATTTACCTTGGCATATCTCTTCTTTCTTTTCTTTCTTTCCTTTCATTCAACATATTTGTTAGTTTTATTTGCATTGCTTTATCCCCCAACTGGCACCCTGCTTTAGTTTTCCAGTTTGTGCTTTAATTAGTTTTGTTCTGGTAGACATAATTTTTGGTTTCCCTTGGTCACTGAGTCAATGTATTGTACTCTATTTTTCTCAGACTGTTTTGATTTTACTTAGAGGTATATAAGTATATGTGTATATGCAGTCACACCTTTTATTATTGTTCTAAACCTCTGCCTCTACGTTGGGCTTCTGCAGTTCTGTGGAGTTTTCTTTTTTTCCTTTTTGCTTTCTTCTTCAGTTTTTATTTTCTCTTTTTTATAGTTTTAATTAATTTTTTTAAACCTACTGGAATCCACCTGCAATGCGGAAGGCCTGGGTTTGGAAGGATCCCCTGGAGAAGGGAAAAGCTACCCACTCCAGTATTCTGGCTTGGAGAATCCCAAGGGCTGTACAGTCAGTCCATGGAGTCACAAAGAGCCAAACATGACTGAATGACTTTCACTTCACACCTATTATATTTTTTATACATTTATTCTTTTGTTTGCTTTTCTTACTGTTCTTTCCCCCTTGCAGTTAATCTTTAGCATATATAAATCTTCTTCATTTACCTCTATTTAACTCTACATATCTATTCTTTCTTTCTTTCCTTTCCTCTCAACATATTTGTTAGTTTTATTCTCATCACTTTATTCCCCACTTGGCACCTTGCTTTAGTTTTGTTTTCCACTTTGTACTTTAGTTAGTAACTGGTAAATATAATTTTTGATTTCCTTTGCTCATCAGGTCGATCTACTTTACTATACTTTTGTTGGACTGTTTTGACTTTGCTCATGGGTGTATATGTATATCTGTATATTCCATTATTTTAAATATCATTTTCTTGATTTTGTAACTGCCATTTGTCTGGGGTTCATCTTGGGTTTCTCGTTTTTGGATATTTGTTTTAATCTCACTTAATGCCATAACAAACCACTTGTGGAGACCAGAGATCAAACGCTGAGCCTCTGGAGTGGGAGTGCTGACTCCAAGACCCTAGACTACCAGAGAACTAACCATAGGGAGTATCAAATAGTGGGAACTCACACAAAGAAAACCACTTGACTAAAAGACTCAGCATAGCCCAACCACCAGTAGCACCTTGGGTAGGACACCTTATCTAAAACAACAAACAAAACAAAAATACAAACTCAATCATCAGCAGACACCAACTCACTCAGCCTTGCCCATGAGAAGAAAAACAGACAAATAAAAACTCACCCAATACAAACCTTACCCAAACCACTGGACCAATCTTAGGAGGAGGGCAGAAACCAAAAGGAAGAAAGTATTCAACCCTGACGTCTCGGAAAAAGAGACCTCAAACACAGTAAGTTAAAAAATAATAATAATGAAAAGGCAGAGAAATACTACACAAATGAAGGAACAAACTAGAAACACAGAAGTCCAAATAAATGAAGATGAAATAGGCAAGCTACCTGAAAAAGAATTCAGTAATGATAATAAAGATGACCAAAAACCTTGAAAACAAAATGGAGAAAATGCAAGAATCAATTAACAAAGACCTAGAAGAATTAAAGGATAAATATACACAGACAAACAATACAATTACTGAAATTAAAAATAACTCCAGAAGGAATCAATAGCAGAATATCTGAAGCAGAAGAACGAATCAGTAAGCTGAAAGATAAAATGGTGGAAGTAACTTCTGAAGAACAGAATAAAGTAAAAAGAATGAAAAGAATTGAGGATAGTCTCAGAGACCTCTGGGACAATACCAAACACACCGACATTTGAATTATAAGGGTCCCAGGAGAGGAAGAGAAAAAGAAAGGGTATGAGACATTTTCTGAAGAGATTATAGTTGAAACTCTCAACATGGAAAAGGAAACAGGCAATCATGTTCAAGAGGCACAGGATAAGCCCAGGAGAAGCACACCAAGACACATGCTAATCAAGCTCACAAAGACTAACACAAAGGAAGAGTACTAAAAGCAGCAAGGGAGAAGCAACGAGTAACATGGCAAGGGAAACCCCATATGCTTAACAGCTGATCTTTCAGCAGAAACTCTGCAGGCCAGAAGGGAATGGCAGGATATATTTAAAAGTACTGAAAGGGAAAACTCTACAATCAAGAGTATTGTACAATCAAGAGTACTGTATTTGGCAAAGATAATCGTTCAAAATTGATAGAGAAATAAAAAGCTTTTCAGACAAGCAAAAGTTAAAGAGAATTGTGTACCACCAAACCAGCTTTACAATAAATATTCAAGGAAAGAAAAGAAAAAAGATCTACAAAATCCACCCCCAAACAATTAAGAAAATGGCAACAGGAAGATATATATCAAAAATTACTTTAAATGTAAATGGATTAAATGCCCTAACCAAAAGACACAGACTGGCCGAATGGATACAAAAACAAGACCCATATATACGCTGTCTAATAGAAACCCACTTCATACCTAAACATACATATAAGACTGAAAGTGAGAGGATGGAAAAATATATGCCATGCAAATGGGAAGCAAAAGAAAACTGGAGTAGCAATCCTCATATCAGACAAAACAGACCTTAAAATAAAGAATATTATAAGAGATAAGGAAGGACACTACATAATGATTAAGGGATCATTCCAAGAGGAAGACATAACAATTGTAAATATCCTTGCACTCAACACAGGAGCACCTCAATACATAAGACCAACACTAACAGACAAAAGGAGAAACTGACAGTAACACAATAATAACAGGAGACTTTAACACCCCACTCACACCAATGCACAGATCATCAAAACAGAAAGTTAATAAGGAAACACAAGTGTTAAACAATACATTAGATGAGATGGATCTCCTTGATATCTTCATGACATTCCATCCAAATGCAGAGGAATATACCACCTTCTCAAGTGCACATGGAACATTTCCCAGGATAAGACCACATCTTGGGTCACAAATCAAGCCTCAGTAAATTTAAGAAAACTGAAATCATATCAAGCATCTTCTCTGACCACAATGCTATGGGACTAGATATCAATTACAAGAAAATAACTATAAGAAACACAAACACATGGAGATTAAACAACATGTTTCTAAATAACCAACAGGTTACTGAAGAAATCAAAAGGGAAAACAAAAAATTTCTAGAAACAAATGACAAGGAAAACACGACAACTCAAAACCTATGGGATGCAGCAAAAGCCGTTTTAAGAGGGAAGTTTACAGCAATACAATCCTACTTCAAGAAACAAGGAAAACATTGAATAGACAACCTAACTTTACACCTAAACAACTGGAAAAAGAAGAACAAAAACCCCAAAATTAGTAGAAGGAAAGAAATCATAAGATCCGAGCAGAAGTAAATGAACAAGAAAAGAAAGAAACAATAGTATAGATTAATGAAACTAAAACTGGTTCTTTAAGAAGATAAACAAAATTGACAAACCTTTAGCCAGACTCATCAAGAAAAAAAGAGAAAAGAATCAAACCAACAAAATTAGAAGTGAAAAAGGAGACGTTACAACAGACAGTGCAGAAATACAAAGGATTCTGAGAAAATATTATGAACAACTATATGGCAATAAAACGGATAACCTGGAAATAACGGATTCTTAGAGAAGTACAATCTTCCAAGACTGAACCAGGAAGAGATAGAAATTATGAACAACCCAATTACAAGCACTGAAATTGAGGCTGTGATCAAAAATCTCCCAAAAAAACAAAAGCCCAGGACCAGAAGGCCTCACAGGAGAATTCTATCAAACATTTAGAGTAGAGCTAATGTCTATCCTTCTGAAACGGTTTCAAAAAATTTTCAGAAGAATTATTTTCATGGAGGAAAAAAAAAATTCTCCATGTGTTTCTTCCAAACTCATTCTACGAGGCCATCACCCTGATACAAAAACCAGACAAAGACAACACAAAAAAAGAAAACTACAGGCCAATACACTGATGAACACAGATGCAAAAAGCCTCAACAAAATTTTAGCAAACAGAATTCAGCAACACATCAAAAAGCTCATAAACTAAGATCAAGTTGGGTTTATTCCAGGAATGCAAGGATTCTTCAATATAACCTATCAATGTAACACACCATTTTAACAAACTGAAAGATAAAAACTATATAAGAATCTCAATAGATGCAGAAAAAGCCTTTGACAAAATTCAGCACCCATTTATGATTAAAACTCTTCAAAAAATGGGGCACAGAAGGAATCTACCTCAACATAGTAAAGGCCATATATGGTAAGCCTACAGCAAACATTATTCTCAATGATCAAAAACTGAAAACATTCCCCCTAAGTTCAGGAACCAGACAAGGGTGTCCACTTTCACCACTATTATTCAACATAGTTCTGGGAGTCCTAGCTACAGCAATCAGAGAAGAAAAAGAAATAAAAGGAATCCAGACTGGACAAGCAGTAAAGCTCTCACAGTTTGCAGATGACATGATATTGTACATAGAAAACCCTGAAGATAGTATCAAAAAATTACTAGAGCTAATCAGTGAATTTAGCAAAGTTGCAGGATACAAAATCAATACACAGAAATCACTTGCATTTCTATATACTAACAATGAAAAATCAGAAAGAGAAATTAAGGAATCAATTCCATTCACTACTGCAACAAAAAGAATTAAATGTCTAAGAATAAACCTAAGGACACAAAAGAACTGTACACAGAAAATTATAAAACACTGATGAAAGAAATCAAAGATGACATAAACAGAGAGATAGTTCATGTTCCTGGGTAGGAAGAATCAGTATTGTGAAAACAACCGTACTACCAAAAGCAATCTACAGATTCAATGCTATCCCTATCAAATTACCAGACATTTTTCACAGAACTACAACAAAAAATTTCAAAATTCATATGGAAACACAAAAGACACCAAACAGCCACAGCAGTCTTGAGAAAGAAGAATGGAGCTGGAGGAATCAACCTTCCTGACTTCATATATACGGAATCTAGAAGAATGGTACTGAAGTATTTATTTACAAGGCAACACTGGAGAAACAGACATAGAGAACAGACTTAAGGAAATGGGGAGAGGGGAGGAGAGGGTGAGATGTATGGAGAGAGTAACATGGAAACTTACATTACCATATGTAAAATAGATAGCCAACAGGAATTCACTGTAAGGCTCAGGAAATTTAAACAGGGGCTCTGTACCAGCCTAGAGCAGTGGGATGGGAAGGGAGATGGGAACAGGTTCAAAAGGGAGGGGATATACGTATACCTATTCATGTTGAGGTTTGACAGAAAACAACAAAGTTCTGTAAAGCAATTATCCTTCAATAAAAAGTAAAAAGAAAAAAAGGTAAAATTTATGACAATTTACCCTCCTACTGGAAATCCAAGAAAATTCCTATTCTTTACATCCTCACCAAGACATCGTACTTTCTCTGTATTTCCCTAATGATTAAAAGTTCTATGAATCTTTTTCATGTTTACTGCCTGTTGGATATCCCCTTTTGTAAAGTGCCCGTTTTTTCTGCCTACTTATCTATACAGTTTTTTTAAAGGAGGGGTGGTCTTCTTTTTTAATTAATATATAGGTATTCCTTATGTACTCTGGATACAAGTTTTCACTTTAGTCACTGCCTGAGAGATGACAGCCAGTATAACCACAAGCACTGTGTTGTTTACATAGTATTATAGAGATCTGAATGAGAAAGGTAAAAAAGACTTAATTACAACTCCTGTGTAAAGTGTTTTGCTACTTGATATTCAGTAACAGCAACAACAAAAACCCCAAATAAAGTACAGGTAAAGGCAAATGGTAAAATCAGAACTGCTACCCTTCCTGAGATCAGGAGGTTGAAAATGTGTACAGTTTATAGGATGACTGCTAGCCAGGGAAACCTTATATCAGCTATCAGAAAGAAGGCTATCCACCCACAATAATTTGCTGCTGCTGCTAAGTCACTTCAGTCATGTCCGACTCTGTGCAATCCCATAGATGGCAGTCCACCAGGCTCCCCCGTCCCTGGGATTCTCCAGGCAAGAACACTGGAGTGGGTTGCCATTTCCTTCTCCAATGCATGAAAGTGAAAAGTGAAAGTGAAGTCACTCAGTCGTGTCTGACTCTCAGTGACCCCATGGACTGCAGCCTACCAGGCTATCCACCTGCAATGATTTGCTAGCCAGGGAAACCTTATATCAGCTATCAGAAAGAAGGCTATCCACCCACAATAATTTGTAGATACATATTTCAAGAACTAGTTTNGATCCACACAGTCAAAGGCTTTGGCATAGTCAATAAAGCAGAAATAGATGTTTTTCTGGAACTCTCTTGCTTTTTCCATGATCCAGTGGATGTTGGCAGTTTGATCTCTGGTCAATCTAATCACACTAGAACCACAGCCTTGTCTAACTCAATGAAACTAAGCCATGCAACGGGGCAACCCAAGACAGGCGGGTCATGGTGGAGAGGTCTGATAGAATGTGGTCCACTGGAGAAGGGAATGGCAAACCACTTCAGTATTCTTGCCTTGAGAACCCCGTGAACAGTATGAAAAGACAAAATGACAGGATACTGAAAGAGGAACTCCCCAGGTCAGTAGGTGCCCAATATGCTACTGGAGATCAGTGGAGAAATAACTCCAGAAAGAATGAAGGGATGGAGCCAAAGCAAAAACAATACCCAGCTGTGGATGTGACTGGTGATAGAAGCAAGGTCCGATGCTGTAAAGAGCAATATTGCATAGGAATCTGGAATGTCAGGTCCATGAATCAAGGCAAATTGGAAGTGGTCAAACAAGAGATGGCAAGAGTGAACGTCGACATTCTAGGAATCAGCGAACTAAAATGGACTGGAATGGGTGAATTTAACGCATATGACCATTATATCTACTATTGCGGGCAGGAATCCCTCAGAAGAAACACAGTAGCCACCATGGTCAACAAAAGAGTCCGAAATGCAGTACTTGGATGCACTCTCAAAAACGACAGAATGATCTCTGTTCGTTTCCAAGGCAAACCATTCAATATCAGAGTAATCCAAGTCTATGCCCCAACCAGTAATGCTGAAGAAGCTGAAGCTGAAGACCTACAAGACCTTTTAGAACTAACACCCAAAAAAGATGTCCTTTTCATTATAGGGGACTGGAATGCAAAAATAGGAAGTCAAGAAACACATGAAAACACATCTAATCAAGGGTAATAAAAACAATTCCTTACAAGCAAACAACAGAGCTTCATTTAGAGTAAGCTGTTGTGCCTCATGCTTTCTTCCTAAAGAAAGCCAAGTCATCTAGTCACACTCTACCATGGAATTCTAAATGGAATGTGTGAAATCTATCCATGATAAACAAGAAGCTATGCCAAGATCTCAGAGTATCACATCGAGGCAATATGAAAGGCTGCAATTTGGAATTTATTCACTAGCACATTAACTTCTACCTTATTTTGCTGTCATACAGGACAGGTCAGTAAGTGACTTCCTTTCTACCAAAGCACTTTAGGTCAGACAAGCTTTAGCTGCAATGGGACATCACCTTCTGAACCTAATCAAGCGGATCTGCAGTTTTCTGAGGAAACTAATGGGGAAAAAAAGACATTTTTACCAGACAATAAATACAAATATAGAATATCAACAATTGTACATTCAGATTGCAGTTTGTGAAGGCTAACCAGAGATGCGATTTACAAAAAAAAAAAAAAAAGATAAAAAGACAGGAATATCTTTTCAGAAATCATAACATTATATAGAAAATCTGGTGTAACATTTACCTAAAACTCTCTTAATTTGCCACACAGACATTTAGGTCCTACAACCCCACCCAAAATTTACAATGGAGGCTAGAGTCTTATGTTTTCTAATTCACGTACACTGTTACCTTGTTCTGAAAAAAAGTATGCCATCTAACTTTGCGCTCTTAACTCTAAATTTTAGTTGGAGGTACAAGCTACAGAACAAAAGGAAAGGAAGAAACTCAGCCTGCTCCTGGGCGTGGTGGTATTTCTGGAATATTGGCTTAAGGGAGGCTTACAAGACTCTACATAACAAGGACTGAAGACATTTCCCAAACGTTTTGTTAGCAAATGTGCTCTCCTAAACAGAATGACAACTTGGGGAGAACAATTCCTTGGGGAATGTTAACCAGCTTAAACCTCGGTAAAAGCAATGTCTTCCTGGTTCCTACAAGAAGTTTGCATGAATCAGAGAGAAAACAAAAGCCAGACTCCATAGCAGGGGTGGCTCAGAAGAGATGGCTGTGTGCCTACCTGAGACAGTGGCTGAGGGCTCTGTTCTGCTGAGTCAGTGTCTTCCACTCACCTCACCCTACAACACCCCTCATCCTTCTAAGATATCCAGATTGGTTTCAAAGCCTCTGCCGAGAGCATCAGCCTTTTGTACAAATATTAATATTTTATGCCTACCAAGGCAGCCAACCGTGAAGAACAGTTTTTCTTCAAAATTTTGCTTTGATTCCTTGCTACTCTCTCAGAGCTACTGAAAGCCAGATAAGTTACACACACACTGCTGGGTTTTTCAAGCCTTAGTACATTCATTAATATTTTATAGATTTAATTCCAAGGCAGCTAAACAATATATTCTATTAAAAATGCTCTATTAGAAGAAGAGGTTCCTTTAGAAGGGCAGGTTGTGGCCTAAAATATACTTACAAAAGGAAAAGTTAACCTTAAGAAGAAAGGTGTCGCCACATGCTATTCAAGGTTCCTTTGTTCTTTGAGAAGGACCTTAAAGAGTCCATGGGGTTTCTGAATAAGGACTGAATGAGAATGGACTACTTGTAAATGAAGCATTTTTAAAGCTTGTTGAATTTATAGTTAAGAAGTAATATTTAAAAAACAAGAGGCAGAAGAACATGGAAGAAAATTACTCTGATCTACACTAAATATCCTTTATCTTAAGGGACTGACGGATGTTAATATCCAGGAACACCATTTTGCTGCTGCTCATTATTCATTATTCATCACTAGTGTCCATGTCCTTACAGTCCCATAGGCTCCTGAAAGTCTCTCTTCCTGGACTTGAGAGTGAAGGAAATATTTATGAAATGGGGCAGGAATCCAATTCATTCCAAAAGAAAAAAGCCAGTAAGTTCATTCCTTATATTATAAACACTAATCAATTTAAAAACTGAGATCTGGAATTTCATCTCTAAGAAAGAAAACAAGCCATTGTGCAGGCAGGAACTAAAACAAAATTTGCTGCCCAAAGAGAAGACCCACACTTTGAGAGTGATGTCTAAGTTTTATACTGTCCACACAAACACAATATAAAAAGATATGATAACTATCACACATGTAGATGGGAGATGTCCATCTTGGGTGCTGCATGCCAAGTCGCTTCAGTCGTGTTCGAATCTGTGCAACCCTATGGACTGCAGCCTGCCAGGCTACTCTGTCTGTGGGACTTCCCAGGCAAGAATACTGGAGTGGGCTGCTGTGCCAACCTCCAGCGGATCTTCCCAACCCAGGGATTGAACCCATGTCTCTTACGTCTCCTGCATTCGCAGGCAGGTTCTTTACCACTAGCACCACCTGGGAAGCCCCAAAGTTCATCTAAAGAGAGATCCTGCTGCTGCTGCTGAGTTGCTACAGTTGTGTCCAACTCTGTGCGACCCCATAGACGGCAGCCCATCAGGCTCCGCCATCCCTGGGATTCTCCAGGCAAGAACACTGGAGTGGGTTGCCATTTCCTTCTCCAATGCATGAAAGTGAAAAGTGAAAGTGAAGTCGCTCAGTCGTGTCCGACTCTTCCGACCCCATGGACTGCAGCCTACCAGGCTCCTCTGTCCATGGGATTTTCCAGGCAAAAGTATTGGAGTGGGGTGCCACTGCCTTCTCCAAGAGATATCCTGAAATAATACAAAAACTACATGCTTGCATAATGTGATGCAGAACTTCAAAGCTGAGTAAGCATACTTATATTGCTATCAAGCATTCCTAATGCCATCTGTGGGTAAACAAAGGCCCTGATCACAGTGCTGAAACACAGTGCAAGAGAAGTTGTTCAAGGACCTGAGACTGGAGAAATAGGATTCATAAAGAAAAACTGTAACAATGAATCAAGTATAAAATGATCCAGTATAAGCTGAATAGACTGGAGTGTTAACGGCACAGAGAGATTAAGGTGGGGGGGGGGTGTCCTTTAAGAACTGGATTTTGAAGTCAAGCTGGAAAAGGATGTCAATTTATACTTTAAATTCTTCAATAGTTCTACGAAGATGTAATTCACATACTACAATTGTATGTAATTCAACAGTTCGAAGTACATTCCCAGAGTTGTGCAACCATCACCACAACCAATTTTAGAAATTTTCATCATCCCCCA
Source organism: Redunca redunca (assembly GCA_006410935.1). Taxonomy (NCBI): domain Eukaryota; kingdom Metazoa; phylum Chordata; class Mammalia; order Artiodactyla; family Bovidae; genus Redunca; species Redunca redunca. The sequence continues at coordinate 129,708 of SJYQ01096229.1, forward strand.
AAAAGAAACCCTTGCCCATTAGCAGTGACCTTCCCACCTCACCCCACCCCTGCCAGTTCTCTCCAAGGTTCCCTCCCAGGCCTAGGCAACCAACAATCTACTTTCTGTTCCTATAATTTGCCTATTCTGAGCATTTCATATAAACAAAATCATACAATATATGGTCTATTATGACTGACTGCTTTCAGATTGCATTATTTTTTTTAAAGTTTATCCCTTTTATAGTTATGTATCAGTACTTTCCTTTCTATGGCTGAATAGTATTCCCTGTATGGCTGTGACTGGCTAAAAGATGAGCAAGCAAGTTCTTTGTTGGATTCATCTTATTTTTAAAAGCTTATGTTTTTATAGTCGTAAATGCCACTAATTCGGCAGTACTAAATATTTCATATGGATTAAACAGACAAAAAAGAATAAGGAAAGAATAATGAGTTCAAAAGAATTATGCAAGATTTTCATGTGTACTTAAAAAAATAATCTGACTACAATATTAATTCCATTTCAAAAAACCAAAGCATTGAGAGAAATTTTCTTTCTCATTTCATATGCATAACATGCCACTTTTCTTCCTTGACTTGGATACTTTACCCACTTAAGGGAAAAAAATATATCAGCACTTCTAGTTAAGAAGTGAAAGCACTGTAACTGATTATGAAAAATATATTGATGCGACCAAAGCAAGACCTTCACCTTTCTTAAGTGATACCCATTCCTAGAAGTATGTGGCTTGTGAATTCTTAAGAGGGGGAAAAAAATGCTTCTAAATGCTGCCATGCTTACAGCAATTTATTCAACACCCTTAAGTTAGAAAATAAAACATTTCTAAAGTAAAAGAAATAAACGGGTCCAATATTAAAATGTACTGACCTCAACACTGAAATCTGGAAAGAACATCTCTCAGATGAGTATATGACATATGAACATCACCAGATACACGAGAGAGTCAAACCAATGGAGAAATAGTGAATGATATATGTGTACTTTTTATTGAGGTAAAATTCACATAACATAGAATTGACCTTTTTAAAATGAACACTTAAATGCGGCACATTTATAATGCGGTGTGACTACCTCCTCTACTCAGGTCCAAGCCATTCTCACCAACCCATAAGCAAACTGTCACGTTAAGTGGCTGCTCCCCATTTCCCCTTCCCTGTTGCCCCTTAACCACCAGTCTGAGTTCTGGATCTATGGATCTACCTAGACTGTGCATTTCATATAAACAGAATGATACAATATGTGACCTTTCACGCCTGGTTTCTTTTTGTTGTTCAGTCGCTAAGCTGTGTCTGATTCTTTGTGACCACATGAACTGCGGTCATGAAGCACGTCAGGCTTCCCTGTCCTTCACTATCTCCTAGAATTTGCTCAAACCATCTCATTCTCTGTTGCCCCCTTCTCCTCCTGCCCTCAATCTTTTCCAGCATCAGGGGCTTTTCCAATGAGTTGCTCTTCACATCAGGTGGCTAAAGTACTGGAGCCTCAGCTTCAGCATCAGTTCTTCCAGTGAATATTCAGGGTTGATTTCCTTAGGGTTGACTGGTTTGATCTCCGCACAGTCGAAGGGACTCTCAAGCCGCTCTCTCAAGAGCCTTCTCAAGCACCACAGTTTGAAAGCATCAATCCTTCAGCGCTCAGCCTTAATGGTAGGTACAACTCTCCCATCTCTTTACTTACAATGTTTTTAAAGTTAACCCATGTTCCACATGGATCTGTACTTCATTCGTTTCTATGGCTGGATAATATTCCTCTGTACAGATGTACCACAATTTGTTTATCTATTAATCCAATTATAAGACATATGGGTAGTTTCTACATAGTGCTGCTGTAAATATGAATCTACGTGTACTTGTTTCAACACCTGTTTCAATTCTTTGGGCTATACATATCTAGTAAGAGAGCTGTTGAGCTGAACAATAAATACATCCTTGAAGAAAGGAATATTGAATACAATTAGTGATTTCTACAACTGGCCTTTATACTAGCCTGATTTTCTTCCTAATAATGGAGTACTTTAAACACCAATAGAAAGTATTTAAGACCAAACTGAGTAAGTAAATAGAAATACACTTGAAATCTTTTCAAAGGCTATCTTTTAAAACCTTTTATTTTGTATTGGAGTATAGCCAATTAACAATATTGTGATAGTTTTAGGTGGACAGCAATAGAGGTTCAGCCACATATATACATGTATCCATTCTCCCCCAAACTACAAAAGCTATTCCTGATTCATTCTCTCATTTTCCAAAATGTAATGACATTTTTCTTGTGGGTGTATGAAACTGCTCTTACATTTGGATTTCTCTCTCTTGCCAAAATGAAATATTTCCTCCTTGCCTGTGCCAAAAAGATTATGGGCAGTTTAGAGACAGTGCACTATGGATTTTTTTTAAGAAGGATTAGTTTTCTTTTAAAATACAAAAACTTCCATGTTTGATTAAAACATCTAATTGTTAGCAATTATACCTCAATCAGACCAACTAACATTCAATGATAAGGTGAGCACATTTACACACACACACACACACCCCAGCTCCTCGCCAGAAAGGTTTATCAAGTAAATCAGAAAGATTACATTTACACACATACACACACACACAGCTGCTTGCCAGAAAGGTTTATCAAGTAAATCAGAAAAACTAAACCTTCCTCAATTCAGAGTGTTTGGCTAGCTCACCTAGGAAAGCCTCTTCTACCACTATAGACTTGTTGAAAGGTAATTAACCACTTTTTCCCCTAGTAAATTAGATGCTGAAAAATTTTAAAAGGATGGTAGATCTCAGCTGCAAATTTGATTTTACTTATTTGCAAAGGATATACAGGTTCTTTAAACCACCACTACCCCCACACATATTCATGGCTTCCAAGTTTATAAGGGAAAACAAAAGCAAAAAAAATTGATGTTAGCAGAACTGTACTAGAATCTTGATCTCTTGGATTCCAGTCTAAGGCTATTTGTACCAAGCTGTATTGTGCTCTATAAAAATCAAAAGAATGGTAATCCTCAAGTCAAATATTCTGAATTAGTAAAAATTATACATTTCAACTGCCTGCTCTAAGATAAAAGTTGACCAAATGGCAGAGGAAAACCACACTGGGAAAGGGCCAGAAGAATTTAGTTCTGGACCTCTTAATACTTAGAGGTGATCTGTGACCTAACCAAGTCACATTAGAATTCTCTGGGCCTATTTCTTGAGTGGGCAGGGAGGTTATAAGGATTAAATCAGAGAATTCTATAAACTTAGTATAGTGCCTAAAACATAGCAAACTCTTAATAAATGGTAGCTGTTGTTATTAAAAGAGATGAAAAAAAAAAAAAAAAGAACTGATCTGCTCCTGTTGCAGATTAGGTAGAAATAACCGCATGTATAAATAGCATCTCCAGGAAGATACAGAAACAGTACAAAATAGCATGGCATTATAATAACACTAAAATCATGATCAGGCTTCCTGTTGGTGAAATAAAAGGCATTTTCTTCCTAAAAACCTTTTTGACTACTTTGAACAAAAGGAAAAACATAAGCTGATGCTGATTCTGGAAAAGCAGGCTAACTTTAATGGGCATTTTCTCAAACTTTAATGGGCATTCAAATGACCTGGAGGTCTTGTTAAAATGCAGATTTGGATTTGGTAGATTTGGGGCAGGGTCTAAGATTTTACTTTTGTAACAAGCTCTAAGGTGGTGAGGATGCTGCTGGTCTGAAGATCACGCTGTGAACAGCACAGGTTCACAGGATACCATGTTCAAACAACCACAAAAGCCTAACCGTGGTCTGAACACCATATACTGGATTTCCAAATCACAGGATCAGAATGGTTCTAATACCATCCCAAATCTGCTACGATACACAGATCTATGTTTAAGTGCTGATGGTTTCTTAAATACTCACCTAAGCCAGTTTTTCTCTTCCAGAGCACACACTGCCTCAAAATGATGCTGATGCCACTCTCTCTGCCTCAAAAAACAGAAGCACCTGTGGCTGAACGGGGACGCAGGGGCTGCCCTGGGCAGCCCTTCTGAGTCAGGGATTCCAAGGTTTTAACAGCAGCCCAACTCAGTTTTATCTTTAATGACTCATGCAATGGGTAAAGAGAAGAGGTATTATTTCTACCACCACTGATTTTTCACCCTTCACCTTTAGACATCCGCCCCAAGAGAAGAGATATGGTACCACAACTTATCCAGGAAAACAAGAAGAAAACCACACCTATACCAACAGGAAGAAAGAAGTGAGAACTTTTAATGTTAATTAAAGAACATAGTTTTTTTCTAACCCCTCCTCCTTCTAGGTTCCACCGTACTTTTTCCAGTCGGTGCAAAGTTCTAGTCCTTGGGGGTATAACTGAAATTTAAAACTTCCTTGGTATAATCAAAGGAGAGTTAGGGAATCACTAATTCATATGAAGAAGATAAGCATTTAGCTATGAAAAGCATGGTTCATCCTTCTACCCTGCCACCTCTCTCACCTCCATCTTTTAAAAAAGGGCACAGTAGCAGACGTAATGCTCATTGGCTTTCAAAGAAAAATCATTAATCTTCTCCACATTACTTATCACTGCAGCTAGGATAATGTTTGCTCTAATCTAACAGATTTTCATTTCAAAACCAATTGTAAAGCTCAGCAGGGTGCTATATACAACTTTAATGAGAGCTTCTTACCCAAGACTCCTCCAATATATGCTTGTTCAAAATTGTTGAATTTTTACTGGTGGGGGTTGTTGAATGAAGCAATGGCAAGGTTAACTAAGACACAGAGTTTAAAAAATGAAACTCACTTCCTTCTGTACCTTTTCTATGCATGTAAGTATAAACATTAATAAACGGGACCCAGCTGATGACAAGGTTTATGTTTACCTACAGAAGCCAGCATTTATGTTTACCTTGAAGCCAGCTTTATCTGACTCCTTTATGGACCCTTTGCATTGCCTCCTGTGGCTGCCTACAATTAATGCAGAACAAGGGAGCAGCCCTGTAAACCTGCTGACAGCTGTTTAATGGGAGAGGTGGAAAGTAGTGGACGTATCCTGGCAGTGTGCTTAATGGATACACAAACACCACATCATCAGCCTGAAGTGATTCTGGCAGAAAATTAACTTGGAGATACAAAACTCATTTGGTGAGAAGACCCACAGCAATCTGGACAACATCAGACTGTATAATGGAGAAAGGGGCAAAACAAGAAGATGTGTTTTCTAAACTCCTCTTTCTGGAAGAAGCATTAAAATTTTTTCTTTTTCACACACCACTGTGTAGCTTTCTCATTTTAACACACACACTTGCAACTGCCTTCTCTGTGGACATCAAATACTAGTATATAACTACTATTTAATCAAACAGTACCATTAAATAGCATTTCACTACTATTTAATTATGCAATGCATAGAGTATGTCAGAGATTTGTTACCACCAAAGTGTTGCTAAAGCACAGTATTTTATCAGATCACCCAGAAGATGTTTTTACCATCATCTGAATCCTATCTTTTTAATCCCCCCCCACCGCCCGCTGCGACCAACCCCTTCACTGTAACACTGGGGTCAGAGGAAGGAAGAAAACTAGTATGTACTGAATCATAGATTGTGACGCCCTCCCCTAAGGATATTACTGACATACATTATCTTCAAGTTTTCATAACTACTATGCTGGTAGACACAAGCATCCTTACTTTACATGAGACAACCGAGACTTAAGACTCATTTACCTGCCCAGTTCACAAAGCGCTAAAGTAATGGAGCTATGATTTGACTACTAATCTGCCTGAATATACAACTCTATGCCATACAGGCCATCCCACAACTAAATAACAAAGGCTATTATTATAATAAAACCAAATTTCTATTTTGATATTTATGTGTGATATGTCTTCTGTTGACAAAAATATTCAAGCATAAAAAGCAAAACCAAAAAAGTAGTAAAACAAAACAGGGACCTTTCATTTTAATTTCAGGGAAGGGACAGCCTTTCAATCTGACATAAAACTCAGAAGTCATAAAAGTAAAACCTGATAACTTTAACTATATAAAAATAAAAGCTTTCTGGTCTTCCCTGGTGGTTCAGTAGTTAAGACATCACACTTTCACTGCAGGGGGCACAGGTCAGATCCCTGGTCAGGGAACTAAGATCCCACATGCCTCATGGCCAAAAAAATTAAAAATAAAAACTTTCTGCATTTCAACACATACCATAAATGGTTAAAATGGCAATAACCAGGGGAAGTACCTAGCACACAGTACAGAAAAAGGACTCGTGTCCTTGACAAGGTTTCTCACAAATACAAAGGAGAAGGACAGAAAGCCTAATAAAAAATGGACGAAGGACATAAACACAAATGCACAGAAATCTAAATCACTCTATATGCATGCTTCTACCTCAGAATATATGAATTAAAACAAAATTAAAATATTTTAAAATCTATCAGATTGGCCAAGATCAAAAACTTTGTCCTCTCCTGCCAAAAGAGGGGACTGAATGTACTCTCAAACACTGCTAATGCGAGTATAAATGTCCTACAACCTCTCTGGGGAGCAATTTGGCAATACCGATATTAAAAGTGCATATACCCTTTGACCTATTTCTTGTAGTTCACCTTAGAAATATAATAACTTATGCAAAGTGTCCAATGCACACAGGTAATGATGCGACATTGTTTTTAGTAAAAAACAAGGGTATCTAAATATCCAGCAACAGAGAACTGGTTAAATTTATAGTATAACTATGTGGCCATTTAAAAATAAGCAGAAGAATCAATATTAACACTATTTCTACTGATATGAAATGACCTCCGGAATATAACTAATGGAAACAACAACATACAATTGATAAGAAAACCAAAATGAGTACACACACCACGGTAGGCAGACCGTGTGGATGCAGGACAGCAAGAGATTTACTTTTTATGATGGACTCTCTTGTACGTTAAAAATTTTTTGCAGAATCTGTGTATACTTTCTGTGCAAAAGTAAATTGGCACTTATACTTTTTTAATTTAAACTATATTTTAAAAGATAGTGAAAAAAAGAAAAACATTATGAGATAGATAAATTATAACAATTTATGATGTTCTACAACATTTCATTTCCAGCTTTATGCAGACAGAATTGATATACAACACTGTAAGTTCAAGCTGTACATAGTGTTGGCTTGGTACATTTATAAATTGCAAAATGATTACCCCCACAGCATTAGCTAACACCTCCCTTTTGTCATATAATTCCCACTGCTTTTGTGCGTGTTTGATGAGATTTTTTTAAGATCTTCTCTCTTAGCAACATTCAAGCATGCAGCACAGTACTATTAGCTATAATCATCACGGTGCCCAGTAGATCTCCAGAACTTACTAATCTTATACCTGGAAGTTTGTATCCTTTGACCATATCTTCTCATTTTTCTCACTCCTCAGCCCCTGGTAAGCACCACTCTAACTCTCTGTCTCTCTTCGGTTTGGTATTTTTAGATTACACAGAGGTGATATCATACACTACTTGTCTTTCTCCATCTGACTCATTTCACTCAGCAAAATATAGTATTTTAATCTGCTTTGTATTTTATTTCAAAGTGAAAACAACTAAAATATTTTCATTTAGTTATATGAGAAGATATTAAAAAAATATGCCAGTAGATCCCTTTTATAACAAAGATTAGAGATGACAAGGTTAAAACTACCTCATAAACTGTTACACTATGTTTTAATTATTTAGTAGACAAGTTAAAAGTGACATTATCTAAGTCACCTTATTTTGAAAGCCACATAGAAACATGCTAAATTCATAGTCTAGTGAGATAACTGGCTCTCCAGCTATGATAAATCCACCAAAGACTATAAAAGAGAGCTGACCCTAAAATACCTGTGAAAGCTGGGGAAGTAGGAGAGAGGATAAATAATTGTAATTATTTTTCAGGAAAACTAGGAATAGCACACTTTTGAGACTAAAGGGAGACATGGGAGAATGGGCTAAAACCCAAACTCCAAGATCCAAGAATGTGGACATGAATATTATTTTCTGTTGTTAAAGAAAATACTCAGTTAACACCTATTTCTGTAAAAGAAATAGCACAGATGGGGGGGGGGTGCCCCACAGGCGGGGAGTGAAATTGGGGAAGAAAAAATTTTAAAAAACCCAACCAAAGAAACTAACTACTTAGAAGACAGAATGTGCATCTAGAAATGTTTGGTTCTTTTTCTATAAAAGAGGGGGCATCCATGTGTGTGTGTGCGTGTGCATGTCGCTCAGTCATGTCCGATTCTTTGCAACCCCACGGACTGTAGTCTGCCAGGCTTCTCTGTCCATGGAATTCTCCAGGCAGGAATACTAGAGTGGATTGCCATTCCCTTCTCCAGAGGAGTTTCCCAACCCAGGGATGAAACCCTGGTCTCCTGCATCGCAGGCAGATTCTTTACCGTTTGAGCTACAGGGAAGTGTATTCATTTATTTGGCTGCATCGGGACTTAGTTTTGTCATGCAGGCTCTCCAGCTGTGGCACGTGGGCTCAGTAGCCCAGAGACATGTGATCTTAGTTCCCCTACCAGGGACTGAACCTGTGTTCCCTACACTTCAAGGCGGATTCTTAACCATTGGGACCACCAGGGAAGTCCCCTATACTTCTCTGATGAGACACAAACACCATATCTTTGCCCCACCCCAAAACCAGCTTTTCAAGCATCAAACACAGAAATTCTAAAATGCGTATTTACCATGACAGTATCGTGTACTTTGCAGTTTAGCATTTACAAAATGAAAAGACAGGCTCTGCTAAAGTGCCTTCAGAAAAAAAATATGAACAGTGGTTGAGTGGAACTAAGCCAATCAGGCTTTCAGACTTTATTTTAAAAGCACTGAGCTACCTCAGGAATGCATGGCTCACTGGGCTCACTAATAACTAGCTTCAAATACCAGTTGAAGTCATTGTGGAATGCAAAGGCGGTCCTTCTAACTGAATGCCAAACAGTCCTTGCCCAGATATCCCACAGTGTCTCTTCCTCCTGTGCTGTACCCCAAACCTTCCTGCCTCTCTGTGAATTGAGAGCTACCCTTGGGGTTGGTGTTTCTACAAGTGATCAATCATTGGGAAGAAGCTGGATGAGGAAGTTGATCCATTTCCCCAACATGGCTGGACTCATAAAACCATTCTCTCACTCCCCTTGGCTTTGGGCACCTGCCATACACCCTGAACTCTAAAATTTCTTATTATGCCTATAATCCTTTCACTAGGGGGTCATTTAAGATGATATCCTCTCAGATATGACAACACTCCCACCTACCTCTCAATTTGATGAGTTTGACAGGAAGGCAAGCAACCAGGCTACGAAAATTCAAGACATTTTTTTAAAAAGTCTCTTCTACACTGATCCCCTACCTAGGTTACAATAAGTCTGGTTTACAAGGTTTACAATGTAGAATATAATGTTTCTAGAAGTCTCTAAAGTGAATTCTCAAAAGACAGATAAAAACATATATTAACATTTAGTTCAGTCGCTCAGTCGTGTCCAACTCTTTGCAATGCCATGGACTGCAGCATACCACGCCTCCCTGTCCATCACCAATTCCCAGAGTTTACTCAAACTCATGTCCATTGAGTTGGTGATGCCATCCAAACATCTCATCCTCTGTTGTCCCTTTCTCCTCCCACCTTCAATCTTTCCCAGCATCAGGGTCTTTTCTAGTTGCGTCAGCTCTTTGCATCAGGTGGCCAAAGGATTGGAGTTTCAGCTTCAGCATCAGTCCTTCCAATGAATGTTCAGAACTGATCTCCTTTAGGATGGACTGGTTGGATCTCCTTGCAATCCAAGGGACTCTCAAGAGTCTTCTCCAATACCACAGTTCAAAAGCTTCAATTCTTCGGCACCCAGCTTTCTTTATGGTCTAACTCTCACATCCATACATGACTACTGGAAAAACTATAGCTTTGACTAGACAAACCTTTGTTGGCAAAAATATATTAATATTAATCCTATACTAAAAAAAAGAAAAAAAAATCACCAAAAATATCATCTTCACACAAATTTTTTTTCAGCCCATGAAACACCATTTCATCTGCTATGCTTTTTAAATGCAGCCATATGTGTTTTTATTCATAACTCTCATTAGAGACATCCATTAAGAATAGAGATTCCAGTTGCTGAAAAATTACAAGTAACTGACCTATTTTTAAGGGCTTTTTCTTTTAGAAAGCAAGGCTACACAAGAGGAAAGCACAATAACAAAGTTAACCTCAATGATCGTTACAACTAAGTTTGCAGGCAGAACTCAGTGTAGAAGTAAAACTTTAACATGGTCTCTAGGTTTGGGCATGGATTTTGTATTTTAGAAACTCTTAATTACACCTACCATACAGAAAACAAGCAATACTGTGTATGTAACACTTTGTCTCCACATCACCGTTAATCTCTACTAAAGAACTCCTCCTTGAAATTAGAATGATTTAATCTAGGGGGTTAAAGACAAAGTGCAGCAATCATACATTACGTGCTTACTATCTGTCACAAATCTTTTCTTCTTTTTCAAATCTCACAACCTATCCCTTAGAAGGTAAGTTTGACTGCTACTTCTCATACGAGCATACTGAAGCCCAAAGTCAAGACTACTGAGTGCATAAAATGGGGTTCTGATCCAGATATATTTGACTCCAAAACCTAAATTCTGAACTACTGCCTTCAAGTCTCGGGGTTACATGCAAAAAGGGGTCTGACGTTCTATACTACTACTGATTACTGAATTTGTGGCACCTTATAAACTCACTACTCTGAATGTAACTGATCATGCTTTACAAGTATGCAGAAAGTTATAGAGAATAACATGAACTGTTTTCTAGCTTTGCCCAATTTAACATTTCACTGTATTTGCTTCAGACTATAAAAAGAAAGAAAACATTGTAGGTTGAAAGTGAAGGTCTGATGTTACTCCTTCTCCACTTTCATTCCCTTCCTTTTTTCCCAGAAGTAACCACTCTCCGAAATTTGGTTCAGAACTTGCTTTTCCAAGGCATGTTTTTATACTATTTCTACAAGCAAATATCCACTTAAATGATTTTTGCATGTTTTTAAACTTTATGTAATGGTGACATATATATATGTGTGTGTGTGTATGTGTCACTCAGAAATTTGCTTTTCTACTCAGCTGTTTTTGAGACCTACTCAACTGACAGCTGCATAGTGTTCCAGTGTGAACAAACCACAATTAATGTATTCATCTGATGCTGGACAGTTAGCTTGTACCTAATTTTTCTGCTAATACAAACACTTGTTGTACCTTCTCTTTTGTACAAGCATTACAGTATATCCAGGGTATAGGCACAGAAGTAGAATTGTCAGTCCAAAGAGTATGTTGCCTTTACCAAATACTGTCAGTCTGCTCATGAAAGGGATATAACCTCAGATCCTTGCCAACACTTTATATTGCTAGACTTTTAAGTTTCTGCCAATAAGAATGTATGAAATTATCTCATTACCATTTTAATCTGATTAGTAATGAGATTGAGCATGTTTGCATAATTACTAGCCACAATTTTTTCTAAAAAAGAAACAGCAGCACAGTTAATTGAGCATCAAGGGCAAAGATGCAATATAAGGGGGGATAAATCATAAAAGTAGATATTCAATATTGAATTCTAGAGAACAAAGAGAAACAGGTTTACAAACACACGCACAAAATGCACACACGCACGCGCGCGCACACACACACACACACACACACACACACACACTCCCCTTTCCCTGAGGCTTTAAAAAATATGTTTTCATCTGTCAGTCTTGTACTTATAAAAAGCAGAAGGCTAAATCAAATGGTCAAAGGTATTTTCCAATTAAAAATGTAATCCAAAATAAAGTCAAAGCCTTTTACAGGAAAATCTTTTACCTCCATATGTGGATGAATGAATGAATCAACAACACAGTAACTAGCAACTTGGTTTGTGTTTAGAAAACCTAAATAATCATTTTCTGAATTTGAAGAACTGTACCTATACCACCTTTAGGCACCCTTAGAAGAAACAGTATTTTGTGCCAAAAGAGACAAAAAGAAGTGGGTTGATTCTTAACTAAATAGCACATTCTGGGGGCGCAGGGACCTCCCTTTAGAAAAAGGGCTTTGGGAGGAAGAGAATTTCAGATAAATGACAATGTGAGTGAAATGAGATGACTGAAGCTAAGAGGCATTCTACCATCTGTGCTTTTTAAGTTAAAAACAAAAATTTCTCAATAGTTTACCAATTAGAGATCAAAATTAAGACTTTTTTTTAACCAAATTTTTCAACAAAACTTTTAAATAGTTTTATAAACTTACACAGAAAACATGTAAGACTAATACAAAAAACTCCCATACACCCTTTTCAAGACTCAACAATGGTTTACATTTTGCCCATTTGCCTTATCATTCATTTTCCTCTGAATATTTTTGGAACAATATGAGAGTAAATTGAAAAAATATACAAAATACAAAAACAAAATCCTCTTTTAGCAGTAAATATCTGGATACTGGCTAAGTCACTTCAGTTGTGTTCGACTCTGTGCGACCCCATAGACGGCAGCCCACCAGGCTCCCCCGTCCCTGGGATTCTCCAGGCAAGAACACTGGAGTGGGTTGCCATTTCCTTCTCCAATGTATGAAAGTGAAAGTGAAGTCGCTCAGCTGTGTCTGACTCTTCACAACCCAATGGACTGCAGCCTACCAGGCTCCTCCATCCATGGGATTTTCCAGGCAAGAGTACTGGAGTGGGGTGCCATTGCCTTCTCCAATCTGGATATTAAGACTTATAAATACTTAGGCAGCCAAAACACCTTGCACCTGACTCAGGAAAAGATTTTCCTATAAGAAGCAACCAATGGTTTAAATGGCATGAGTTTAACTTCACCTAGGCATTATAGGTTAAAAAGGGCAGTGTTTCAAAAATCCTGCTCAGTGGAGATCTTTACAAAATACCGATGCCTACTGCCATCACAAACACTTTTACTTATTAATTGGTATGGGGGAGTGACAGGCACTGGGATTGTTAAAACTCCCTGGAGATTTTAAATGTGCAACAAAGTTCTGAAATCAGTTTTACAGATTGGGTATCTACACACTATTTGAAATACTGGTTCCAGGAAAATACATTACAGTTCCAAGAAACTGGTGAAATAAACAAGGAAAATATAATCAAATTTCAAAGGGAGGCAGGCAGATGGTTTTAGGCAAATACTTCTAATTGTGTACTTTGTATGTGCTGTTCTGGAGCTGCAGGATGCAAAAAGGCACAGCAAAGGAAACAGGCAACACACATGATAAAGACAGCAGAAGGCGGTAGGCACCACACTAAAAGCATTTTAAGACTAACAGGAACACAGCCCATATTTACTTCAAAAGTTCACAGGCATGGTGACTGGTCCAGAAAGAAAGTGATATCTGAGATGGTCATCAAAGTATGAAGAGGAATTTACCAAGAAGACTGAAGTAGAAGTGGAATAACATTTTTGGAAACAGAATCAGCAAGAACTCTGTGCCACAGAAATGTTAGCAAATGATCAATGTTCCATTAAAACCCCAAAGGAGGTTGAGAATCCTGTACCTAGGAATCAAGACAACTCAAATCTGTATTTTAAGGATTAGGGATGATGTATTTAACAGTGCCTGGCACAAAGAAGTGATCAGTAAGGAGTTTTCTTGTCCCCGCACCTCCCTTTTTATTTCTCTGGTTTGAAACACAAAAAGTTAACTGAATAAAATTCAGAAAATACAGAAAGTATAATTATGAAAAAGCCATCCATAATCATACTACCCAGATTACCAATGTCATTTCAAGTAACTCCTTACTAAACTTGTTCATCGACCCAGATATTTTACTCTTCAACATGGAAACGAATTCGACAAAAACCAGCGAGCCCCTCACCCTGTTAGTGTTCCTGGTGAACACTAACAGAGATCAGTTAAACTGCAGTATGGCCACAGCAGCCACTAGAGGGTGGCCAAGGCTGATGCATCCCTCACCCTCCCCTACTTTCTCAAAGGCTTTTAGTTGACATTCAGGTTAAGATTTCTGGACCCTATCACCTCATTACATAAAGATTAAAAACTCGTTTCAAACAGAAAGAAGATACTCCCTCGGGGCAATCAACAGTTGGGATATCAAATTTGGCTGCTCAGATATTTGACCAAATGCCTCCCCAACTTCTTGGGAACAAGATACACTTTCTCCAGCAGGGATGAGAGTGCTGGCAGCACCCAGCATGCAGCAGCGTTCCACCACTGCCTCTCCCAGCCCCACCCCGACTTAAAACGCCTTATCAGGCTGAAAACCTTAATTCTGAACACTTCTACAGAATTCCCCTCAAAGTCAAAACTCAGATGTCAAAACTGGGTATACCTATCTCTTTCTAAATTCTCATATTACTGTTTTACCAAGAAAAAAAAAAGAATGATATTTATGAAATACAGCTATGTATCCTTTAGTTACCTGAGCAAATGGCTAAAATCATTTTGAAGATTTACATACTGTTTTATTTCTCCAGAATCCTAATTGATAAGGTACACTCACAAGGAATTACAGTATTCGATTATATTTTTAAATATAACAGATTTCTAGACAACCAGAAAATTAATTAATATAAAATAACTGTGCTGCTGATTGTGAAGAATCAATTTATACTCTGTGAACATGAAGATTACAAAGCAAAATGGTAACAGAATCTGGAGAAAATAAAAACATGCAAAACCCCTTTCTGTTTGGTGCTTTAAACACAAGCACCACAAGGCACATATCTACCTCCTTTAAAAACAAACTCTGCTGTTGCTGCTAAGTCGCTTCAGTCATGTCCGACTCTGTGCAACCCCATAGACGGCAGCCCACCAGGCTCCCCCGTCCCTGGCATTCTCCTGGCAAGAACACTGGAGTGGGGTGCCACTTCCTTCTCCAATGCATGAAACTGAAAAGTGAAAGTGAAGTCGCTGCGTCATGTCCGATTCTTAGCGACCCCATGGACTGCAGCCTACCAGGCTCCTCCATCCATGGGATTCTCCAGGCAAGAGTACTGGAGTGAGGTGCCATTGCCTTCTCCGAAAAACAAACTCTGGGGAAATGCAAATTAAAACCACTGTGAGATATCACCACACACTCATTGGAATGGCTAAAATTTGAAATGATTGACAATACCAAGTGTTGACGTGGATGTGGAGAAACTGGAACAGTCATACATTTTACTCGTGGGAATATAAAGTGGTACAGCCACTTTGGAAGACAATTTACCACTTTCATACACAGTTACCATACACTTGATATCTTTCACCATACATACAGAATAAAAAAGCAGAGACATCATTTTGCCAACAAAGGTCTGTCTACTCAAAGCTATGGTTTTTCCAGTAGTCATGTACAGATGTAAGAGCTGGACCATAGGAAAGCTGAGCACCAAAGAACTGATGCTTTTGAACTGTGGTGTTGGAGAAGACTCTTGAGAGTCCCTTGGACTGCAAGGAGATCCAACCAGTCCATCCTAAAGGAAATCAGTCCTAAATATTCATTGAAAGGACTGATGCTGAAGCTGAAACTCCAGTACTTTGGCCACCTGTAGTGAAGAGCTGATTCATTGGAAAAGACCCTGATGCTGGGAGAGAGAGAGGGCAGGAGGAGAAGGGGACGACAGAGAATGAGATGGTTGGATGGCACCACCAATTCGATGGACTTGAGTTTGAGCAGGCTCTGGGAGATGATGAAGGACAGGGAAGCCTGGCGTGCTGCAGTCTATGGGGTTGCAAAGAGTCAGACACGACTAAGCGACTGAACATACAAACAATCCACTCATTCCATCTCTTGGGCCTGCCCAGCAGCACAGCATGAGAAACACCAAAATGACCTGGCTCCTATATCCCTACCCCTCCACTACTAGACTCACACTTTTTTTGAGTTACTAAAAGGTAACTCGAGAAGTCTCCAACTATTGTATAAAATGTGCAGTTAAGGATCCATATTAAGTATGATCAAATCAGTATAGATTACGGGTACTGAATTTCTTTTGAGGGAGATGAAAATATCCTAAAATTAGATTGTGGTGATGGCTGCACAACTCTCATGAATATACTAAACACGACTGAATTGTTAACTTTAAATGGGTGAATTTTACGGCATGTGAATTTTATCTCAATAAAGTTTTTTTTTAAACCAACATAGTTTATCATGTTAGTTTAGAAATCCAACACAGGAAACAGAAAATTCTTAATGCAGCCTGAAGGAATGGGTTGATGATGGGAAACAGACAGGTGTCAGAGGGGGAGCATCAGCATCCCCTGGGAGAGGAACATGGATGGGCAGAGAGGAAAGCACATGCAGCCACCCGGCGCTGGGAGAGTGAGCCTCCGGAAGGAGAGCTGAAAGACGCCTAAAGGCACTCAGGGCTGGCCCTGAGCATCTGTCACCCTTAACAGAAACTTGTTGTTTTTCTACAAACTAACAGTAATGTTGGGTTTGTTGTGTGTGTGTGTGTGTGTGTGTGTGTGTGTGTGTGTTTTTCCTCCTCTCCTTTCCAAATTCATGATTATCAAGCTTTTTTAAATCATCTACCAAAGTATCTTACCTAATTTACTTCTTCACTTTTACAACCACCCTAAAAAATTAGATGGATAATCACAGAATATTGAGACCTTTTAAGTTAAATAACACATTGCCTATTTTCCTATTTCTACATTAAGAGGAAATTTATGCACAGAAAAAGTGACTTACCCAAGGTTACCAAGCTAAAACTGAGAAAAAACAGACTTCTAATCCAGTGCTGATTTTATATACCAGCATGCCTCACCTAGGTTAGGAGTGCACAAAGAGTCAGGACTTCTGAGAGGTCCAGTGGCTAAGACTCCCTGTTCTCAGTGCAGGAGGCCCAGGTTTGTTCCTTGGTCAGGGAACTAGATCCTACATGCTGCAACAAAGAGCCTGTGTGCCAAAACTAAGACCCTGAGCAGCCAAATAAACAAACATTTTTTAAAAAAAGAAGTTCACAAAGGGTATAACTGTTTCTTAAAAATCATATAATCGTGTTCCTATATATAAAATTCCAAAATCCAGGGATCAAACCCAGGTCTCCCACATTGCAGGCGGATTCTTTACCAGCTAAGCCACGGGGAAGCCCAAGAATACTGGAGTGGGTAGCCTATCCCTTCTCCAGAGGATCTTCCCAACCCAGGAATTGAACCGGGGTCTCTTGCATTGCCAGAGAAAAAGCAATGGCACCCCACTCCAGTACTCTTGCCTGGAAAATCCCATGGACGGAGGAGCCTGGTGGGCTGCTAAGAGTCAGACATGACTGAGCGCCTTCACTTTCACTTTTCACTTTCATGCATTGGAGAAGGAAACGGCGACCCACTCCAGTGTTCTTGCCTGGAGAATGCCCGGGACGGGGGAGCCTGGTGGGCTGCCGTCTATGGGGTCACACAGAGTTGGACACAACTGAAGTGACTTAGCAGCAGCAGCAGCAGCAGCTCCTGCATTGCAGGTGGATTCTTTACCAACTAAGCTATCAAAAGACTATAAAAGAGCCAAGTACAATCATGTGGTGGTGGTTTAATCGCTAAGTCACGTCCAGCTCTTATGACCCCCATGAACTGTAGCTCACCAGGCTACTCTGGGATGTTCCAGGCAAGAATATTATTAGAGTAGGTCGCCATTTCCTTCTCCAGAGTATCTTTCCAACCCAGGGACTGAACCTGAGTCTCCTGCATTGCAGGCAGATTCTTTACCCACTGAGCCACCAGGGAGGCCTAAATACAATCAGAGGTACACCCAATACCCTGTCACACATACTCAATTCAACTGGTAAAGAAAGGCTCCACTATCGAGTTGCAGATTTTAGCAGAATGGAGCAATGGAGTTGTTCATATTCTTTTCAGAGTTCTGAGACAATCACAAACTATTAGATATGTAAAGCATAGCCCTATGGGAGTATCTATCTTCAAATGTGACCTTGCAATTAAGCATTCACCAGTATCTTTCATATTCCGCATACAAAGTATTTAAAGAAAAGTTCAGCTAAATTAACAAACTAAAACAGAAAAGTTAGAGCCTTTCACAATCTGTCATTACTACATTCCCACTGAAGCTCCAACAAAGGCTTGAAAAGACTAACAGCTGCAGATGAAAGTGAAAGGCATACCACTGAACCTGAATTAATCTAATCAAATGATGCTATCATATATGAACTTTAAAAATCCTGTACTGAGGCTTCAGGCTCCAAGGCAGCCTGTATCCCTCTGATGAGTTATCTGACAGAAATGAAACAGAGTATACATTTTTTCCTCCACACATTCTTCTCAATATTCTTATTTCATCAGGCAGATAAAAATAAATGAGAAGATATAAACTTTCAATTTTAAAGAAGGTAATATTAACTGTAACCTATCGTTATTCTGGTGACTAATTACAGTTCCCAACTTAAAAGTCAGTGGTAACTACCAGTTGTAACATCTGCTCCCTTAAAATGTGTCCAGATCAAAGCAAAGAGAGGTCTCTAATAGGGATGTGAATACAGTTGGAAAGAGAAGACCTAATCTGGCCCAGAAATTTCTTGGGGAATCCTCTCCAAAAGTAGCTAAACCAAACCTACTTCCAAAACAAAATCTGGATGGTGGCTACACATTATTGGTTATGGCAGGGTGTCATAAAGAGTTCAGAATATAGCCTTGGCAGGCTCTTGCAAACTAACGGATGTATGAGAGCAAACGAATGGCAGGCTCTTCCACTAACATGTGGAAGATGCATTTATCTCTTCAGATATAACCATTTCCTGATATTTACTCTGAAGATTGAAGGATGGGAGATAAACACTGACTTTTACAACCTGACTTTCAGCAGTGTTCTGGAAGTTACTTGCTGCTGAAGAAGAAAAATAAGAAACCCACCTCCAAATGTGTAGGGTATGAGTGGGAAGTGAGGCCAAAAGCATTTATCCTTTATCAAAACGCCATCCAAATCTCCTGTTTTCTCCCTTTCCACACAATATCGTCTGGCATCAGAATCACATACACAAGAATTTTTTCTCTAAAATTTTATTTTTGTATTTGATTAGTAATATATATGTATATATTATTCTACTACTACTTCCCTGGTGGCTCAGATGATAAATCGTCTGCCTACAATGCGGGAGACCCAGGTTCAATCCCTGGGTTGGGAAGATCTCCTGGAGAAGGAAATGGCAAACACTCTAGTACTCTTGTCTGGAAAATCCCATGGATGGAGGAACCTGGTAGGATACAGTCCATGGGGTCACAAAGAGTTGGACACAACTGAGTGACTTCACTTTCACTTTCTTTCATATATGTATAGGGTTCAATATTCAAAAGACACAAAGAGGTTTAATGACTCCTTTCTGCCCAGATATTCCAGTCATTCAGTTCCTCCAAAGAAGGCAATTCAGGTACTTACTGTTTACTAATGACAGATACAAGTGAACCAATTCTAGTAGAGAAATAAAGGAGCCAACCTTGGAACAACACTGCTTGCAGGGAGGATTCTAAAGGGAATTCTTAATTACAGGGACCTCTGAGCCTTGTACACAGCATTAAAAAAAAAAAGATTATGTATTTAAATAGCTACTACTAGAAATTCCATTTTGATTCTCACAGATCATATCACACTCAACACTAAGCCCATGCCCTTCAGAAGAACAACTGAATTTATTTTTTTTATTTATTGTGTAAATACTAGACAAACTCCTCAAAAAGTTTAGTACTGTCCTCAAGAAGATTAAATTTAAGGTTAACAGTAAAATTATCTGTGGAATAGATAGGGAGAAGGAAAACAAAAGATAGGGAGACGGAAAAACAAGGAGGCAGGCAGGATCTCCTGTGGCTGGCTACACATGTCCAAACAGAATGGAATCCTCATATTCAAAATATTTACTATAAACAGAGCCCTGAAACTGGCTGGGCTAGAGGGGCACACAGTGAAGTAGATGACTTCTAATCCTAGCTCTGGAACACTTGTTAATGAAATGAGGCAAAGGCTATGTGAAAACTACCTAATTTAAAAACTCTAGCTTGTAGAAGGATCCCCTAAATGAGTATCTAAGCCTGCTATGCATGTGAATCATCTGCGGGTACTATCAAAATGCAGATTCTGACTCAGCAGGTCTGGGGGGTGGGGGCTGAGAATCTGCATTCCCAGCAGTTCTCCCGTGATGCTAACATAGATTGTCCCTGGATTATACTTGGAGTATCAAGTTCCTGAATCATTCCTTCAAGAATTCAAGGTACCTATTCCACAATCTTATGAGAATTTTATTTGTGAATAATTCAGTATGGCAATGTATACCACCCACCTCTGTGAGTACCTACTGAAATTGATTTCGGTTGCTTTCTCAGTTGTGTTCAAATTTTTTATAGGCCTCTCTAGTTGTTGAACCTAAAAATACTATTCTGCAGCGGTGCTTACCATTTGGCAAGAACTTAGAGCTGTTACAGGCTAACATCATAATTTCAAATTTTAAACTGTTACACTATTGTTCAAGTTAATACGACCACTTGATTAGTAGTAATTCCTAAATCCTGGGCCACGGACCTGGTGATGAAATTTTTCACAGCTGAGGAAGAGTAAGGACACAGTTTTTCAAAAGCTGCATCATTATCTATTATGTTTGTTATACTGTATGCCAACTCTATGTTGGTGATTTCTTTTTAAATGTCCAACTAAATAAAATAAAAGCTGGTGATCCTATGTTGGTCGCTTCAGGTTGTGACTTTATTTACTAAGGGAACGGGGCTGGCTCTCACAGGGGAGTCTAAATTTGGGGTGGAGGTATGGACAGCGGGTTAAGATATTATACACACTAGGTGGGGCAAGTCCTAAGGTCCTTGGAAGTTTGACAGCCTAAGATTTCATGGAACCTATACCTTTGTTCCTCTCTCCTCTGTACAACCCAGAGCTGACAAAACTATCAGTTTAAAAAAAAAACCAGCTCACCCTGTGCTCTGCAGGCTGAGCTCATGTCAGTGTCAGGCAGAAGTTTGTTGACTCCTGAGGAGAAACATGTGGATGAATCTGGTACCCTGTGCTATTCGTAAAGAAGCTATGTTTTAGATGGGTGCAAGGCTACTTTGCATTAAAATACATTGCAGACTTCCGGAAGAAAGCCAAATGTATACTTAATTTGGAAAGGACAGCCTCTTACCTAGGCAAATTTCACAAGTTCTGTATAAAAAAGAAACAATTAGAATTATTTAGTGTGAAATAAAAATTAGTGTGAAATTTCTCACCATCCCACATTCTATTACATTAAACTCAGAGACACACAATAGCTAGTCAATTTAACTTACATCTTCTGTTATTAAATATTACCTCAGGGCCATTAAACTCACTCTCTCCCCAAGTCCTTCCGATACAAAAGGTTACATATAATTATATACTGTGTGTCAAACTGGGAAGATGACCGCGACCTTCTCTGAGGTATGATGCAAGCTGAACTGTCATTACAGGAAAACTGAAGCAAAAGTAACCTGTATTATAGATCTTCAATATGAGCCTCCGAACTATACTGTGCAGGGGGGAAGTGCTGAAGTAGCTGGCTCTGACTTCCAAAACTGTTCACTCGGCACACCACGAGACTATTCTGGGTCAATGATCTGATTACCTAATTAATAACTTTTTAAAGGGATTTCAAAGAACCAGAATTATAGGCTTAATAAATCTGCTAAACCTCCATCTATGTGCCCATGTCTCTGAATTGTACATTCAGTTTAGCAGTACAGATTGATAACACCCAAGCAGTCTACTGCATACATAACAAAGAACTATAAACCTACAGTAATATTCTGAATCCCATCCTGCTCTAGGAACCTGATCAAATTTAAGATGTTTCAGCTTTAATAGTCTCCGCTTGGCAAGTCGCACGTTATTAACTATGCAGAATGTAATAACTGTATAGTAATTAAAAAGATTTTTTAAAACTCCATCATTGTAGAAAAATGATTATTTGATTTAATGTGTTCAGATTCTTGTGTAACACTGTATAAATGGAAAGCTATTTGTCATAACTAGCAAAGGAAGCAAAATTACTGATTGTAATGGTGTTTTGAGAAAGTTTCTGTCAACACTATCTTCTACTTCTTACAATAAATAATTCTACTATATAAGCTGAAAATATACACGATCATGACTTACTCAGAATCAAGTTTAAATACTCACAGTTATTCCATTCTTTACATAACCATTAAATGGTCCCAGCCTTAACAAACCTCCCTCATCAGAGGGAGGATCAGATTTAATCAAACTGGTGCTTGCCTGTTACAACCTAGAATCAGCAGTACTACCTTGTCCAGAGCTCCACTTTCCACAGTTCCAGTTACCTGTGGTCAACCCCAGTCTGCATATATACTATATGCAAAATCCCAGAAATAAACAATTTCTAAGTTTTAAGCTACACACCATTTCAAGTAGCGTGATGAAATCTCATGCTGTCCAGCATACCCCCACTTGGGTTGCTCTGTCAGTAAAAAATCTGTCTGCAATGCAGGAGACCTGCGTCCCATCTCTGGGTCAGGAGGATTCCCTGGAGAAGGAAATGGCAACCCACTCCAGTATTCCTGCCTGGGAAATCCCATGGATAGAGCCCGGCAGGCTAGAGTCCATGGGTTAGCAAAGAGTGGGACATGACTGAGTGACCAAATCACCAACCAAGCACCAGTCCCTTAGTTTAGGAGAAAACATAGTATATGTATGGTTCGATACTATCTGCAGTTTGAGGTACCTGCTGGGGGTCTTAGAATATATTCCCTGCAGACAAGGAGAGACTACTGTACACTTTGACTTCAGTTAGTTATAATTATCCTTTCAGAAATCCATCTTTAATATTTTGGTCTAAAAAGGAAATAAGGGTACAAAACCAGTTTTTAACCATTCTTTCCTTTTTCTCCTCCTTTCTATATATCTCCTGCCCTCCCTCCTTCCCTCCCTCCCTCTCTCCTCCTCTCTTTTAAGAGAAACACCATGAGAAGTATGTAACTAAATTTGAATCTAAGGGGAAAAAATACAGTTAGTAGGGTATGCAGTCCTGAATCTGCAACTTACTAGTTATGTGAGACAGACCTCAGTTTCATTAATTCTGAAAAGTATATGAAAACTAGTTCCATAAATAATTTTTACTTATTGAAAAATGTCCCTGTTCAATCAGCAAATGCACTTGTGACAGTACTGTGGCCATGAATTCTTTAAATATCATTTTCAAAATGTGTTAATATATATCTTACCATTTTTTCTCACAAGAATTCTATGATAAAGATGGAATAAGTAGCATTATCATTGCAAAAAATAAGTAAGCTGTCTCTGAGAGTGGTTAAATGATTTGCCCAAGAGCTCAAAACTGAAGGACAGAGACTTGTCAATCTTGTTTAAGAATGTCTTCTACTACACTGCATGATTCTCATCTAGAAAAGCTAGGTGCTATTAAAAGTTTATTTTTGGCAATGAACGTTAGTTCTTACCGGCAATGCAACAGTACATACATACCTATACTCATTTTATATATTGGCACTAAAAAGAAATTAAGGTTTGATTGCAAGGAATTATCCTTAGAAACCATCTATCAATGTCTGTATCTTCTGGTAAAGATATTAAATCCTATCTTTGATACTTCAGTGCTCTTTTACAAAAAATGTGTAGACAGATCTGTCCAGTGAGAGTAGATATATGGAATATGTCCATAACAGAGCCCAAAATAAAACTATCCTACATGGAGTTGCAGGGTATTGAAACAGCACTAAAGAAATATCAGATTCTCTGCAAATGTGCTGAGCAGGCTCTCATTTTCAATCTTGCTCATAAAAACACTTCAAAGCACCGCTCTTTCAGAAGCTGATTATCTCCTTGAAGACTGTCCATCTCTTCTTGTTACAGGTTGAGCATTTCACTATCCACATATACTTCCACCAATTTTGTGATGCCAAGAAAATCACCCACTTTCAGCTAAAAGGGATCTTAATGACTTTCCAGTTCAAGCCTTGCTGATTACTGAACGAATCCCCAAAGAACTGTCAGTATGGTTTTCATTTTGGTATTTCTTTACCACATGCTGTTGACCTTTGGACATCTAGACATTTAATGAAAGGGATGAAAAATTTAAACGGCTAAAGTTTGAAAATATCTCTGGGCCTCATTTTTCCACACCATTCGTACTCTACAATAACATGTGTTGGGCTAAAAAATCAAGTTTGAAGGTTATAAATTTATATGTTACACACTCAATTATCAAAAATTCAGAAGTTACAGAATCAAAGGCACAAATGAAAAAATTTGTTGCATTTAGTATTGGTCACTTCCAACTTAATGACCAGATTTTGTTTGTCTTTAAAGTAGTACACTCACTGCCTTTTTCAGGACACTGTTCTAAAGTGGAAGAAAAGAAGGACAGACGGGAGGAGGAATGGAGGAGGGGGAGGGAAGGAAACCCCACAGAAAAAGAACAGTCGTCACATCTTCAAGGTGGACAGTACAGTAATGCTGAGAGCCAATGTCTTGAAAAGGATTCTTCCTTTGTCAAAATTCTACTAAATAGGTACTATCAGAAATCAACTTAATAATAAAAGTTTTCTGTAACCACAAGATTCCAAACTGAATATATCCAAGTTCTAGAACATTAATTTGAAGCCCCTACCATAGTCTCTCATTTTCTACACCCAACTCCATGCTAACAAAGTTTTAAAAATACAGTACTGAAAATTTCCTCCGAGAACCCACACCATTCAACTAGAAAGCTGGCCCCAGGAACCTGAATGACAGGCTTTGGTCATCCTTTGGTCTGATATGAAATACAACAAAATTAAATAGGAAAGCTGACAGGAAGAAAAAGTGAGTTGACACTCAATATTAGAGCCCTAAAGAAAAATAAATTATAGAGTGTTTTCCTTCAGAACACAGAAGATGACAGTGACTGAGGAGTGTCCAAAGGCAGAAGGTTTTTTAACATTACAAGTTCATTCACTTAAATCTCATTAATTTCCATTTATAAGCAAATAATTTTTAGTAATTATAAATTAAGTTGAAATACAGCAATCTAATTCAGAACTATACTCTAGGCTTCCTGTGGGTATCATCTTTGTACTCATAATGTCTTCAGAGAGACTGTTTATTATTGAACCATACCTAATTTATGAATACAAAGGCTTTTATAACAGAGGGACATAGTACTATATTTTGTTATTTTTTGAATCACATCTCCAAAAATTTTTTCTAGATAAGAAAAATCACATATTCTCCGAGTACTCTATAATTCAGATTCTATTATGACCAAAGATCTTGGACATAAAAGAGGAAAAGGATAAATTTTACTGAACAACCACTATTTATCACCTGCTAGGCATCAGGTCAGCTATTCCAGCATCTCACCTTCAAGAATATAAATATCTAGTTAATCATAAAAATATAACTATTTCCTTTTGATCACTGAGCAATTTGATCTTGGAATCAGTCTTGTTTTCAGTTTAATATGACAATGATTTCAACAGATAAAGAGAAATATCAAAAGTTTAGTAGAATTTTAGCCACCTGAAATCAAATCTAAACCAGAGTCAAAACTGACAGATCTTGAGCCCTAAAATTTCAGTGACTGAGAGCTACTCTTATCTCTATTTCAAATAATGGGAAAACTAAAGCATAAATCAAGCATAAAGGTATCACATGACTATTAACACTGCATTCACTTAATAAAGCAATATTTAGACATAAAAAAAGGAGATGAGAAGAACTCAAGCCAACACAACTCACTTCTTTTGTGCACAATTCATTTTTATTCTCAGCGACAAAGAAGTTATCTTTAGTTCTACGTCCTGAAATTCTCTACAGGGCATGCTGGGAGCTGAGAATGTTCAAATACATGTTCTGAAAACGGTTTTCCAAAACTGGATACATCAGACATCTCAGTATACCAATTACATCACACAAATTTAAGATATTTATCTGTGATCACAGGCCGAATTAATGGTTTTTGCTTCCCTGGTGGCTCAGAGGTTAAAGCGTCTGCCTGCAATGTGGGAGACCTGGGTTCAATACCTGGGTCGGGAAGATCCCCTGGAGAAGGAAATGGCAACCCACTCCAGTATTCTTGCTGGAGAATCCCATGGACAAAGGAGCCTGGTGGGCTACAATCCACGGGGTCGCAAAGAGTCGGACACGACTGAGCGACTTCACCTCACCTCAAAAAGAACAAATGCTAACATCAAGCTTGCTATTTTGTGGCATAAAAAGTAAAGCTACATTCTCTAAAATCTGGAGCTCTGGACATCTGGCCAAAAGCCCATGAAAAGATAAGATTCTAATACAGTTTATGATGCTCTGTGGAAAGATCCCAGGAACACAAAATAAACTGAGCAGAAAGGGCAGCAGGATGGAGATCATTTATAACAGAATTCAGACTATCCCACAAGATACATCTGCATTAGGCTTTTAGCTCTCTGCAGTTTCAGGGGCACTCTGTACCCTCCAGAAAATCAAACACTAGTAGAAATGGATTTGTGGAAGAGGGGAACTGTGAACCAGTTTAAGAAATATCTTAACAAACACAGTTTCTAGGGAATTAAGGTTATTATACAACTTGGAAGTTGGTACCATCCACTATGGGTCAAGTCTGCTGCTGCTGCTAAGTCGTTTCAGTCGTGTCCGACTTTGTGTGACCCCACAGACAGCAGCCCACCAGGCTCCCCTGTCCCTGGGATTCTCCTGGCAAGAACACTGGAGTGGGTTGCCATTTCCTTCTCCAACAGGTCAAGTTTAAGCACAATGAATAAAGATGAATCCAAGTGCTTTCCACAGGAAGGCTCAGAATTTACTTTGGGATTTAAAAATTCTCCTTTGCAAAAGGATACACAAGCATTCCTGCATTTTTAAATTACCCTGCATTCTTCAACATGTTCTCCTTCATGTGTAATTAGAGCAAACCCTGAGCTTTATCAGTACATCAGAGAGTCCATATCTATACTTTTTTCATTTATGGAAACACTTCCACTGACATATAAACCTAAAAGAACTAGTAAACAAAGTAGAAGGTAAGCACAAGACCAATAATCAGGATCTATGGGCTTTTCATTCTTTCAAGAACTTGTTTGGAGGGATGGGAAAGCCAGTTTCTAGAGTTTATAATTAATTAATAGACACTGACTGGGTCTTTGCAAATGATAAATATGAGAATCAAGATAGTTCTCATGTTGGATCCTCTAGGTTTATCACAGGAAACCTTTTGGTTTGTTATCTGAATTTGCTTTCATTTTTTAAAAACTGTTAAACTCCATCAGAGGATAATTATTAGCAATTCTGTGTGCCACTGAGAAGTATTTTCTTATTAATAAGTTTTATTTTCAGGACAGTTTTAGATTTACAGAAAAGTTGCTAAGGTGGTATAAAGAGTTCCTATATACTTGGAACCCAATTTCCCCTAACATTAACAATCATACTGTATGTTCACAATGTTAATTGTATGTTTGTTACAATTAGTGAAACAATATTGACACATCATTGTTTCTGCTTTGTTATATTCATTTTAAGTTTTAGGTTCCACAGGTAAGTAGTAACATATAGTATTTGACTCTATCTTGACTTATTTCACTAAGCATAATACCCTGCAGGTTCATGTATGCTGTGGCAAAGGGCAAAGTTTCATTCTTTTTTATGGCTGAGTGGTATTAAGCAACCGAACATACACACAGTAATCCATATATGTATCTTCTTTATCCATTTGTCGGTTGATGGGACACTTATGCAGCTTCCGTATTTTGGCTATTATAAATAATGTTGCTATGGACCCAGGGGTACATATCTTTTCAAATTAATGTTTTCACTTTCTTCAGATATATACCCAGGAGTGGAATTACTGGATCACATGGTAATTCTATTTTTAGTTTCTTACTGAGGAACCTCCTGTTTTCCACAGTGGCTGCACCAATGTACATTCCCACCAACAGTATTGGAGGGTTCCCTTTATTCTACATCCTTGCCAACATTTGTTATTTCTGGTCTTTTTACTGAGAGACATTCTGCCAGGTGTGAGGTGACGAGATATCTCATTGTGGTTCTGATTTGTATTTTTCTGATGACTAGCAATGCTGAGCACTTTTTCATGTGCCTGTTAGCCATCCTTACGTCTTCTTTGGAAAAATGTCTATGCTGGTTTTCTGCCCATTTTTCAATCAAGTTGTTAGTTTTTTCATATTGAGTTGTATGCGTTATTTATACATGTTGAATCTCAACCCCTTAACAGTTATATCATTTGTGATATTTTCTCCCATTTAGTAGGCTGTCTTATTTTGTTGATGGTTTCCTTGCTGTGCAAATGTTTTTAACTTAAATCATGTCCCATTTTTCATTTTTGCTTTGGATTCCTTTGTCTTTGAGATAAAAAAAAATACTGCTACAATTCATGTCAAAGTTCTGCCTATGCTTTCTTCTAGGAACTTCATGGTTTCCAGCCTTACAGTCAGGTGTTTAATCCATTTTTTCCTTTATTTTTGTATATGAAGTGAGAAAATGCTCACTTCTTTTTTATTTTCACATGTAGTTGTCCAGTTTTCCCATCATCACTTATTGAAGAAACTGCCCTTTCTCCACTGTATGTTCTTGCCTCCAATGTCATAGACTAACTGACCACAAATGCATGGCTTTACTTCTGGGCTCTCTAGTCTATTCTCTCTGTTGATCTATGTGTCTGTTTTTTGTTCAAGTTCCATGTTGTTCTAATTGCTGTGGCTGTGCAGTACAGCCTGAAGTAAGGAAGCACGGTATCTCCCACACTATCCTTCTTTCTCAAGATTATGCTGGCTGTTTAAGGACTTTTGTGTTTCCATAAAATTTTTTAAATATTATTCTAGTTCTGTGAAAAATGTCATTGGCATTTTGATTGGGACTGTGTTGAATTTGTAGATTACCATGGAGACCATGGTCATTTTAACAATATTAACACTTCCAATCCATGAACAGTGTATTGTTCCATCTGTTTGTATCATTTCTCCAATTTCTTCCATCAGTGCCTTATGGTCCTCCAAGTACAGGTCTTTTACACTTCATTAGTATTTTATCCTTTCTGATAAGACAATAAATCGAACTGTTTCCTTAATTCCTCTTGCTGATAGTTTGTTATTAGTATGTAGAGATGGAACAGACTCCTGTATGTTAATTTTGTCTCCTATAAGTTTATCAGATTCATTGATGAGCTCTGGTAACTTTTTTGATGGCATCTTCAGCATTTTCTATATATAGTACAATAATGATTCACTATTAACTTTATTAAATTAAATGTGAAGTGTAAAACTCATTTATATTTCCTTTCAGTTCAGTTCAGTCACTCAGTCATGTCCAACTCTGCGACCCCATGAATTGCAGCACGCCAAGCCTCTCTGTCCATCACCAACTCCCAGAGTTCACTCAAACTCATGTCCATCGAGTCGGTGATGCCATCCAGCCATCTCATCCTCTGTCGTCCCCTTCTCCTCCTGGCCCCAATCCTTCCCAGCATCAGAGTCTTTTCCAATGAGTCAACTCTTTCGCATGAGGTGGCCAAAGTACTGGAGTTTCAGCTTCAGCATCATCCCTTCCAAAGAACACCCAGGACTGATCTCCCTCAGAATGGACTAGTTGGATCTCCCTGCTGTCCAAGGGACTCTCAAGAGTCTTCTCCAACACCACAGTTCAAAAGCATCAATTCTTCAGTGCTCAGCTTTCTTCACACTCCAACTCTCACATCCATACATGACCACTGGAAAAACCATAGCCTTGACTAGANGACGGACCTTTGTTGGCAAAGTAACGTCTCTCCTTTTCAATATGCTGTCTAGGTTGGTCATAACTTTCCTTCCAAGGAGTAAGTGTCTTTTAATTTCATGGCTGCAATCACCATCTGCAGTGATTTTGGAGCCCAAAAAATAAAGTCTGACACGGTTTCCACTGTCTCCCCCATCTATTTCCCATGAAGTGATGGGACGAGATGCCATGATCTTCGTTTTCTGAATCTTGAGCTTTAAGCCAACTTTTTCACTCTCCTCTTTCACTTCCATCAAGAGGCTTTTTAGATCCTCTTCACTTTCTGCCATAAGGGTGGTGTCATCTGCATATCTGAGGTTATTGATATTTCTCCCGGCTATCTTGATTCCAGCTTGTGCTTCTCCAGCCCAGCGTTTCTCATGATGTACTCTGCATATAAGTTAAACAAGCAGGGTGACAATATACAGCCTTGACGTACTCCTTTTCCTATTTGGAACCAGTCTGTTGTTCCATGTCCAGTTCTAACTGTTGCTTCCTGACCTGCATATAGGTTTCTCAAGAGGCAGGTCAGGTGGTCTGGTATTTCCATCTCTTGATGAATTTTCCACAGTTTATTGTGATCCACACAGTCAAAGGCTTTGGCATAGTCAATAAAGCAGAAATAGATGTTTTTCTGGAACTCTCTTGCTTTTTCCATGATCCAGCGGATGCTGGCAATTTGATCTCTGGTTCCTCTGCCTTGTCTAAAACCAGCTTGAACATCTGGAAGTTCACGGTTCACATATTCCTTTTTCTATTCCAGGATCCTATCCAGGACATCACATTACATTTAGTCATCATGTCACTTTAAGCTGCCTCTTAACTCTGACAGCTTCTCAGACTTTCCTTGTTTTTGATAACCTTAATAGTTATGAAGAGTACTGGTCAGGTATTTTGTAGAACATCTATTGATATGGGTTTGGCTGATGTTTTTCTCACAGCTAAGACCAGGTTTTAAGAGTCTGGAGGATGAAGACTGTAGGGGTGAGTACCCTTCTCATCACGTCATATCAAGGGTATATGCTATCAACATGGCTTATCACTGTTGATGTTAATTTTGATCACCTGGTTGAGGCGGTGTTTGTCAGGTAAAGTTACTCTTTTCCCCTACCTTCCTATACTGCATTCTTTGGGGGAAAGTGACTGCCACAGCCCACATTTGAGACTTGGGCTCCCCCTTCTTGTGGGAGACAATCTTTTTGCAGAGATTTTTGCACATTCAAAACAGTCTGGAATTCTTTCTGCACAGCAAGTGGGTCTCACACTTTTATTTATTTAATCAATCACTAATCATATCAGTATGGACTCATGGACATTTATCATATATGGTATAATCCACTACTTCTTTATTTATCTTATTGCTCCAACTGTTTTAATTCTGACTACTGGGAGCTGACAATGGAAACATTGGTTCCAACATCCCTTTGACATGCTCCCATCATTGTGGGTTTTTTTAAACACTTCCTTTACTTTCTGACATTATAATATGATACATGATTATCTTGTACATTTTTGGCCCCAGTCTTAGAACTGGCTGTTTCTCCAAGAACCCTGTTTCTGTTTGTTGAAGAATGGTACTAAAAACCAAGATTTGGGTGCTAGGTATGCTCATTGCTAATGGGATGTCATTGCTTTTAAGTCCTGTCAGCTGACAGAACAAGGAAAATATATATGTAAACTAACCATGGCAACCCACTCCAGTACTCTTGCCTGGAAAATCCCATGGACAGAGGAGCCTGGTAGGCTGCAGTCCATGGGGTCGCAAAGAGTCAGACACTACTGAGCGACTTCATTTTCACTTCTCACTTTAATGCATTGGAGGAGGAAATGGCAACCCACTCCAGTGTTCTTGTCTGGAGAATCTCAAGGATGGGGGAGCCTGGTGGGCTGTCGTCAATGGGGTCGCACAGAGTCGGACATGACTGAAGCAACTTAGTAGCAGCAGCAGCAGCAGCAACCAATGTGTACACATATTTATAAATATTTCTGTAGGCAACCCATTTACATCTACAATAAGCTAAACATAAATTCTTGCTGATGTTTCCAACTCTAGTCTATTACCATACAGACCATTTCTTTCTATTACTGAATATTCCATTGAATGGATGTACCTCAGTTTGTTTATTCATTCATCTATTGAAGGACATCCTGGTTAATTCCAGGTTTTAAAGGTCATTATGAAGCTACTAAAAACACTCATTTTTGCAGGCTTTTGTGTGGTTTTAAGTTTTCTAAGGGGGCTCCAGTACAGGAGTTAACATCATCTCTTTCCAATCTTCCAATTTTGTTAACCACCCACTGAAGTCATCAAAATCTCTTCCCACCAACGCTGTGCATCTGCCCAAGCACCCTCAAGTTATCTAGTACCATTTTCACCACATATCTGCTAACCACTCTTTTCAAAACTCACTCATGAATTTAATTCACTTGAATGGCCTATTATGTGCCAGACACTGTACTGTACTAGGATTCAAAAGGTGAATGAAACGGTAGTGTTGGCCCTCAATGAATAAAGCACTTCACTAGACATGAAAAGCAGAGTGCTTCGCAGCACATGCAAGCTAGCCCCAACAGCTACTTCTCCCTGCATGGGCTGTCTTCACCCAAAGCAGGAGACAGCCTGGGGCTCCCCAAAGATATGACCCAGCTGTGCATCTTTATGTGCGTCTCTCTACTTCTGCCATTATGCATCTGAGCTGGCCAAATTCCTAGCTGTCTGGTACATGGGACATAAAACTATCGTCACCACAGACAAATAGGTGTTCCTGAGCCTTACTCTCACCAATGCAATGCCTTTCTTCCCTCTATCCCTATCTCCTTTACAGGGCTTGGAATCACATACCAGTTACATTCCTGAAAATATAAAAACTAAAAGACCACACCAGAGAATACTAAAGCTGAAATGCTACAAGCTCTTCTAACTTAAAATTGCCTACATCTCTATAATACTTACTTTTCCCAATGGAAATAAAAATGGTATAAATAACTCAACTTCTATTTTTTATATGAAAAACTACTGGATAATGCAAAATAACTTTATAAGGAAAATAACATTTTATTCTGCAAATTTACTTCTCCCTACCTAATTAACATAATAAAGACAGTGCTAGGCAAAAACTAACATATGAGGTTCAAGAGTATTATTCTGACCCACTTCTGGGAATTTATCCCATAAAAATAATTTAATAGAACAGTACTATTCCATGTAGAGAAATGTTCATTATTTCATTATATATAATGATGAAAAACTGAAAACAACAAGAATAGTCCCAAAGCAGAGAAACAGACAGCAAATGTGGATATATTAAGTCAATGGCATAATACGTAACAATTCAAAATGATTTTATAACAGAAATAAATATCTGATATAATGACAAAGAAATAGCAGAATACAAATGACAAATACATTTACACATCGCAAAAATATGTGTATTTATGTAGAAATTGACTTAGAAAATAAAATTAACATTTTTTTCTTAAAATTTTATACAATAAAAGTTTGAAGGAAAAAAAGTTACCTTTACTTTAGATTGAATTTTACAAGTTCTTCCAAATCATATTGAAAAGTCAGGTGGGGCGGGGGGCGGTGTAGAATCTAGCTAGGAGGTGCAGAGAAATGACAAGCCCAAGAAATAAAAGGAGTTAAAACATCTGACTTGCCTGATTTGAATCTAGGTCTGCCAGCTTAACTCTGTAATTGTGGGACAGTTACTAATCTCCAAGAGTCCTCCATAAAATTTGCTCTTAAAGTCTTATAAATAAAAAACAATTAGTGTATAATATGTGTATGATAAATGTAAGCAGTTATTATTCCACTGATATACATGCTGATCAGATTACAGTGCTGAATAGAAATACTATGAAGGCTATCAATACAATCTTAAAGCAGCACATATTTTGTGTTGACTATTTGGTGTTAGCAAGACTGCAGCTTTTGAAAATCTGCCTTAAAATTTTTTTTCTATAAGAGCCCACGGGTTTAAAATACTTTTAATTAGAATTATTTATTTGATAGTATCCTGCAAAAAATTACCTACTGACTTTTTAATATTTCAAACCCATTTGTTAGTTTTGTTTTACTTTTTGTACTCATTACAAGGCTTTCTTAAAAATAAAATCTCTTTTTTATTGAGAAAAATGAGCTCTGCTTCACTCATCTTACGATTTCTCCCAGCACAGTATTCAACATATATTGTCAACTTTCAATAAATATTTATAAACTGAATTCTTTACACATTTTTATTCCCACTGAAAAATTAAATTATGCAACATTTGGCTAAGGAATAGCCATATCACTGTGCATTCCTAATGCAATTTCCAAAAGGAAATTCCTTTCTCATTAACAGAAACCCAGGAACAATGTACAGGGTAGAGTCATTTTGAGTTCAGCTGCATTCATATGTTCTTTGGGTTGCTAAAGGTAACTAAGGTTGAGAATTTAGTGCTTGAAGTAAGTTCTCCTAAAACCCCTGCCCTTACAATTGTGGCTGAGACTGATACCCAAGATAGAAGTTTCCCTCACCTTAAGAAAGGTGACAGAAATAACTTTCACCTAGGTAAATCACCTAAAAAGGAGAGGAAAAACTGGTTAAAAGGATCTGCCAGGAGTCAAAAGCTGCCTTTCTGTCCTCGACACAGCACCCAGCATCAACAGAGCCAACACCCTCACACAGGTGGCCCCAGCATCATGTCACTTTCCCACTCTATCCCTGTCTTTTACTCTCATTTATTCCAAGGAACTGTTCAACTGCCATGCCACTGCCAGCAACAAAGGCAGTAAGAACCGCTGGATCAGCTAGAGACAACATTCTAAAATACTATCATTAGGATCACCCCTCCTCTCTGAGATAGGAAACCTCGGGGCTGACTGCTATTTATTGTACACCAGGCAGCTTGCATAACCTGCCTGAAGTATAGCCACTAAAGGTGAAAGCTAAGGAAGTATTCAGAAGAGCACCAGCAAAAATCTGGCCCTACAGCTTGGTAAATCTTCATTGTTTCAAATTACCCTAGTGAGCCACAAGATGTAACAAACTGCTTAATCCAGCCTGATTTGTAACTAAGCAGCTGTGTTTTATTGATGGAAATTGGAATGTAAGAGTCACAAATCATATATTTAATATTACAACAATATCTACACTGTATTTCATAAATACAGACACCCTAAAGAAGTAAAGAAGTACCCTACACCCTGCCAAGCACACAATGTCAAAACAGCGAGAAATGCTAAGACTCCAGCTCATAATTAGTCATTCTACTGCTAGGGAGGTGATGGCAGGCAATTTCTGTGGGAAAAGTAATGTCTGAGCTTGGAATAAGCAGTCTTTCTCTACTGAAGAAGTGGACAACTTAAGAACTGCTTCAGCCAGCTCATAAATATTCCTGTTCACTCAGAGCCAGACACCAGGTGGTCTACCTAATCTAACTGATTCCTAGTAGAAGGAAATGCAAGAAAAATAAAATAGAAGTAAGAATAAGTGTCTTCTCATTTCCCTGGTCCACCATGGAAAGTAAGCCATCTATCCTCTTAAGACACTTTTAGGATTTTTTCTTCCAGGGACTTTAACCTCTTTGCTCCGTCTTTGGAATCATAACACCATATTCATTACATAACTATCATTTTTTCTAACAGAAGCCAACATACATACCATCAACTTGTTCTCTGAAACATAAATACACAATTCTAGTAAGTAAATGTAAAATACAAAAAGTTAGAAATCAAATTCTCTCACTGATTTCTATGGCATACCCTGTTTAAGTGATGGTTCAATAATGACTTGTCTTTGCTGGTGACATTCATTCTTTAAAGGAGGATTTCCAAAGCTCTGCTGCTGCTGCTGCTAAGTCACTTCAGTCGTGTCCAACTCTGTGCAACCCCATAGACGGCAGCCCACCAAGCTCCCCGGTCCCTGGCATTCTCCAGGCAAGAACACTGGAGTGGGTTGCCATTTCCTTCTCCAATGCGTGAAAGTGAAGTCGCTCAGTCGTGTCCGACTCCTAGCGACCCCATGGACTGCAGCCCACCAGGCTCCTCCATCCATGGGATTTGCCAGGCAAGAGTACTGGAGTGGGGTGCCATTGCCTTCTCCAAAGCTTTACATCCCCCCCAAAAAAATAAAATATCACAAGCAGCCCCAAAGGAGTTCAGAATTACATGCTAGAGAGAAAAGAAAGAAGAAAAGAGACAAAGCAGGGAGGAAGAGTGGAAAGAAAACGTCACTATATTGTGGTCTGCAATGTATATACTGGTATTTTTAAACCAATCATTACTATGGGACAATCTGGATTTGGTTAGGCTGAGTTCAGAAAACATCTTAAAAAAAACTTTAGGGTTGAATTCTTGAGCTTTTAAAGAAAATGGCTAAATCTATACCAGTACTTTATGGTTACTGATAATAATAAACAGCCCATGTTGCCAATAATTTGAATAAAATAAGTCTCTTTAAAAATAAAATGATTTCTTAAAGATTAACAAAAATGAGCAATGGCTGTATTTTTAGCTCTGTGGTTTCATTATAATGATTAGGATCTTATAACAAAAAGTGTGTCTTGAGATAATAAATACCCAGATTCTTTTTCTAGATTGATAAAACACTTCCTGAGCACATAAAATGTAATCCAAAAGTAAGCTTACACCCCACAGATTGTCATTACAGATGAAAAAATATATGTATATCACGAAGCAACCTAGCGGTCACCAACTTGAGCAAGTGATCTAACTGAGCTACTAAGTACCAAAAGCAACACAACCTGACTTTGTAGAATACCTAAAGACCTTGTTATGTCAACTATAAAGCAATTCTTGCAGAATAATGTTTAAACTGAATTTAATCACGAGGGAAGAACCAGTATGAGAAATCTGGAATCCTGAACAATGTATAAAATTTATAATCTGATCAAGATTAGATTCTTAAAAAAAGTTTTTTTCAAGTCAGTCACTTTTTTTTTTTTTTAAGGAAAAACAAAGAAATAAACCAAAAAATGGCAGAGAAACCACTGTGAATTAAAATAAAATAGAGACATAATCAAATGCTTGAACCTTGACTGGATCCTAGATTAAAAACAAAATTTTTTTAAAAGCTGAAAAAAAAAAAACTGGGGGGACAGTTAGAGAAATTGAATAGAGACTTTGTTTTTTAAAATGTGATGAAATTGTGGATTCTTATTCTTAGGTTGAGAAGTACAAGTGCATGCTAAAGAATTCAGGGATGAAGTGTCAAGATATCTGCAAGCAGCAAGATGGCAAAGAAACATAGGGGAAGAGAGGAAAAGCAAATGTCATAAAATACTAGTAACTGGCTGATCTAAATGAAGAATATACAAACATACAAATATTCATTGTTCTAGTCTTTTAACTATCCCATAGATGTGAATATTTTTGGTGGGGGGTTTTATCCAACTGCAGTACGGTGCTTTGCTTATGTCCCCAAAGAACACCCAAATCATCATTTCTTTTCTCTCAGTAGCAAAAGATGATAAATTAAATGCTGATGTGTGATAAGCAGTACAGATATAAAATTCTTTCTTTTTCCAAGTACAGGAAATACTGCCTTAAAAAAAAATTCAGAAGAGACCTTCAAGGGTGAGTGAATTTTAAAAAGCCTAGTCAAAGGAACAACACAGTTCCCGAACCTTATTACATAAGTTAAAAGAAAAGCCCCAATCAATTTAAAGAAAGCCAGTCAGCAAGAGTAGTAAAATATTGTCAAAAAATGTAAATCATATTGCCCATTTATAAATGTAAAAAGCTTTATCAAACATGATTTATCACCATGGGCAAGAAAATCTTAACATTTCATTTGTTTATCTCCAAATGAGTTAAGTGTGAAAAGAATGCTGAATATAAGAAGTTTAATAACCAGACATCTTTTTTCTAGTAGGATTTCATTATGTTGCTTACAATATGTAAAAGCTAGAAGATTAAGAACAATCTATGAAAAATATGAAATTCCAAAAGAGGGACTGTAAAGAATAAAAAAACTGAGCTGTGCACATAGTGGGAACTCAAATATTTGCTAAATACAGAAGACAAAAGTACAATCTATGCCTTTAAAATGTGCTGTGTCAGCAAAATAGAGGCATGTGAAAAAAAAAATCCTTAAGACTGCAACATTGCAATTATCAGACATATATAGCATAGCCCAGCACAATCCTAGCAAGAAAACTGGCACAGTGACTGTTTGAAGTAGTATATTTACTCCATCAAAAACTAATCACAATTCCTGAGGGGATTCTCCTTCACAAGAAAACCCTCCACAAACACACAGAAGGAAAATGCCTCTAGCATGAGCCAAGAGAAACCAATGACAAGGTATGCTTTAAGAATCAAGGCTATTCCTTGTATCTCTGGAGGCGTCCAGAACCACTCTTCCAGTGAGGAATACCCAAGCCTGCAGAACATACAGAGACCGTTCAGATGACACTGGGTTCCAATGTAGACAGATATCCTTGGTGGAAACTGACTCCCAGGAATACACACTCTTGTCTTGTCCCTGGTTCATCTCTTTAGACACTAAATCTATACCCAGCTTAAGGACACTTCCCATGCCCAGAGTCATTCTTTCCACATCAACTGAAAAAGTAAGCTTCACTTCCAAGTACCTGAAGAATGGCTAAATATAATGGAAGAGGCCAGGAAGACAGAGTGAAGAGTTATACTGACACTGTCTAAAATGGTTGTTCCCTGTCACATATAGTTATTGGGCACTTGGAATTTGTTCAGTCTCAACTGAGACTTGCTGTAAATATAAAATACACACCAAATTTCAAATTATGAAGAAATGAATATACAATACCTTATTAACAATTTCATGATGATATTTTGAAATATTTCATATATACTTGATTAAAATAATAGAAGTTAATTTCACTTTATTTTATTTATGTTTTACATATGACTATAGAAACTTTTACAGTACATGCTGCTCATATCATATTCTTATTGGACAGTACTGACACTGTAACCAAAAAGACAGCTCGATGAAAGCAGCAGCAACTTCATTAGGGGGCAGTCGTGCTGTGCTAACTCACTTCAGTGTGTCCAACTCTTTGTGATCCTGTGAACTGTAGCAGCCAGGCTCCTCTGTCCATAGGATTCTCCAGGCAAGAATACTGAAGTGGGTGGCCATGCCCTCCTCCAGGGGATCTTCCCGACCCAGGGATCGAACTCAGATCTCTTACATCTCCTGTACTGGCAGGCAGGTTCTTTACCACTACCACCACCTGAGAAGCAGTTACCATGTTTCAAGTGGGTCCTAACTACTTCAAATACAGTATCTTTTTTTAAGCTCCCACAGCTTTAAGAAATACACACCCTGGTTCAAGGAAATGAAAATCTGGCTTGAGGGTGAGGGAGAAGTTAGACAAGAAACAAACAAAACCCTACTCCAATTCACAGAGCTAGATTTGAACTCAAACCTTCTGGTTCCAGACCATAAGTCCACAACCTCTGTATCGAAATGTTGTCCTGGAACAAGAAGTATCACCTGAGAACTTGTTAGAAATGAAAATTCTCAGGCTACACACCAAACCTAGAGAATCAGACTCTGGAGGTGTCACTCAGTAGTCTGTATTTTAACAAGCCCTCCAGATGATGCAGATTCAGTCGAAAAGCCTGATAACTACTTCCCTGAGCAGGTAATAGCCAATCAAATCTTCCCAAAGGCTGCTAACTATGAGAATTATGAGAAAAGGCTAGTCCCTGTCACTGTGTCCTGTGCTGAAGCTCTTCTAGAGACCTGCTCTGTCTGGTAAGCACAGAGGCTCTGCACAGACATCCTGACTTCCCAGAGCATCCCTTCAACAAGCCCATCGTCCAGGACAGCATTTCACTGAACATCCAGATGGATTAGAGATTTAAATGCAAACAGAATCGCAGAAATACTACAAACATATATATATATTTATATATAGTTGTTACTGTCATTAGACACACACACACACATATATATATGTATGTATGTTTCTAGTGACATTAGGGTGAAACCCTAAATATGACCCAAACTCTGACACTATAAAAGATTGATTAACTGAATGATACCCCCCTCCCCCTCAAAAAAGACTCTGAACACCAGGAGCAAGGTTTAAAAACAAAAACAACTGAGGCAGGGTGATTTTTGCAACAACTATCACAAAGAGCTAATTTCTTAATTTATAAAAAGAATCCTAACAAATCAAAAGAAAAAGAACCACCCAAGAGATAAATGCCTCTCCAAATAAACTAATTAAAATAGACAGGTCACAATAAAATGCAAGTGCTCAGTTTCACTCAAAGTAAGAGAAATGAAAATTAAAATGGGACTTAACCCCACTTTTCAGATTGGCAAAGATCGAAAGGTTTGAAGTCATGTCTAAAGGTAAACCTCGAATACTCTTGCCTCACCCCCATGCCTTCAGTTATTCAGTTTGTGATCATTTCATTCAGGAATTACTTAGGCCAAAAGCTTAATATCACACTTGATTTGATCTCTGGTCTCTGTTACTTTCTTCCCCTTTCTCTCCTCGCCCACATCTGATCGGCCAGCAATCCTGCCAACTCCACCTTGAAAATAAGATTCCAAATTCAACTACTTTTCATCATCCTTACTATCATCACTCTGATCCAAGCCATAGTGAACTCTTCCCGGATTACTGCAGCGACCTCCTCACTGCCCGTGCTCCTGTCCCCAAGTCATGTCAAAACACAAAAGAATCACTCTAGATGCTAAAATGCACAGCAGATTATATTACCACTCTGCTCAAAACCCTTCAATGGATTTTCATCTCATTCCGTAAAAGCTAGTCTTCGTCATGATACACAAGCCCCTTCATGACCTGAGCCCCTCACCCTCGACTGCATCTCCTACCACTCACCATCTGCTCTCTCTGCTGCAGACACATTGGCTCCCCCCGCTCTTAAACATCAAGGACACTGCTGCTTCTGGATCTCTGCACCTGTGTTCCCTCTGCCTAGGGTGCCCATCTCCCAAATAACTACATGGCTACCTACCTCACATCCTTCAGATTTTTACTTAAATGGCATTCTCTGGTCCACCCTATCTAAAATTTTACTCTTCATATACTCATACTTCTTATATTGCTTTGAAGGCATCCTCTCACTGATTCATAACCATCCAAAGATGCTAAGAAAGTCTGGCTATCTCATTCTCCTTAAGTAGGGAACCTGATGTGAAATTTCTTTTGGCTGCATTTTTTTTTTTTTAATGCTGAGTTAACAAAATTTTATCTTGTATCAGGTCTTAATTCATTTATCTTACTATCTGGTGTACTATCTGGTTTGAAAACCTCAGTCTTTAACACTGGAAATTTTCTTTCATTATTACTTTGACCCTCCTCCCATTTTTCTCTGCTTTCTCATTTTGGAACTATTAGACAAAGTTTCTGAGGGAAAATAATTTTGAATTTAGACTCTTATACTCAGTCAAATGGCATTCATACCAAGAGCAAAACACTAATGTGGCTCTCAAATTTACCACATGGATATTTCTGATAACAAAACCATAGCATGCTCTTCAACAACAACAAAAAAAGTGATTATCATCAGTAGGAAGACAGAGTTGCAAGCAAAAGAAAAAAAAAGTTAAACTTACGGTTATATATATGCAGATCACTATTTTTGTTTGTTTTTAACCAAGCAAACAGCTAATTCCAAACAAACATGATTATCAAAAAACTTTTGGTGCCCTTATGCAATATGCACCTTAATCTGTCCAAAACTCAACTCATTTTCCCATCAAAAGTTCTTCTCTGGCAGTCTTCTTCATTTCAGTAAAAGGCATTTTTCCAGTTGCTTAAGCCAAATATCCTTGAGTCATCTTTAACTCTACCAAAAAAATCCTCTCAGATCTATCTTCAAAGTGTATCCAAAGCTACTAACAATTCCTTCCAACTCCACAGCCTTGATCCACACTATCATTATCTCAAAGCTAAATTACTGCAATAATCTCCCAGTCTTTTTGCATCCTCCTTTGCCCATATAGTAGCCAAGTAATCCTTTAAAAACTAAGTCTGATCACAACACCGCTCTGATATGATCAAACAAACCCTACTCTACACTGACCTTCATCTCATCAAGAGTAAAAACCCTATTTCTGGCTCCAGCTTTTACTGGTCGCTTGCTCTTCACCAGCCAACAGTGGCATCTTTGCTGGTCCTGGAACACATCTTGAACACTTTCCATCCAGCCTCAGGGCCTCTGCGTTTGCTGTCACCTTTGCCAGGATAACCGTGCCCTATGTAACCACAGGACTAGGTCTCCACCTAGTGACTTCCCCTACATAAAACAGGAAACCTACATATTCACACACCCTTTTCCCTAGCATCCCCTGTTTAGTTCTCCCTATTCCCCTTCCTCTTTTTTTCCATAGCACTCATCACCATTTGACGTACTACATATTTATNTCTCTCAGCTCCAAGAACCGTAACAGTTTTCAAAATATGTGCTATAAGAGCAAAGATATGCAAATAATTAGAACACTTTTAGATCTGCCTGAAAAACTCAGAATTTCTTCCAAGAAAATACTAACTCTTTGTAACCCCATGGACTATAGCTGGCCAGGCTCCGTCTATAGAATTCTCCAGGCAAGAATACTGGAGTTGGTTGCCATTTCCTCCTCCAACAAAGCTATTAGAAACCATTATTTTAAAGAGGATGTTTCATTTTGAAGGTATGGTCAACATTAATAATACTCCCTTTTAAAGGAAGTATATTTGAAACCAAGCAAATCAGGACCTAGGGTCATTAGATCCATGCCATTTACAGTGAGAAGAGTCCCAGGGTCACCTAATCTATCTGGCTCTTACTGTTCTGTTCTCCTCTTAATCCTGATCCAACACATGTATGCAAATGGTCCTCAAAAGCTCTGCTCATCAGGACAGTGGTATCTACACAGGGAATAAGATTTAGATTCACTTAAGTCTGAGGCAGGGCCAAAGTATTTACAGTTTGCAAAAACCCTGCCAGTAACTCTGAACTACTGTTCAGCAATGGACAATACTGCATTGAGAACGCTTGGGATGTTTTCAGGTTTTATAAGTTTAGGTTTACAATCCCAATGCCACACACTAGTACAGTATCTTTCTTTTTCTCAGAAGAACGCACTCCAGGATCATATTTTAAATTTTTATAATGTGAATTCTGTTTTTCCTACTGACGTCCCATTTGAGCATTAACTTTTTGCCAGTAAAGCTCCAATTAGAGGAATGCTAGATATTGTTACTGGGAAGACTTCAACAACACATTCAAAACTCTGAATGACTGTTTCAAAACCCAGAAAGAAACCCCTCTGAACATCACCCCTGCCACCTCAGACTCCTCCCATCACAGCGCCGCGTTCTTCTCTTGCTCAGAGATCTTCTGGCTCCTCACCTGAGTCCCCTCCTTTGTTCTGAGGGTTTACAGTATCTTCTAGATGGGAGTTAAATTTCAAACTTCGCCAGCAACTGCCATAATCCGATTCAAAGTAAAACTCTGCTCCAATCTAAATACTTTTCATTTTTTCCAAGGCTATGAAGTCTCTGAGATTAATCATTGACTTACATTCAGAAGTAAGTTTTAAAACTGATAAATCATAGGCTATCTGAATGTTAATCATTTTTGTATTCCCCATGACTGGAACATTTAATAAGCTTTCTGAAATTTTTTTCACTGTTTGACTTAGGCTTCTTATAACATGCTGCATATGAAACATAGTTCTCTTTTAAACATATGATAAAGGAATAAATAACCAAAAAAATC
Source organism: Redunca redunca (assembly GCA_006410935.1). NCBI lineage: Eukaryota > Metazoa > Chordata > Mammalia > Artiodactyla > Bovidae > Redunca > Redunca redunca. The sequence goes on from SJYQ01096229.1 coordinate 173,166, forward strand.
CTCCTTTCTGGTTACCTAAGAATGCTTAAATAGAACATTTCTTCTTTCTTCAGAGATTCATGTCTTGCTCTAATGATTAAACTTTCCTGGATAAAAAGATAAAAGTAAATGATTTGCCAAAATGCTTTTTTCTTTTTTAACTAGGCAAAAGTAAATCTGGACAAAGGATTCAGGAGGTTTCACTAATTAAATCACTTATTATTATCCACTAAACTAAGGATAAAAATCTAAAACTGGGGGCTAGCCACTATATGTCATTTAAGGAAATTGGTTGAGTTATTTCTAACTCCCCTTCATGGATCATACAGAGCCTTATGTTGGTGAAGGGGCTCAGGTAACTCAATGAGGCTATAAGCCAAACCGAGCAGGGCCACCCTAGACGGACGGGTCATAGTGAAGAGTTCTGACAAAACATGGTCTATTGGAAGAGGAAATGATAACCCACTCCAGTACTCTTGCCATGAAGAGTATAAAAAGGCAAAAACATATGACACCAGAAGAGGAGCTCCCCAAGTTGAAAGGTGTCCAATATGCTACTGGAGAAGTGAAAGTGAAAGTTGCTCAGTTGTGTCCAATTCTTTGCAACCCCATGGAAAGAGCAGAGGCAATCACTAATAGCTCCAGAAAGAATGAAGTGGCTGGGCCAGAGCGGAAATGATGCTCAGTTGTGGATGTTTCTGGTGGTGAAAGTTAAATCCAATGCTGTGAAGAACAGTATCTCATATGAACCTGGAATGTTAGGTCCACGAATCAAGGTAAATTGGACATGGGCAAGCAGGAGATGGCAAGATTGAACACTGACATCTTAGGAATCAGTGAACTAAAAGGGACAGGAATGGGAGAATTTAATTCAGATGACCATTATATCCACTACTGTGGGGAAAAAATCCCTTAGAAAAAATGGAGTAGCCCTCACAGCCACAAGAGTCCGAAATGCAATACTTGGGTACAACCTCAGAAACGATAGAATTATCTCTGTTCATTTACAAAGCTATCCATTCAACATCACAGTAATCCAAGTCTATGCCCTAACCACTGATGGCAAAGAAGCTGAAGTTGACTGGTTCCATGAAGACATAAAACATCTTCTAGAACCAACAGTCCCCCCCAACCCCCACAAAAAAAAAGATGTCCTTTTCATCATAGAGGATTGGAATACAAAATGAAACAGGGAAAAGGCTCACAGTTCTGTCAAGAGAACATACTGGTCATTGCAAACACCCTTTTCCAAGAGACAACTATACACATAGACATCACCACACAGTCAATACTGAAATCAGATTCATTATATTCTTTGCAGTCGAAAATGGAGCAGCTCTATATAGTCAGCAAAAACAAGACCAGGAGCTGACTGTGGCTCAGATCACAAGCTCCTTATTGCAACATTCAGGTTTAAATTAAAGGAAGCAAGGAAAACCACTAGGTCATTTAGATATGACCTAAATCAAATCCTTTATGATTATACAGTGGAGGTGACAAATAGATTCAAGGGATTAGATCTGGCAGACAGAATACCTGAAGAACCACAGAGAGAAGTTCATAACATTGTAGGGGACAGTGATCAAAACCATCCCAAAGAAAAAGAAATGCAAGACAGCAAAGTGGTTGTCATGAGCTTCCCTGGTGGCTCAGAGGTTAAAGTGTCTGCCTGCAATGCAAGAGACCCGGGTTCAAGCCCTGGGTCAGGAAGATCCCCTGGAGAAGGAAATGGCAACCCACCCCAATATTCTTGCCTGGAGAATCCCATGGATGGAGGAGCCTGGTGGGCTACAGTCCACGGGGTCGAAAAGAGTCGGACACGACTGAGCGACTTCACTTCACTAAAGTGGTTGTCTGAGGAGGCTTTACAAATATTTCAGGAAAGAAGAGAAGTGAAAGGCAAGGGAGAAAGGGAAAGATATACCCAACTGAATGCAGAGTTCCAGAGAACAGCAAGGAGTGATAAGAAGGCCTTCTTAAATGAACAATGCAAAGAAACAGAGGAAATCAACTCTGAATATTCACTGGAAGGACTAATGCCGAGGCTCCAATACTCCGGCCACTTGATGCAGAGCTGACTCACTGGGAACGACCCTGATGCTGGGAAAAACTGAAGGCAAAAGGAGAAGGTGGCCCCTGAGGATCAGATGGTTAGATAGCAACACTGACTAATGGACATGAATGTGAGCAAACTCCAGGAGAGAGTAGAGGACAGAAGAGCCTGGAGTGCTCCAGTCCATGGGGTCATGAAGAGTCAGACACGACGTGGCGACTGAAGAACAACTTCTTCACTTCCCAAAGGAAATATTTACGTGCAGGTAGTACTGGTAGTAGCTTACAAAGCATAATTTTTGGTGCTTAGTATGTCATTCAACCACTGTCACCACCACTGAGTCTGCTTAAATCGTCTCTTAAGCAGTAGCTGATAAATGCCACCAGAGCTCAGTCACTTAAGGTCACATGTCAGAAACTCAAATATTTTACCTGAAGTAATGCAAGTGAGTAAAGTAAGCTGAATTCTAAACTAGAGGCAGTGCCAGTCTATGGCAAACTCAAGAAGCCCTGGCAGTCTGAAAGGGCAACATCTAATCAACTCCAAGAAACTGGGAGCTACATGGGAATTAAAAGAGCAAAGAAAAATACCACATTTTGTATAGAGAAGCCAAACATTCAAAACTTTGTGGAATCACCCCTAGTTTAAAACACCGCAGGCCAAATCAAACACAAGTGCAGACAATCTCGACTTTCCACTTCCTGTTAAAATATTAATACAAACGAAGAACTGGTTATCAATTTCAGTCTAAGGATATCTGCACAATGCCAAGCACAGTGGAGACTTGTCAGAAGACTAACAAGTCTTAGAGACTTTTTAGAAGGGTGGCTAGATCTAAGATTAAAAGGTAGCTTAGCTGTTAAAACAAACCAGAAGAATAAAAGGCAAATCTCACACTGATTCACGGTTTCACAGAGATGTGCCTCTCCTGTTTGCCTCCTCTCCTAAATACTTTTTTACCTGCTCCCCTTATTTCTTCCACAACTGCTATGCTTTGCTCTGCTGGTTTTGTACTAACAGCTTAAGTGACAACATCAATCTCAACTTTAGTGATTTTTTTACTTTGAAAGTTAAAATGTTAGAAATTAGGTATTTATAAAAAGGTATCAAATTCTAAGATCTTCTTTGGGCCAAAATTATTATAGTCATGCATCTTCCAACTACCACTTTCCTATTCCTCGCCCCACCTAAGATCTTAATATTTAACTATTTGTTAAACTGAAAGTCATCGTCCCTCAAAGCTCAGTTGGTAAAGAATCCACCTGCGATGCAGGAAACCTTGGTTCGATTCCTGGATCAGGAAGAGCCACTGGAGAAGGGATAGGTTACCTACTCCAGTATTCTTGCACTTTCCCTCGTGGTTCAAGTGATAAAGAATCTGCCTGTAACATGGGAGACCTGGGTTTGATCCCTGGGATAGGAAGATCCCCTGGAGAAGGGAAAGGCTACCCACTCCAGTATTTTGGTCTGGAGAATTCCATGGACTATAAAGTAAGTCCATGGGGTCACAAAGAGTCGGACATGACTGAGTGACCTTCACTAAACAGAATGTAATTACGAGGAAATTTTTAAATCTTTATTTTACAAAAGGACTCCCTTAAATATCCCATTCCTCCAGTGCCTCACAAATGCCTGGTGCTCAGTAAATACTCATTATGGATTTTTATTTACCAAGCTCGGAGAAGCGGAGGGAAATGGAATACTTGAAGTCTTATACAATTGAACAATTACAAATGAAATACTCCTTTTAAACTTTTCCAGACAATTTCCACATTCAACCTGAGACTGTATTAAGAAGAAAAATACAACTGCTGCATCAGCCCCATGAACATATAACACATACAGCAATGTCCTCTCTGAAAATTAACAGACCAAGTCCTAGGCATTTCACATTCTCAAAAGGAAGATATGTTGACAGCATCTGTAACCGGTTCACTGTCTTGCACAGCTTAGCTGGACCTTGCCCTTACATCTGGAAGAACAACTCATTCTCACAGTCATAGAGTGGAGTGTGCTACACTGGATTCTGGGATGTGGAAGTCCATCCTGCTTCCAAAGACGCTTTGAACAAATCATCCTCCCTTGAAGCCAAAGTTTATGCCAACTCACCATTAGCAGTGCTATCAGGAATAACACTGCTTTGTTCATAGTAGGTAATCAAATACAATTTAAAAGTTGCCAGAAAGTTAAATGTCTACACTCTACCATCAACTAAAGAGGAGCCTATAAGGAAGTGACTGGTATTCAAATTTTTAGTTTGCTTTCTGACACCAACTGGGGGTATGCAGCAGCTAAGATTATATATATCTGATCCACCATTCCAATCCATGGTTCTGCCACTTATAACCCACTTCCACTTCTCAAATGTACAGTGGGAGGCCCAGACAGCTTTATTAACCCTTAGTTCATCATACTCAATTGTAGTTTTCGGTTTCCTTCTCAATAGTTCTAATTAATTGTAAGGATTGGTATTTATTGACCTTTAATGTCATTGAAAGAAATCCTACACACTATCTTGTAATTACCGTATCAGTCCAGGAGATCCATTTTATAATAGGAGCTTAGAGATCTTATTAATCTTGAAACAGTTTGCCATTTCATCATCCTGGAAAACTATGTTACTACTACTCATCATTATTTATCAATTATATCAAACTATGCAACTCATGGGGTCACAAAGAGTCGGACACAACTGAGCAACTGAACTGAACTGAATGCTTTAAAAGTGGAGAAAGCAATGGCAACCCACTCCAGTATTCTTGCCTGGAAAATCCTGTGGACAGAGGAGCCTGGCGGGCTGCTGTCCATGAGGTCGCACAGAGTCAGACACGACTGAAGGGACTTAGCATGCATACATGCATGCTTTAAAAGACTGTAACAATAAGAAAAAAGAAAAATGATGGAATTGTCTACACTGAAGGATGATGCAACAGAGAGGTAAATCATATCCTTCAGTTTCTCACTACATTGTGCAAGATACTTGTATCATCTTTCAAGAAGAAATAAAAGAAGACTGGAGACACCATCTTTATAAACCGAATGCAGTTGAGAATTCAGAACTTTTCATTTTCTGCCCATGATAGCAAAGACAAGACAATTAACAGAAGATGGTTAAATAATTATTAAACAAATTAGATGAACAAAAAGAAACAGAAAGCAACACTCCTGACTCTAAGAATACATTTATAGAGATAAAAAGAAAATGATAGTCATCACAAAGGACACTGGTCACACAGTATTTTGCAAAAAAACAGACAGACTATCCTATTCTGCTAAAAGTAAATGTGATAGCATTTTCACCTTTTATGATGCCTGCATGCCAAAATGTATTTGATACAAAGAAGTCTACTACGTTTAAATTCTACTTAAAATTCCTAGAAGTTTATCATCCCGTTATTCTTACTTCTGTATATTATTCATAAAAATGACTTAAAATATAAAAATTATGAATACCCACTATACCTAGGTGGTAAATGGTTCCAACCTACCAGATATTCAATATCAATTTTCCTCATTCTGTCATCTATATTCACTCTCTTGAAAGTTGCTACACAGCTTACACCATTTATAAACACAAAAATATATATATAATTGGTTCAATTTTTACTATACAATTCATGTTGACTTTCTATATGTTTATACTGAATAAACATAGTTTACAATAGTGATACACTGTAATTATGTCTCAGCTTCTTTCATTTAAAAAATTAAGTATTTTAAACTAAACTGAAATTTACCTTTGGTTTAAATAATAATCCTACACTAACAACTGGCATTCCAGATAATCTACCTACTCATGGCCAAAATCCCCTGATATCTTATCTGCTACCATATGGGTAAATGTTAGCTTTAAAAAAACTCACAGAAAAGTATCATTCAGTCTTAATTTTGAAATGATGATAACAGCTTCTATTTATTCCTGAGTCCTGACTATAGCCCTATCCTGATTTATAAGTATCAACCTCAACGTGTGATTTTTTAAACTGCCCCTGAATTCTTGGAATATTAGAAATATGTTATTCCTATGAACATAAGATAACAGGATTCTAAGTCAATCCAAATTCTTCTATCTATGCATCTACACCACCATTATTTTTATCAGCCTTTAGGCTGGAAGCATTTGCTAAGTATGGCTCCCCCAGGCTCAGGACCCTGATTTTCTTAATTTTCTCTTTGGAAAATGTCATGCACTTTACATTTACCCACTTCCCTCACCATGTTATCCTTAGAAATATATTCCAATTGTACTTTTTGTGCACATGAACAAGTAGTAAGCACAGAAATAAATTCCTGTTATAATTTTTCCAGAATTCTACTTTACCAAGCAACGTACTGCTTACCCTACAATTAATTTTAATATTGTAGCATGGAAGATTTTTTCCTTTATGTTTTAATCTAGGGACAAGAACAAATCCAGTAATAGAACGTCAACATTAATTTGAGGGGAGATGAAAAATGACTTAATAACACTGCAGCAGGATTAATATTGTACAATAGATCATGGAGCCATAAAACTCTTGACAAATTCATTTTTGTATCACTGTATATTCTTGCTAATAGGGCAGGGCATATCTGAAAGGCTGTTAATACCTTACTGCACAAATGCCCATCAAACAGCACTGCAAGGGGATGTGTTTTGCAGCACATGGGAAAAAAGAACTGTCCTCTGCTGCCTGCGTTTAAATGCAACATGGAGAAGAATAAAGGCAGAATGATTTCAAGCAGCAGGCTAATGCTTGCCTGAAATCAAGAGGTACAATTCAGAATATGAGTTGACGGTTGCCAGGAAATTTGCTTCCACTTCAAGATCCTCTAGCCAAGGAATTAAGAGTAGAAAACAGACAAAATGACAAAAGAGAGATTTTTACCCCCAACAGTTATCAAAATCAAGTGCCAAGCCAACAGGCCAGATAGAAGAATACTCGTTTGACACAAAAGAAGTCAGCAGGTCCTGAAACAAAACACAAACAGAAAGAAGCTGCGACACCTTTACACTAAAAATAACTTCTGCTTTCAGTCAAGATGGACATAATAACGTGAGAGAATAGTTTTCAAAGACTCTGGACATCTGGTAAAAAAAAAGGAGGCAAGCCCTAAGGCTGACTAGCTTACTTCCTTGAAGAGTTCCCAGGCCAAAGACGGGGAGTGAGGTGAAGCCGTGAAGCCCAGCGGCGGCACTGGCTTGAGAGGCCTGCACCTTGTGCGGCCGCAGCTCAGAAGGAACCTGTGTTTGCCTTAATGCTCTACTGGTGCCATCTTGAAATTCTAAATACTATTTGGGCAAAGGCCCACTGTTCATTTTATAGTAGGACCTGCAAACTGTATATCAGTTCCTGCCCAGCAGATGCCCTGAGCTGAAGAAATGAGATGAATCTGGTAAGTCTGATGCAGCTAGAGTTCATGGGACAAAATAATACAGATCATCACATGTTTACTTAAAAAAAAAAAACTAAAGGCTGAGGAAATAATCATCCGAAGGATTAGGTGGTACCTGTCTTACACACTAGGTTGGGAACATTGCCTAGTTTGAAAGGTCAGATGGAGAAAACTCATAATCCAGGGACAACAAGTAAAAGCAAAAGAAGATTTGGCCACGGAAGTGAAGAATCAGCCCCAGGGAGGGCACCCACTCAGGATTCATCTTAAAAAAAAAAAAACCATAAAAGCACAATTCCAAAAGATCAAATTGCTTCCAAGTAGGTAAAGCTCACATATGTGGCTTCTAAACAGAAATTATCAGGTACACAAGTTAGGAAAACACAACCCATATTAAGAAGAATAATCAACCATTCCCAATCACTAAAGTCTGAATGTATATACACACATTCCCCTCAAATTCATATACTGAAATCCTAAGCCCTAAGGTGACAATATTAGTAGGAAGGGCCTTTGGGAGGAGATCAGGTCACGAGCGTAGAGCCCTCATGAATGGTATTAGTGTTCTTGTGAAAGAGATCCCACAGAGCTACACAGGTGCTTCCACCATCTGAGGATACATACAATGAGAAGGCTGTGATATGGAAGAGTCCTCATTCAACCCTACCTGCACCCTCATCTTAGACTTTCAACCTCGGAACAATGAAAAATAAATTCCTCTGGTTGATATCTACCCAGTCTGTGGTATTCTGTTACAGCAGTCTGAAGGAACTAAGGCAGCAACCCACCCAGAACTAACAAAGATGTACAAATCAGCATATAAGGACATTAAAACATTATCAGCAGAATATGTAGGCTCCTATTAAAGCAGTACTTAGGTGGAATGGTATAGCATTATACATCTTTTATTAGAAAAGAAGATCTTAAATCAATAAACTCAGCTTCCACATTAAGAAATTGGAAGCTGACGAACAAATTAAATGTAAACAGAAGAAAGAAAATCTAAAAGATCAGAGTGAAAAGAAAAATTTTTAATAGAAAAACAAGAGAGAAAAGAAATGAAACCAAAAGCTAGTTCTCTAACTAGCTTTTCTCTAACTAGCTAGTTCTCTAAGTAGCTCCAACCGAAAAACTGATAAACTTCCAGCCAGACTGAACAGAAAAGGAGGGAAGATAGATACAACGACCAATATCAGAAATGAGAGGGGTAATCCCTACAGTTTTACAGATATTAAAAACACAACGGAGTATTATGAAAAAGTATGTCACAAACATGACAAGTCGCATGAAACAGACAAAATCACTGAAACACAAGCCACGAAGACTCACTCAAAAAGAAACAGATAATCTGAATAGCCTGTATCTTTAAAGTAATTGTGTTTGGTTTTTGTTTTTTTTTTTAAAAAGACTTCCCTGGTGATCCAATGGCTAAGACTCCAGCTCCCAGTGTAAGGGGCCTGGATTTGATCCCTGGTCAGGGAAGTGACGCCCACATGCCATGGCTAAAATCCAGCACAGCTTCAAATAAGTAAGATTTTTTTTTAAGTAATCATGTTTACAGTTAAAAACCCTCCCACAAAGAAAACTCTGTGCACAGATAGCTTCATTGGTGAATTATACCAAACATTTAAGGAAGAAATAATGAAAATGCAAACCAAACGCTTATAGATTCCTGAAGTGGAGGGGATACTTACCAACTCATTCTGTGAGGTCAGAATTTACTCTGGTAACAAAATCAAATAAAGACATTACAAGAAAACTATAAACTAAATGATGAATACAGACACAAAGATTCTAAATAACATCTTATCAAATTGAATCCATATTAACCATTAAAAGGATAATGCAACATAAAAGAAAGAAAGAAAGTGAAGTCACTCAGTTGTGTCAACTCTTTGGGACCCCATGGACTGTAGCCCGCCAGGCTCCTCTGTCCATGGGATTTTCCAGGCAAGAATACTGGAGGGGGTTGCCATTTCCTTCTCCAGGGGATCTTCCCAACCCAGGGATGGAACCCAGGTCTCCTGCACTGCAGGCAGACGCTGTATCCTCTGAGCCACCAGGGAAGCCCCCGATGCATCATAAAGTGGGGCTTATTTCAAAACTGAAGGACTAGCTTAACATTTGAAAACTTATTGGTATAATCAATTTACTAGATTCACAAACTAAGAGAGAAAAGTTATATAATCATCTCAACTGACACAGAAAAAGCATTTCACAAAACCCAACATTCATTCTTAACAAAAACTCTGAGCAAACTAGGAATAAAAGAGAACTTCCTCATCCTATTAAAGAACATTTATTTTAAAACCTACAGCTAACCTCATAATGACAAAAGATGGACACTTGTCCTCTTAGATAAGATCTCTGCTCTCACCACTTCTATTCAACACTGTACTTCAGGATCTGGCCAGTACAATCAGGCAAGAAAAAAAGAAATGAAAGGCATCCAAACTTGAGAGAGAGAAGTAAATTCCCCTTATTCACAGAAAATATGACTGTAGAAAACCAAATGAAATCAACAATAAAACTACTAGAACTAATATGTTAAGTAGTTTACCAAATAGGATACAAAGTCAATACACAAATGACCAGAAATAGAAAAATTTTTAATATTAAAAAAATTATTTAATATTTATAATAAGAACAAAAATATTAAATGCTTAAAGATAAATCTGAAAAAGATGTGAAAGACCTATACAATAAAAACTAGAACATACTGCCAAAAGAAATTAAAGACCTAAGCAAATGGAGAGGAAGATTCTGGATCATGGATCAAAGGACTTAAGATTGTTAAAACCTCAGTTCTCCCTGAGTTGACTTATATTCACAGCAATCCCAATCACAAACTGATACCTTCTTCATAGAAACTGACAAACTAATTCTAAAACTCATATTGAAACAAAAAAGAACCTGCAACAGCCAACACTACTCTTGAAAAACAAGGCTGAAGGGTTAACACCATCTGATCTGAAAAATTACTATCAAGTTTCAGTAGTCAATAGCATGGTACTGACATAAAGATAGACAAATAGATCAGTGCAAGTCCAGAAAAAAAAAATCCACATGTAAACAGACAACTGATTTATGACAAAGGTCCGAAGGAAACACAGTGGTGAAAAATGGTAGCTTTTCCAACTACTGGTGCAGAAAAATAAATAATTAACATGGATCTCTGCCTCATACTTCATATAAAAATTAACATAAATCACAGATCTAAATATAAAGCCTAAAATAATAAAACTCCTTGAGAAAATGGGAACACCTTCAAAAGTACAATTTTTTCCTTGAAAAAAGGAAAACAGTCTTGAAAAGCATAATCTATAGGAGAACAAATAAATGAACTGAACTTCATCAAAACTAAAACTTCTGCTCTTCAAAACTCACTGTTAAGGAGATGAAAGGCAAGGCACAGAGGAGAAAAAACAGTTACAAAGCATTATCTGAAAAAGACTTGTATCCAGACTTCACAAAGAATTCTCAAAACTCAGTAATAATAAAATGAACAATCCAAACTACACAAAACATTGACAGTTCACGGAAGAAGATATAAGAACAGCAAATGAGCCTACTGAGTACTGAGAAGACGCTCAATGTCATTAGAGAAATACAAATGACAACCACAACTAGCTATCAGCACACATCTATCAGAAAATTAAAGACTGACCAACCGTTGGGGAAGCTATGGAGGGACCAGAATGCCCATACACAGCTGGTGGGAGTGTTAAACAGTGTGTTTGGTAGTTTCTTAACAGTTAAACACACAACCTATCACGTGATTTAGCTATTCCATTCCTAGAAATTTTCCCCAAAGAAAAGGAATACCTGTCCATATAAAGACTTGTACATGAATATTTCCTGCAGCCTTATTTGTAATTGCCAATACCTGGAAACAATTGATATGTCCATCAACAAATAAAGGGACAAATAGCTCGTGATGTATCCACGCAATAGAACGTACCTGTGCTCAGTCACTAAGTCATGTCCAGCTCTTTGCGACCCCATGGATTGTAGCCCTCCAGGAGCCTCTGTCCATGGGACTTCCCAGGAAAGAGTGCTAGTCTGGGTTGCCATTACTTTCTCCAGGGGATCTTCCAACCCAGGGACTGAACCCACGATCCGGTGTGGCAAATTACCACTGAGCCACATGGGAAGCCCTCAGAGCAATAGAATGCTACTTAGCTACTGAAAGGAATGAATTACTGGTACATCCAGCAGTATGGATGAATCTCAAAATAACTAGGTTGAAAGAAGGCGGACACCTCTCCCTCAAACAGAGTATATACACCATGTGATTCTCTTTATATAAAATCTACAAAGCGCTACTAATCTAAACTGACAGAAAACAGATCAGAGGGAATAGTAGGGAGAGATGTCTAAAGGAGTAAGAGAAAACTTTTGTGGATGACAAGTATGTTTACTACCTCAACGGTGGTGATGGTTTCACAGGCATAATACATATGCCAAATATATCTCAATAAATATATCAAAACTAAAAATGTAAAGGTTCAATAAAAATATTTAAAATACAAACCACATAAACTAATTCAGACCACTATCTTGTGTACTAATAACACCTCCTTTCTTTTCTTCAGCATTCACGACACAACCAGTAAAAAGCACATCTCAAACTGGAATACTGTCCTGCAAATTTTCCCTCAGATACTCTGCATTACAACTAAGGAATGCTTTTATACTTAATGAAATGTTTTAGTAGGTTCCTCCACCAAGCTGATCTTCCTATAGCCTGTTTATCTCAACAGTGGATTATTCTGAATTATACATAAAGTATGATGTGAAGAGCCAACTCACTGGGAAAGACTCTGATCCTGGGAAAGACTGAGGGGAGGAGGAGAAGGTGGCGACAGGGGATGAGATGGGTGGATGGCATCACTGACTCAATGAACATGAGTTTAAGGAAACTTGGGGAGATAGTGAAGGACAGGGAGCCATGGCATGTTGCAGTTCATGGGGTCGCAAGAGTCAGACACGACTGTGTGACTGAACAATACATACACAGAGTAAGACTGCTTTGGGTGAGACCCTACTCGAGAAAAGGTCAAATCGACCTTCACAGTGCCTCCTATGAACCATTTTTTTTTTCATTCAGAAAATGAACTTGAATGAAACAGCTATTTCTCATCTTATTTATATTAACTTCACAGAAATGGACTTCTTTCTGCACCAGTACAAGGAAGGAAACTGAGGTAACTTAGAATGAAGTCTGTAAATGGAAATGCGAAGAGACAGCTCACCAGTTCATGGCTAAGTGACCAGTGATACTAGGGCAGTGATGTATCACTTCATCCAGTATGTGATCAAAATTACTTTTCTGTACACTGAATTCTACTTTCCCATTGGTTAACATAATTTCACTTCCAAATGACCTTCAACTGATGAACTGAATACTTAAGGCTAATGACAACCTTAAAGGAGCTAGTTAGAGAAAACTGCAAAGACTATTGTGAAGAGCAAGAATACTTTTGTGATGTGAATAATTACTCCCAAATGTACCTGCATGTGAAATCTTGTAAAGCAAAAGATACTTTAAGGAGGAAGTTTTTTCAAAGTAAGGAAGTCATGATGATAAGACAGGAATGAGAGATAGCCAAAAGAATCATCTGCTGTCAAAAGGCAAAAAGCTACCATTTCTATTTTTAAGCCCAACAGTTTTGACTAAAGCAACAACTATTTTCCTACAGAGAGTACTCAAAATCTCAGGTTACTAAAACCATCTCTCTAACACAGAGAATTAATCTAACCTATAACACAATATACTAGCTACTCTATTGCTCACGTAAGATGATAGTAAATGTTTTACTAAGCAGATGAGAACGAACATTTCAGAAGTTCCCCCAACGCAAAAATAGGGAATAGTAGAAAACAGTTCTTAATTTATTCTATGGAGAAGTCAGAAATAACTTCAGGCAGTATTCAGGTTCTCATTTTCAAGAAAACCCCAGTGGAATCACCTTCTTTCAGAACATCCAACTTAGACACTCAATATACTGCTCCAGAACTGCGCTTAAACAAAATACATCAGAACAGAACTGTGCTGTCTCATGCAGCTATTTAAATTAAATAACATGTAAAATTCAGTTCCTCAGTCACGCTAGGCACATTTCAAGTGTTCAACAGCATATGTGGCTAGTGGCTACTATACTGGACAGCACAAATGCAGACCAATCCCACCAGCATAGAAACTTGCACTGAAGAGCACACTTCCCCAGTGGCCAAATTTACAGTAAGATGGTGGCTCTCTTCCACAAACTCCTTAGTCCTTTAGATAAATGAGATTTCATTTTCATGAAAATCACATTTTCATTAAAAGATACAGTTTTTACCCAACCAAAAATGGGCATGAGATCTAAATAGATAGTTCTCCAAAAAAGACATACAGATAGCCAAGAGGCACATCAACATTGCTCATTATTAGAGAAATGAAAATCAAAACTACAATGAGGTTCCAACTTACACTGATTAAAATGGTTATCATTAAGTTCACAAATAACAAATGCTGGAGAGGGTGTAGAGAACAAGGAACCTTCCTACACCACTGGTGGGAATGTAAATTGGTGCAGTCACTATCGAAAACAGTATGGAGGTTCCTTAAAAAAACTAAAAATAGGGTTGCCATATGATCCAGTAATCCCACTCCCAGCATATACCTGGAGAAAACTATTTCTAAAAGATACATGTTCAAAGCAGCAATACTTACAACAGCCAAGATGTGGAAGCAACCTAAATGTCCATCAAGAGATGGATGGATAAAGATATGGTATAAATACACAAATGGAATGCTGCTCAGCCATAAAAAAGAATGGAATGATGCCATTTGCAGCAACATGAACTGACCCAGAGATTATCATACTAAAGTGAACTCGGAGAAAGACAATTACTGTATGATATCGCTTATAATGGGAATCTTAAAATCTGAAATCATTTATGAAACAGAAACAGATTTGGAGATGTAGAAAACAAACTTATGGTACCAAAGGGGGAAAGGGAGTGGGGAGTAATAAACAGGAGTTGGGATTAGATGATACGAATTACTACATATAAGACAGATAAACAATAAAGTCCTTTTGTATAACATAGGGAACTATATACAATATTTTGAATAAACCATAATAAAAAAAAAAGTCTTATGAATCGATGCTTTTTAAAGTCCAAGTACTGAGGCCACTCACAGAATGAAATTCAAGCTTTAGACACCATCAACACAGAATGCAGTACAGATTTTTTTAAAAAATCTTATAATGTTCCCTATACCTTGAGTGTTTACTTCCCAAAGAACCATCAATAATCTCTTGCACTAAGGCTGTTCTACCCATTTGGAGTATTTGAAAGCTGACAGAGAAGACAGCCATGACAGCTTTACCAAATAAGCAACTCAGGAATTGAGACAAAGCAGTCTACAATTAAAAGCCATGGATATAGTTACAGAATATCTAATTAATGGCTTTGACAAATGAACTCAAGGGAGTGAAGTGCCAACAAAGCTGACCAAGTGCAAAGGTCATTCAAAATAAACTACCACCTTATTAATGGATATAAATGCTGCTAAATTGCATGAATTCAGGTTCATTTTCATTTAGGTGGAATCTTCATCGAAACCATACATTAGTGACTACACAGCACCTGTCTTTCAGTTGACTGCTAAGAAAGCCAACAGTGTAGGTGAGTGTTATCTATCACTCACCTAACTCTTTCGCTTAAATCTCTTCAGTCAAAATAAAACATTTTCACAATGTCCTATATAATTTAATAAGGCCAAAAACCTCCTGAAGGAAAAGGAAGAACATAAAGTATAGCACCTTGTCCCAACTATCAGTCCACTAACAGCATAATCCCACTCAAATAAAATAACAGCTGCTGTGAAACTAAGAGCTATCCTTCGATGTTTCAAAAATCATACTTTGGTTAAATCCCAACTCTTCATAGATCTTCAAAATGCACATGTTAATACCATTTACCTGCAAAGGCCCCAAACTACATCTGTTATTCTAACAACATATTTGATGCTCGTAAGACATCTAGGGATGTATTTTCATCAACAGAAGAATCATCAATTATTTCTGAAGTCTTACAGAGGCAAGTATAGACTTTGAATGGATGACAAAATGAAAAGACTTGTCTGATGAACTGATGCTACATGCTGAAACCAGTTTTATGTGAATCTTCTGTGTGTAGCTCAAAGAGGTGCTGGTGCCTAAGTCACGCTTTAAAAATAGGTCGGG
>SJYQ01096229.1:188893-203239 GCA_006410935.1 Redunca redunca
TGGGTGGGTACTGCAATGAGTGAGATGTAACAGCTGAGTCCTTCCAAGCCTGATAAATTGCAAACAGGTTAAAAAATAGGAGAGACATTGTTTAACTTCAAGGAAGGAAGCAGGAGAAAAACTCAATGCACACAACTAATTTTCATTTTTTTCTTCATTCCTATGTACCCAAAAAACAATCTGGGGAAACCACTATTTAGTAAGGACAAGAAATATCAAGTATAGGAATTCGATACAAATGTAATATGAAACCCTCATTTCCGTTATTAAGCCAGAGGGGAAATAATGCAAATACGAAAAGCAAATGTTGTTGATGCTTAAGCAAACCTTAGAAATAAGTGTGAGACTGTGGACTAGAATGAATCAAGAATAGATTCAGTCATTTTAGAACTTAGCAACATGAAGAAGTGTGCCCCCAAAGTTCCTCCAGCAATCAGCAACAAATTTAGAATGTGTTCATCCTGTTAGACAAAAGGCAAATGAACAAGTATCAAAAGCAAAAATTTAATCTTAATTAGTGAGACAGTTGGCCAATCCAAAACCATTTCCTTCCCGCAAAGAACAGCATCTCTTTCATTTATAAAACATACCTGAATGTACACAAACACACAGCTGTGACTTTATTACAAATAAGCTCCAGGAAACTAGATAGCTTAGAAAAACGTCAACGTAACCTAAGGCCTAGATTATGAAATTCAACAATAACAAGAATTCCAAAAGTACTTTGCTCTGCGTAAAGAATTTGATAGTCAGAGGAGCTAAAAAGTATAGTCAAATGAAAGATAAGATACATTTCTGATGCAGGCTGGATGGCATCATTTAGATCTCTTAGAAAAAAAAAACAGCTTTATCAAAACCACAAACCACATCACTGAATTTTTTTTTCAGATTGATAAAATAGGAAATTACTTTTAATTTTCTCTTTTCCTAATTCACTGTATCCATATTCCTCACTTAGCACACAGTATTTTATAATTAAAAATAAATTAGTTTAACTATTTAATCATTACCATGACTTTAAAGATACAGTATTGATTTAGACATATTCTATGACACAGTGCTTAGCTACTATATGCATGATAAATCTACTGCATTAATGAATAATTTCATGAATACTTGTGGATCATTACAGACTGAGGAAGAATGAATTAAGAGTCCTAGATCAAGGCATATTTAGGTTTTGTGTTTTTTTAATGACTAGGAGAGCTCCCATTCCACCTAGTCTGCCTGCTATTTGAGTCAAGACCCTTAAACCTACTGGATCCTGGTCCTCAATGATAGGGTACCACGGTAATTCTTGCTAAATAACCAAATTCTGTCAATATTCAGTTACTGGAAAGGGCTCTTCTGGCCTATGAGCACACCAGAAAAAACTGGCTGGAACCTTAGTACGTACAAATTTTTGTGACTTAAATTTTACAAAATTCCCAACTTTCAAAAACTGCAAAAACAGTACAAAGAACTCTCATTTACCTTTTAGCCAGGTCCATCAAGTTCTCACATTTTCTTGGCAAGAAAAATCTGGTAAGATTTTTTTTTTTTTAAATCTATGATCTATTTTTTTCCCCTTCTGGAAATGACTTTACAGTATGACAAACTCTCTAATTTCTCTCACTTTAATGACATTAAATCAAATAGGTAACCACAAGAGAACCTGTTTCCTAGAGATAAACACGCAGCAAGAATTTAGTAAGCAGGGTTCATTCCCACCAGAGAAATCGTTTCCCTAAGATATTCTGGGAGTAAGTAATTCCTAATCACTGAATTCAGGTAGCAGATGAACAGAAAAAAATTATGAATTGACTGCAACAAATTTCAGTTTAACTACTAAACCAATTTTCTCCAATATCTTAAGTTTTTTTGAGTAACTCATTACTCTGACCAGTTATAACTTAATTCACCAATATACTTTTCTCTTATTAAGAAAAAAATGAAAAACAAACCTCCAAATAGTCTACAGGTTTTTTTCTGTTTTGTTGTTGTTTAGTTGCTAAGTCATGTCTGACTCTTTGTGACCCTACGGACTGTAGCCCACCAGGCTCCTTTGTCCATGGCATTTTTCCAGGCAAAGATACTAGAGTGGGTTGCATTTCCTTAACTGTCCTGAATTACATCCTTACGAACTTTGGGAGAGAATTTCATGATATCCACAAATTACTGAATACATTCTGGGGTGTTTCAAAAACAGAATAAATTTTCTTATCAGTTTGTTCTGATGAGCAAAAAAGAAAAGCAAGCATGCAGTCCTGGAAATAAGTACACTCTAGGGCAGCGTGCCATCTTGCTCATTCACTGTCCCAGTTTTCACTGTTAAGAGATTGAAAACCTCCCTGTAACTGCCAGCCATCCTTCCTGTTTATTTTCCCCGCAGAACAGCACAGACCAAATGTCACCCTCCCCCCACCCCCACTACATGAACACTTAGCTTCTCGCCTCCTACTGATCCTCTGTCAGATGTCTGCTCCTGCACCCTTCCAAAGAGGAGCCTCTGCATCTAGTTTGCCCCAACCTAAGTCTCCATCCTTTTTGGTCTTTTGAATGCATAATATCCTGCCAATAGTTAGACTTACCCCAATTAGTGCCCACAGAGAAGATCCTTTCTTTCCATCCATTCTAAGCCTTCTTGCCCACCCAGGATCTACAGCATTCTACATCCTTTGCACAACAGTAAAACTTGTTTTTCTTTTTAATCTCTAATGAGACTTCTAGAGACAGTCCATTAAGCCCCAATTTTTTGTCAAAGAAACAATTCTAGTTCTGTGATAACTTGCAGAATACAAATTAGTAACCCAGGCTGATCCTTGGAAGTTTTATTTTTTAGCTCTTTTTTCCCCAGCTTAAACATTTCAGTTGGTGCTCTCCTACAAACATGACAATTGTTTCTGAGAACTCCTAACATTGCAGTTTATATATAGTAGCAAAAACCCTAGAATAAGAGGATTGAGATAATATATTACAGTCACTATGAAAATTCACGTGAAAACCCAAGTTAGGAAAATGTGGCAATATCTGGAATGGGGAGTCAGAGACCAAGAAAGAAAAACAGTGCCTCCACACAGGGGAGGAAGTAGTGACAAGACAGAGACTGGTAACATGCAGGGAGACTGTAACTGTATTAATAGACTAAAGGGCACTTGATAAGTATATTAAAGACGGTGGAAGCCACTATGAAAGAATGGCATTACAAAAACAAGAAAGAAATTCTTGAAAAACTAAAATGAATCCTGTGGTGTTACATTGCAATTGGAGTTAATATGAATTCGTGATTTTCAATATACTTAGATAAAGTAAAGTGGAATCGCTCAGTCGTGTCTGACTCTTTGCGACCCCATGGACTGTAGTCTGCCAGGCTCCTCCATCTGTGGGATTTTCCAGACAAGAATACTGGAGTAGGTTGCCATTTTCTTCTCTAATACTTAGATAAAGATATAAATAAATACAGAGGTTAAACATATATGTATCCTCTGAGGGCCTGAAAGCAATACCACACCAATAGTACTATGCACACTAATTACCCGTATCTTTGCTTCTGAACACTCTTTTCCTCTAAAAGGAACCAAAGTTCCTTGGAGAAATGAGTGACTCCAGGATTGGGGCAGGGAAAGTACAAGGTGAGCCTAGAGTATCATCTTGTGCTGGAAAACAAGAAAATGTTCAAGTATATTTTGTCAATGGACATGTCAAAAAGACAGATATCAGCCTGAAAAGGGCTCTCACTGGGATAATCTGAATATTAAAATATATAATGGTATTAACATTATAAGTCACTGAATAAACGAGGAAATCGTGAGTCCATATAGACACAAATAAATGGTGTCATGGAGATGGAACTATCTACTTACAAGGATTTTTCCACGTAACATTTACCACTTATAACAGCAAAAAGAGTAACATCGCCTAATGAAGCCTATCAGACAACACCTCAACAAAGCATCAAAGCCGTCATCATTAGCAGTGGGTCAGAGTGGAACCTGGCACTTGTGTGATACTCCAACAGTACACAACTTGAACTGTGAAGAAATAACAGATAAAAATCAAGAGACAGTCTACAAAATAACTGCCTTGTAATCTTCAAAAGTGCCAAAGTCACAAAGTCAAGAAAAGACTGAGGAACTATTCCAGAAGGAAACAAAACACATTACGGTGACGTACGATATAGAAAATGCTACTGGGGCGACTAGCAAACGGGAATGCCGCTTAAGGCCTAGATAACAGCACTGTGCGTGCCAAATGACTTCCGTCGTGTCTGACTATCTTCAACCCCATGAACTGTAGTCCACCAGGCTCTTCGGGGATATCATATATCCCCATAATGCAATTTCCTGATCTTAATCATTATATTTCGGTTACATAAGAAAATGTTTTTTGTTTATTTTAGAAAATACTAAAATATTTGGAAGTTATGGACCATCAGGTCAGCAACTTACTCTCAAATGGTTCTAGAAGTTATTTGTGATTTGTTTCTTAAGGTGAAAAAAGAAAGAAACCCCATTTAGGAATGTGGCAAATCTAGTTTCAAAACCAGATTCAGGTACTTACAAAGTACAAGGCTTTAGAGAAGCTGCTTAATCTCTCTAAACCTTTTTTGCTCATTTAATAATGGGGATCAGTCGCATGATCTGGGGTGAGAATTAAGTGAGGTGTATTTATAAAACACCTTAGCACAAGTCCTGGCACTTAGTTATGCTGGCAGTTATACCATCTCCTGAAGATAAAATTTGATAACACTGGGTTTCCCCAAAAATACTTGGAAGAGAGTACCCAATCCTGGCTGCACCTACCATCTTGCAGACTTCTGGCTGTCAACCACAGCTGCGATTTGCAGTCCTATAACACAGATGCATGATCTGTCACTGCCTTTGTACAGAAGGAAAACACGAACGAAACTGTCTATGGTTTCCATTTGTCCACAAGCCTGCAGTCTGGTTTGAAGTCATGTGTTAAGAAACCTTTAAGTTAATTTTCTTGACCATGCTGCCAGTGACGGCTTCACCTCAGCCCACAAGGCAGCATTACTGAGTATCCTACTCTCACTTAGCAGAACTAAGTTGTCCAAGATAATGCATGCTTGTTGCGATTTCAGCAAGGAGGGTTTTCTCAACTGAAGAGCAACCAGGGAAGAACTGCAGAGCTCAAAGGGGAAAAAAAAACAAAACTCCATGATCTGGAATGTGGAATAACAATCTTATAAAACACATTAGGTCTCTGTTGCCAGCATGCACTCACATAATCCCCATCATACTCTGTCCAGAGTGTGCAAGGTGTACACAAATATGTGCTGGCAACAAAGACCTAAACCATTTGTCACACTCAACATCTGGCTCTCAGGATTTAACACTTGAGGTTTCAAGGCTCACTATATGTAATGAATTATTTTGCTAGGTATGAATTTAAATTCTGTTGCAGGACAGCTGTGCAGGCATGAGTTAGTGAACTGATCTGTAAGCCTAAGCAGACCAGGTCATTGTAGTTTAACAGTTTTTATTTCACATAGGATCTTAAGTAATTCTCAGAACAATTATGGGAGGTATGGCACTTTCACCCACATTTACACCTAAGAAAACTAAGAAAATGATATGCTTCATTGGTATCTTGAGGGTTTCAGAACATATCTCCCACAAATTCCAAGGGCATACTACACTGCTACTTCAATGTTCATGCCTAAACTACCCAATTCAACTTTAACATCTCTGAGAGTAGGTTCTATATATACACTTGTCCCTACAGTGTTTAATGTAAGCAATAAACATAGCAGATATTCAAGAAAATTATCTTCTGAACAAATACAATTTCTTTCAACATAGTACTTCTTTTTCAAGTTTCAGCAGCCCAGGTTACTAGTGTTTTCAGAAAGAAAGAAACAGTTTAAGTTTAAATTGGAAGCCTGAAGAACTTGCCTCCATTTGGTCTCAACTTAATTTTGGATCTGAAAGATAAAAGTTAACAAGGATAAGGTCTTCTAGTGAGGTCCTAATGAGTTCACATGAGATTCTCATATACTCAGTTATTTATATATTTGATGGTGTACATGACATCATTACCACTTCTATCTACAATGTGTGTCCAGATTATTTAAACTGACATACTTTGAGTGGTGAAACAACACAAATAAAACACCACCACAGTCAACAGAAAATACATGGTTAACTGCTTAAAACTGTAATCATTTAAGTAAAAAGAAAAATCTGTTAACACTGTACATAATGTTAACAACAGTAGGCCAGATTTCAGATTTGAAGCCATTTTTACGAGTCCAACACTAACATTTCCATCGTGGTGAAGTCAGGCTAAAGGCATTTGCAGGAAACCATCACCACTGTGGAGAAACTACACTGATGACGCTGAAACAGCATTTGCTGCTGCTGCACATTAATGTCTCAGAGCTAGGCTGAAGCTTGATGTATCCATCTTATAACTGAAAGTTGTACCCTATGACAAATATCTCCCATTTCACCAATTCCTTAGTCCCTGGCAACCACCCTTCCACTCCCCTCCTGAGAGGCGGACTTTCAGATTCCAGGTATAACTGAGATGACACAGAGTTTCTTTCTTTGCTGGCTTATTTCACTGAGTATAACGTCCTCTAGGTTCATCCAGGTTGTTGCAAAAGGCAAATTTCCTTCTTTTCCATGGCTGAGTAACATTTCAGAGAGAGAGAGAGAGAGAGCGTGTGTGTGTGTGTGTGTGTGTCAGTGTGTCACAGTGAGTAACATTTCAGTGGGGGTGTGGGGTGTGTGACATTTTATCTGTTCACACATTGACAGACACTACCATGTGAA
Organism: Redunca redunca; assembly: GCA_006410935.1. Taxonomy (NCBI): domain Eukaryota; kingdom Metazoa; phylum Chordata; class Mammalia; order Artiodactyla; family Bovidae; genus Redunca; species Redunca redunca. The sequence continues at coordinate 195,673 of SJYQ01096229.1, forward strand.
TAATGCTACAACAATGAAAATGGGAATGCAGTGTCTCTTTGAGATACTGATTTATTTCCTTTGGATACACACCCAATAGCAGGACTGCTGGATCATATGGTAATTCTGTTTTAATTTTTTGAGGAACCTTACCGTATTTTCCATAATGACTGTATGAATTTACATTTCCATCAACAGTATACAAAGGGTCCCTTTTCTCCATGCAGCTCACCAACACTTGTCATCTTTTGTCTTTTTGATAATAGACTTCCTAGGGTGAGGTAATATCTCACTGTGATTTTGACTTGTACTAACCTGATGATTACTTTTTCAGATTCCAGGTATAACTGAGATGACACAGTGTTTGTGTCTCTGCCTGGCTCATTTCAGCTCTTTGTATCGATCAGTCATGTGTATGCTTCTTTGGGAAAAAAAAGTCTATTCGGGTCCTTTGCCCATTTTTTAATCAGGTTACTTGGGAGGGGTTTGCTATTGAGTTGTATGAATTCCTTATACATTTTAGGTATCAGACCCTCATCAAACACATGCCTTGCAAGTGTTTTCTCCCCTCCCATATACTGCCTTTTCATTTTGTTGATTTCCTTTGCTATGTGGAACTTGTTATTTAATGCAGTTATATTTTTTTTTGGTTTTGTTGTCTGCACTTTTGGAGCATATCCAAAACCAATGCCAAAGGTCAATAGCAAAGAGCTTTTTCTCTTTCCCTATGCTTTCTTCCAGAAGTTTTACAGTTTCAGGTCTTACAGTTAAGTGTTTCATCTGTTTTGGGTTCATTTTCATGAACATAAGGTGGCTGTCCAGTATTCTCAACACCATTTAATAAAAAGACTACTCTTTGCCCATTGTATATTCTCAGCAGCCTAGTCAAAGATTAGCTGATTGCATAAATAGATATGCTTATATCTGGGCACTCAACTTCTTTCCATGGTTCTGTGTCTGTTTTTATGCCAGTACCACAGTGTTTTGATTACTATACCTTTGTAAACAGTTTGAAATCAGTAACAACCAGCTTTAATTAACCAAGATTAACTTGGTTTTACTTGGAGTCTTTTGTGCTTCCATACAAAACTGAAGAAAATGTGAAAAATGCCGTTAGAATTTCATGCACTGAATCAATCTGGAAACTGCTTTAAGTAGTTGAATATTTTAACAATACTCTTCAAACTAATCAAAACAAGACACTTTTCCATTTATTTGTGTCTTCAATTTCTTTCATCAGTGTCTTTAGAGTTTTCAGTTTATTTTAAATCTATGCACAATTATTCCACACCAGCATCTAGATACTAGAGCCAAATTTTCTCCTTGAATAAAAACAAATCTAGATATTGGCACTGCTCATCAGTAATATTTTGTTACACTGCTTCTCAAGAGAAACCACTTACATGCATGTATTAATAAACATAAACAGGTTAAAAGTAAAGAAGCGGAAAAGACATACCATGCTAACATTAATCCAAAGAAAGCTTGAGAAGCTAAATTAATCCCCAAGTAAATTTCAAAACAAATACTACCTAGAATAAAAGTAAGTTATTTCATAATAATGGGTCAGTTCCTAAAGATACGTAAAAATCCTAAACATTTATGAACCTAATAATAGAGTTTCAAAATACAGGAAGCAAAATGTGACAGAACTATAACAGGAAAAAATAGAAAAATACACATTTATAATCAGATATTTCAATACCTCTCTCTCAATAACTAATAAATACAAGAAGGCAAAAACAAAAAAAACGTAGTACACCTGAACAAACACTATCAACCAACCTGACCTAGTTGGCATTTATAGAATATACCACTCAACAACAGCAGACTGTACCTTCTTCTCAAGCACACATGAAACATTTACCAAGACATGACATATTGGGCTATAAAATAAGTCGCAATAAAATAGTAAAAGAACTGAATTCACACAAAATATATTTTCTGAATACAACAGAATTAAAATTAAAATAATATTAAAATATCTGGGAAATACCCAGGAAAGGAAAAAATAAAGGAAATATTATAGTATACTGAAATGCCCCATAGTTCATAATACTTCAGTTCAGTCCAGTCGCTCAGTACAGAAGAATTATTTAACTAAAAGTTGCACTGTAAACATATCTGGAGGGGAAGGGGATAGGGGAGCATGGTGTGAAAAAGCAAACATTTTATACATTGTAACAAAAAGTTTAAAATGCCTAAAAGTGACCAATCAAAATGTAGCAATATATGTATACTCATCATAAATACACAGTATAAATTTAGAAGAAAAAGAAGAACTGAAAGTAGCTGCATCTGGGAAAAACTGGAGAGAGTAGGGTAGGGTGGGGCATTTTGTTACATGTAATATTTTGGCTATTTCAACTATGTGCATGTAGTACTTTGACAAAATACATACTTTCTAAAGAGACTTCATCTACCTCCTGTCATTTTATTCCTAGTGAGGGAGGTGTAATGACCTCCATATTCCAGTTAAATAGTCTCCCCAAAATCAAAGCCACTATACTTTCTTGATAAATTATATATACACAACACTTATCATGGCATCATTTACACAGACAATTAAAGGAGGGTAAAAAATAGTTTTCTGTTCTCATTTTCATTTCTGTAAATACTTTGTTTCCACTCTTGTCTACTGAAGATTACTAGTTTATTGGTTGCATAGAATAAGAAGGAATACTGACAATTAACTTCCCATTGATAATGGATTTTTAAAAGAAACTGGAACAAAGATTGATTCTTGGCAAATGTGGAGAGCAAAATTATACTTAAAATCCAAGAGTAAACAGCTCCTTTAATTATTATTTTTAATTGTGGTAAAATACAACAACAAATTTACCATCTCAACCATTTTAAGTGACAGTTTAGTGGCATTTTGTACTATCATCTCCCTCTGCCACTGACAACCACCATTCTACTTCCTGTCCTGTCGATCTGACCACTCTAGCTAGGCACCTCCTATAAGTGGAATCAGTTATGTCCTGTTCTCTAGCTTATCTCACTTGGCACAGTGTCCTCAAGGTTCATCCATACAAAACTTTTAAAAACTAGTTTCCAAAGCAGTAAAAAAAATAATAATAATTTCTTTGACAATGCTGTGAGAAATTAAATCACCAATGAATTGAAGAGAATTAAGAAAAATTAATGTTCCCTCTCCCTCAATCATGATTCTTTAGTGGGCACTAACGAATAAGAGGAATAAGTCACAACTGTAAACCACCAAGAAAAGGTTTGTTGGTACTTCATAATGTGCATGAAGGAAGGGGAAAACCCAGTTCTGCTTTTGAAAACTCCAAACAATTACTTTTCCTCTAAGGTTGTACACTTCTGTGTTGTGCAGCAAAGGTCTATAAGAAAGGGCTTCTGTAAATTCAGACTGAGTCTTTGTTTTCTATTTTAAGGGTGAGGCCACACAAAGACAAAAGTGCTAACAATGTTAGGTGTTCACAAAATACCAAGTCACGGTACATATAAATCAGTAACGAAATAGCCTCCATTCAGTCATACAGAGCACAAGTAGAAAATACATGAAATCTGACCTTTATAATATACTTTGAAAAGATTCGCTTGGCTGCAGTGTTTTTTTTTAAAAAAAAAAAAAAAACAGGCTTGTTGTGTGCCTTTCCATTCCCTTCCATTCTCTTATTCAGAATCTCTACCCTGAATACCCTGCATTTATTTCCATCTAAAACCCACACAGAGGTCCCAGACAGCCTTTCAATGCAGCCACTAAACAGACAAAGGACACCAGCCCTTTGAGATATCAAAAACACCACTCTGATATTGGGGTGCACTGGTTCTCTAAATTCTGATTTATGCTGGAACTAGAGTCACCCACAGAATTTTAACAAGGACTGATAACCAGTAGTGCCTCAAGTGTCCAGGGGTCTGACAAGCACTTAACCAAGAGCTATGCTTTTCACAGGTTCAAAATATTAATACCAAAAAAGTAAAAAATCTGCTTAAAACAAAGTCAGATATTTTATATGATAACCATACATTTTTTTAACAGTGTTTTAGGCAAGACATTCATTTCTGTCTTATACAGATTATATCTTCTGGCATATACAATAATGAATGAATACCACTGCTAAAATTATGTCAATGATATATACAAAAATAAGTGATTACCACTGCTAACTAATATAAGACTATGTCAATGACATTCCAACACAAAATTCCCACTGTCCAAAATCACCTGCTTCATTGTTATTTATTTACTAAGCAGTTGGCCACAACCACTCAAAAGACAATGTGTTACATATACAACACTGTCATTACCTAAGTTCTTAAATGCTAAAAAGCTGTAAGTGACACCATCTCCATGTGACACCCACCATATGTCAAAACAACACACCTCACTCCTCTCAAAAGAAAACTGCATTTATTGATTTTGACTTTCCTTTCAATGAAGACAAATTTTGGCCAGAAGGAAGCATACCAGGTTTTTTTCTCTTTTCTTTTTTAGGCTACTTCTCCAGCAGTACCTTTTAAGAATTTTGAGAGTAGAATTTTGTCTGCTTTGTGATATCTCATAAAACCAGACCACCTGACAGAAGGACATCATAAAAAGGTCTATTCCCAGAGAGCACATACATCTCAGGACATGAAACACTTTACCTTAAGTTGGGGGCGGGGGGAGGTGATGGGGGGTGTGTGTGTGTGTGTATGTTTATATATATATGTGTGTATATACATATACATAAAGACTTGTGAAGTTTAGAGGCTTAAAGTACTAATGATACAAAAAACATTTCTAGGACATCTTACACTCCACTCCAGTACTCTTGCCTGGAAAATCCCATGGACGGAGGAGCCTGGTAGGCCACAGTCCATGGGGTCTCGAAGAGTCGGACATGACTGAGCGAATTCCCTTTCACTTTTCACTTTCATGCATTGGAGAAGGAAATGGCAACCCACTCCAGTGTTCTTGCCTGGAGAATCCCAGGGACGTGGGAGCCTGGTGGGCTGCTGTCTATGGGGTTGCACAGAGTTGGACACGACTGACGTGACTTAGCAATAGCAGCAATTCTTTAATTGCTATATGAGATAAATTTCATTTATAACACAAGTATGCTTAAGGAAAATTTTAAGATTAAAATAACTGTAATAAATGTATCTTAAAGGATACTAATGTGCATGTAAAAACACAAAGTTGTCAACTGTACCTGCTCTACTGAACAAGAATAAACTTAAGTAACAAACATCAGCAAATGAATTAACAAATGGTAGAACAACACATGTAATCCCTTATAAATATTCACAAATAAAAATATTGTTGCCACTTTGTTATAGATTTCTTTCTGGTTCCATCTTCAAGATTACTAACACAGCACAGTTAAAATGAAAGGAGAAAAGAAATTGAAGTTTAAAGATACACATAAAAGATGAAAAAACAAGCCAGTTTTTATCCCCATTACTTCAGTTTATTTTGAAACTCGTTAATTTAATAGACATTAGGAATAAACCAGTGTTTTAGGCAGGAAAGACTAAGATTTCTTACAACCAAATATTCCATGATCACCACTTCTTAATAACTCTTGATTAATGGAGATTTAAGAGTTGGACTGTGAAGAAGGCTGAGCGCTGAAGAATTGATGCGTTTGAACTGTGGTGTTGGAGAAGACTCTTGAGAGCCCCTTGGACTGCAAGGAGATCCAACCAGTCCATTCTGAAGGAGATCAATCCTGGGATTTCTTTGGAAGGAATGATGCTGAAGCTGAAACTCCAGTACTTTGGCCACCTCATGTGAAGAGTTGATTCATTGGAAAAGACTCTGATGCTGGGAGGGATTGGGGGCAGGAGGAGAAGGGGACGACAGAGGATGAGATGGCTGGATGGCATCACGGACACGATGGACGTGAGTCTGAGTGAACTCTGGGAGATGGTGATGGACAGGGAGGCCTGGCGTGCTGCGATTCATATGGTCGCAAAGAGTCAGACACAACTGAGCGACTGAACTGAACAGTGGAAACAGTGTCAGACTTCATTTTTGGGGGCTCCAAAATCACTGCAGATGGTGATTGCAGCCATGAAATTAAAAGACACTTACTCCTTGGAAGAAAAATTATGACCAACCTAGATAGCATATTCAAAAGCAGAGACATTACTTTGCCAACAAAGGTCCATCTAGTCACGGCTATGGTATTTCCAGTGGTCATGTATGGATGTGAGAGTTGGACTGTGAAGAAAGTTGAGTGCCGAAGAACTGATGCTTTTGAACTGTGGTGTTGGAGAAGACTCTTGAGAGTCCCTTGGACTGCAAGGAGATCCAACCAGTCCATTCTGAAGGAGATCAGTCCTGGGTGTTCTTTGGAAGGAATGATGCTAAAGCTGAAACTCCAGTATTTTGGCCACCTCATGCGAAGAATTGACTCATTGGAAAATACTCTGATGCTGGGAGGGATTGGGGGCAGGAGGAAAAGGGGACGACAGAGGATGAGATGGCTGGATGGCATCACGGACTTGATGGACTTGAGTCTGAGTGAACTCCGGGAGATGGTGATGGACAGGGAGGTCTGGCGTGCTGCGATTCATAGAGTCGCAAAGAATCAGACACGACTGAGCAACTGAGGTGAACATTTCTAGACTTCCTAAAAACAATGTCATAAAACACTTATGACATATACTGAGTAACTGAATGGGCACAGAAGAAATGAACAATCTAGGTTTCAGTTGCCATTAGAAGTGCAGAATCTGTGTTAAAAGTATTTTAAGAGAAATTTCTCACACTAATCTGTGCTTCAAGCATGAGAATAAATTAACAGTGACTGGATCTTTAGCCAAAGAAAACACCATTGTCACCTTACGCAAAGCTAGCACATTCAGTGATTTCTTAAGATACTGATTATTTTTAAGTCATCTGTCTTGGCCTGTTAGTTCAGTCAACAGAACTATGTTAAGAAGGCAGGTAATTCTCTTTACTCAGAAAACTGTTTTAACTCTCAGACGGTAAAGCGTCTGTCTACAATGTGTGAGACCCAGGTTCAAGCCCTGGGTTGGGAAGATCCCCTGGAGAAGGAAACGGCAATCCGCTCCAGTACTATTGCCTGGAAAATCCCATGGACAGAGGAGCCTGGTAGGCTACAATCTATGGGGTCGCAGAGAGTCGGACACGACTCAGCGACTTCACTTTCACTTTCTACTTTCACTTTCTACTTTCACTATCATTCTGAGTGTTAATCTTCAAAAATTGAGTACAGTGCCTTTAATAATATTGTTATAATGACTTTCTTTTAAAACCATCAATAGGGCTTTCAAGACCTTATGACAGTGTTAGAAAGGTGTAGTTTAGTCTATTCAGTCCCATTAAACTAGCTTCTTCCAGTACAGAGCTCACTTTTCCAGAAAACTTTTTCCTCCCAACAGGGTATACCTATATACTTTTAAACTATTCCATAGAAATGTATTCCTCTTGTTCTCTCTTGCGTATATAGGTTAATGTTAAAATCTTGTGTAAGCCCATTACCAGTCTTTATATGTGTAACTTTCCCCTTGGTATCAATATTTCAAAGCTTTTGATAAAGTCCTGTTTTTTCCTTCAAATCAAATCCAATGGAAAACATTAAAAAAAAAAAAAAAAAAA
>SJYQ01096229.1:203244-318393 GCA_006410935.1 Redunca redunca
AAAAAAAAAAAAAAAAAAAGCAACTTCATTGCTTTCCTTATGCCAAGGTTAGGTTCTAGAGCTTATCTGGCATATCAGCCAAAAACAGAACTCTATTATTTTTAAGTATAAATACAAATACAATATTTGAATCAACTTATGGGAGGTCTCCCTATGGAGCGAATTAGTAAACTGTCAGCCTATAAAGACCTATTCAAAGACATCTGTGTTTTAAATATTTTATGAAAGTGTTGCTAAAATTCCAAATAGTCTTAAGTCTCTGATAGCTCAAAATTCTATTTATCATGTAAAAATAAAGTAACATGCTCATAAGTAAGAAAAAATCTTACATTTTCCTCATAATTTTCAAGTATTTTTGGGGTTGGGGGGGGACTTGGTTTGATATATTAGAAAAATAAAGAGGCTAACACAGTTATGTTTTATAGACCTTCACCTTCCTAAACATGAATAATTCAAAATTCAGAAACTGCAGCAAAATTAAAGTCTGCAGAAATTTTAAAAATATTGCTACCACATCTTGATCATGGGGTGAAAAAAAGCAGATTTGAAATGACAAACTTTACAAGTTACTTAGTCCATAAGGAAATTTACAAAACTATATTTTATGGAGGTAGTAACTATTTACCTTTCTTTCTCCCCTTTAAAAGTGCTGATCTTTAGTAATGGCTCTTCTTTGTGAGCCAAAGAGTTAAAACCATCTCTTTTACTCCCAAATGAGTGTCAGTCCCACTCAAGAGGTGCCATGTTTTATTTAAAACATACTCTTTCTCAGTAACCACTTTGTTCTAATTGGCAAGGCAAAGCCATGTCCCTAAAGCACACAGCTCGTTACATTCAGTTTGGATTACAAAAACACACAATGAAACAAACTGCATCGAAATGTACAAATTAATGGTACAGGGGTATGGACATAGAGGTGGAATTAGATTGTAACACGGAACAAAATCTACAGGGAGGCTAGGGAACAAATCACTAGTGTCTCAATAAACTATACAAGGTTTCCAAATGAGCAAATACATAAGGCTGAGGACAGGCTCTTCCATAATTCAACCAAATTGCTTAAATATGGATAGGACAAAACAAGACTTTTCCCCAATACTATTATGCATACTTGTGTATGAGAGACTAGGAATACCAACAAGAAGGTTTAACAAATGAAACCTGCAGGTTGCACTGTCTAAATATGAAACTCATCTTTGCCTTCACACTGACAATGTGCAAAACAGCCCTGCAATTAAATCACACCTCCAAATATTTTTGAAAAAAATCTTCTGAGAAGCAAAACACAGGAGACTAAATTAAAAATAGTGCATCACTATGCAGTACAGAGGGCAGGGTTAATGAGCTAAAAGTTACATCAACAAGAAGAAAGACATTAAGAAATGAAGATCTCACCACCAAAATAGAAAAAGGATTAGACCTAACACTCCCCCCACCACACATGCACATCTTTCCCCAAATCAGCTACTCTGTGAAGCTTCCAGCACTGTTTCTCCAGTTTTCCCTTGAGACAGAAAGACAAACTGCAACTGAAATAAAGGAAAAGAGAACAGGAAAAGTACCTAACCTTAATCTACACACAAATGCAAAACAATCCAACAGCTACATTCTTGCAGAGTGGTTTACAGGACAGCCCTGTCTACTCCAGCTCCCTCCACAATTGACAACATCGAACAGTCGCGGAAGACTGTTTGTATAAACACCTAAAATCAAATTTCAGTTCTCTGCTTAAGATTTATTTACTTTTGGGAACATTATTTAATCCATCAGAGCTGCGGTGTCTTTATCTGTGTCTTTAACTGCCTTATTAAAAACACAGACAAAGTTGTCCATGCACTGCCTCCATCTTATTTTACAAACAGTAATTCTTATGTCATTGCTATTCTAAGTATCCTTTTTTGGCATTCTCTTCTTAAGATTATGTACCCTTGTTGGTTTTCTCCAAACCAGAAGTCTTAGCTTAATGTATTTTTTTTCCTCCTCTATAGCCAATATTTAGTCTAAAAGTAAATTAAGAAATTTAAAACTTTGGTAATAGTTAAGACTGCTTCCCAGGTGGCTCAGTGATAAAGAATGCACCTGCAATGCAAGAGACACAGGTTCAATCCCTGAGTCAGGAAGATCCCCTGGAGAAGGAAACGGCAACCCATTCCAGTATTCTTGCCTGGGAAATCCCATGGACAGAGAAGCCTGGTGGGTTACAGTCCATTGGGTTGCAAGAGAGTCACACATGACTTGGCGACTAATATTTAAGACTATTAACATATAGTCAGTTCTACCTGATACACTAGGAACGAGTTGAGCAGTTGGGGTTTTTTTAATGATATAAAATTTTGTATCATTAAAGATCATATTTCAGTTATACATTAATGGCCTGAGATTAATGCTCTTATCTTTTTTCCCACCATCCCTTCTACAGACTAAGAATTAAGTATAACCAAGAAAAGTATCAAAAAGCAACCTTATGATTACCCTCTAATTCAAGCACCAAGGAAACAACCAGACTAAGAACTGCTCTAAGTGCCTGCAGCGCGTGGGGTTAAAGCGAGTGAAGCACAGAAGCGTCACGGTGCTTTCTGACTCTACCTGATAGCTACCCACTTTCCCACCAAATCTAAAAGAAGCCCACAAAACTGAGTGATCGTTATTATTTAGTCTGCATTCGTCTGAAACCATGAAGCTTTAGCACTGAATTCATCACTTTTCATGTCATAGAGGGCCAACTTTATTACAGGAAAAGGAGTCAACCACATCTAAGCAAAGCCGATCTCGGACCTGGGGATCTCCAAGCCTCTTTCACAAAGGGGCCCATCAGTATAAAATTTAAGCACATACGTCTTATAGGTCTTTTTGTTTTGAAAATAGTTATATACTCCTACAGTGGATTAAATGGTATGTGTACTCAGTTACTCAGTCACGTCCAACTCTTTGCAACCCCATGGACTGTAGCCCACCAGGCTCCTGTGTCCATGTAACTCCCCAGGCAAGAATACTGGAGCAGGTTGCCATTTCCTACTCCAGGGGATCTTCTTGACCCAGGGATCGAACCCATATCTCTGGCATCTCCTGCACTGCAGGCGGATTCTTTACCACTGAGCCACATGGGAAGCCCCATTTAAATGGTGTGGCCCCTTCACAACCACCTTCCCGCCCAAGAGAAAAAAAAAGGTTCACCTGGAACCAGTGAATGTAATCTTATTTGGAAATAGGATCTTTGCAAACATAATTAAAGATTTTTTAGATAAGATCATCCCAAGTAAGGATGGGGCCCTAAATCCAATGACACTCATCCTCAGACAAGACAGACACACACAGGTGTAAATAAAGGCAGACTGGAGTAATTCACTAACAAGCCAAGGGGGGTTGGCAGCAATGGGAAGCCAGGGGAGGCAAGGAAGAGGTACTCTCTCAGAGGCTCCAGCCCTGTGGCTGACATCTTCATTTCAGACCTCTGGCCTCCAAAACTCTAAGAGAACAAATTTCTGTTGTTTTTTTTTTTTTTTTTGATGGTTTAGTATAGTTTATTAAGCTGTGCCTTAGTACAGACGCTGGGGCTTGTCCATGGTGCTCTTAATGTACAAGGCCCTGACGTTCTGCCAATTTTTCTTGAGCAATGATACCAGGAAGTTGACAGCTAAGTGGATGTTGTACACAAGCTCATCATCTGTCATCTTCACGTGGCCAACAGCCACTGCCAGACACAGCACCTTCTTCATCTGGAACTTGATCGTGGACTTCACTTCATCGACTTTGGCCACCATGTTCTCATTGTGGGTCAGCAAGGAAGGGAATTTGCCAGCCTTGTTCAGGCCTGGGCCCAGGATTCGGGGGATCTGCTTGATCAGAGACTCTGAAGCCAAAAAGGCATCATATTTCTTGGCCAGCTTCTTGACCAGTTTCTTATTCTTGTTGAGTTTTTTCAGCGCCTCGATGTCCATGTGGGGGATATCCACAGCCTTGGCCTCATCACAATGCTGCTGGTCCCCCAAGACACACATGGAGAACTTGGGGCGGGGAGTGGACTTAAGCCTGACGGTGCCCGAGAAATGTTTGTCCTTCTGAGGGTCATAGTTCTTCAGGCTGATCTGAAGCTCCACCGTCTCCAAAAACTTTCTGCGCTTGTGCTGGTTCCCGTGCAGGACTTCCCGCACCGCCTCGTAGAGGGTGTCGCAGGAAACTTTGCTGCTCATAGTTCCCTACGCCGCGATAACCGGAAAAGAGCCAAATTTCTGTTGTTTTAAGCCACCAAATTTGTGGTAGTTATAGCAACTTTAGGAAACTGATACCAGTAAGACTATATACATTATAAAAACCAGCAAGTTTTAAAGAATGATAAAAACAAATCTCAGTAGAAATTCCAACAATCCTGTGCAATATCACCATTAGAGACCACAGCTTTAGACCAATAACGTGGGCAGAACCAAGTTCAAGAAACAGAGCCAAACTATCTCAAAATACTCGGGGACTATTAAATTTCTTCCTCTTTACCTAGAACAATGACACTCGGTCACAATTTTTCTACTTAAGGCCTAAAACAAGTTGTCTTTCTGCTACTTAAAAGTACTGAGCATTTTGTTTCCCATTAGAAATGCAACAACTATTTTTGACATAATTTCCATAACAAGATCTTCAATTTATCTTGACTAGCATAATAATTAACCACACAATTTTAAAATGCTTATTAGTAAGACAGCAAACTGCTATAGACTAAGAGGTCAGAAAAGGTTGCCAGAGTTCGGCTTTGCTAATCAGTTAAGGACCTGCTGCCTCTGATTTGCTTTCAATTGAGAGCAACTGTGGTACAAAAACAGTAGCTGAAAATCAACCTGTATGTCTATCCATCCAGAGGACTAGATAAACTGTAGCAGAGTATAATGAAGGTGACCAATTATTTATCAACCAAACTGGGGCATGGAGAAGTACAAAGGGATAATACTAATTTCACTGATACAAAAATCATAAACCAAGACTGTTCCAGAAAACTAAGACTTTTGTGATAATAGATTATAATAGTTAACATGAACCAGATTAACATGTGTCAAAATGATTACTTTAGAAAAGCATTATTCTGAAAAATACAGGGACTTCCTTGGTGGTCCAGTAGTTAAGACAATATGCTTCCAAAGCTGGGGGTAGAGGTTCGATCCCTGGTCAGGGAACTAAGACCCCACATTCCACATGGCCAAGGATAATAATAAATGCAAGTTGCAAGATAAGTAGTGTAACAAACCACTTTTACATATAAAAACAGAATCACACATTGTTTATATAAATACCTGTTCATAGTAAAAAGTATAAAGATAAGAATAACTATAGTAAAAGAGAACTGTAAAATTTTAGTTCCCTTGTAAGATATGCTATACAGCAAAAAAAAAAAAAAACCTACAAAATGTTTTACTAATTCTGGGTTAGCTTGTGGACGTTTATTACTGACTACTTTCTATAATATTCTGAATTTCAGACATCCACACCAGACAGATACCCAACAATGGACACAAAATGGTTCAGAGAATCTGATGAGCTAAACTGTCTCTAACAAATACAAAATGAAGCAGGGCAAAGGCTAACAGACTTTTGCCAAGAGAACGCACTGGTCATAGCAAACACCCTCTTCCAACAACACAAGAGAAGACTCTACATATGGACATAACCAGATGGTCAACACCGAAGTCAGATTGATTATATTCTTTGCAGCGAAAGATGGAGAAGCCCTATACAGTCAGCAAGAACAAGGAGCTAACTGTGGCTCAGATCATGAACTCTTCATTGCCAAATTCAGGCTTAAATCGAACTAAGTCGGGAAAACCACTAGACCATTCAGGTATGGCCTAAATCAAATCCTGTATGATTATACAGTGGAAGTGACAAATAGATTCAAGGGATTAGATCTGATAGACAGAAAGAGAAGCAAAAGGCAAAGGAGAAAAGGAAAGATAAACGCACTTGAAAGCAGAGTTCCAGAGAACAGCAAGGAGAGATAAGAAAGCCTTCCCCAGTGATTAATGCAAAGAAATAAAGGAAAACAATAGAATGGGAAAGACTAGAGATCTCTTTAAGAAAATCAGAGATACCAAGGGAACATTTCATGCAAAGACAGGTACAATAAAGGACAGAAATGGTATGGGCCCAACAGAAGCAAAAGATGTTATAACAAGAGGTGGCAAGGATACACAGAAGAACCATACAAAAAGATCTTCACAATCCAGACAACCACGATAGTGTGATCACTCACCTAGAGCCAGACATCCTGGAATGTGAAGTCAAGTGGGCCTTAGAAAGCATCACTATGAACAAAACTAATGGAGGTGATGGAATCCCAGTTGAGCTATTTCAAATCCTAAAAGATGATGCTGTGAAAGTGCTGCACTCAATATGCCAGAAATTTGGAAAACTCGCAGTGGTCACAGGACTGGAAAAGGTCAGTTTTCATTCCAATCCCAAAGAAAGGCAATGCCAAAGAATGCTCAAACTACCACACAATTGCACTCATCTCACATGCTATAATGTAATGCTCAAAATTCTCCAAGCCAGGCTTCAACAGTACATGAACCGTGAACTTCCAGATGTTCAAGCTGGTTTTAGAAAAGGCAGAGGAACCAGAGATCAAATTGCCAACATCTGCTGGATCATGGAAAAAGCAAGAGAGTTCCAGAAAAACATTTACTTCTGCTTTATTGACTATGCCAAAGCCTCTGACTATGTGGATCACCATAAACTGTGGAAAATTCTTCAAGAGATGGGAATACCAGACCACTTGACCTGCCTTTTGAGAAATCTGTATGCAGGTCAAGAAGCAACAGTTAGAACTGGACATGGAACAGACTGGTTCCAAACAGGGAAAGGAATATGTCAAAGCTGTATACTGTCACCCTGCTTATTTAACTTATATGCAGAGTACATCATGAGAAACGCTGGACTGGATGAAGCATAAGCTGGAATCAAGACTGCTAGGAGAAATAACAATAACCTCAGATATGCAGATGACACCACCCTTACAGCAGAAAGCAAAGAAGAACTAAAGAGCTTCTTGATGAAAGTGAAAAAGGAGAGTGAAACAGTTGGCTTAAAGCTCAACATTCAGAAAACTAAGATCATGGCATCTGGTCCCATCACTTCATGGCAAATAGATGGGGTAACAGTGACAGACTTTATTTTGGGGGACTCTAAAATTGCTGCAGATGGTGACTGCAGCCATGAAATTAAACACGCTTGCTCCTTGGAAGAAAAATTATGACCAACCTAGATGGCATATTAAAAAGCAGAGATATTACTTTGCCAGCAAAGGTCCATCTAGTCAAGGCTATGGTTTTGAGCTGCACTATAAAGAAAGCTGAGCACAGAAGAACTGATGTTTTTGAACTGTGGTGTTGGAGAAGACTCTTGAAAGTCCCTTACACTGCAAGAAAATCCAACGAGTCCATCCTAAAGGAGATCAGTCCTGAATATTCATTGGAGGGACTGATGTTGAAGCTGAAACTCCAATACTTTGGCCACCTGATGCAAAGAACTGACTCACTGGAAAAGATCCTGACGCTGGGAAAGATTGAAGGCAGGAGGAGAAGGAGACGATAGAGGATGAGATGGTTGGATGGCATCACCGACTCAATGGACATGAGTTTGAATAAACTCTGGGAGTTGGTGATGGACAGGGAGGCCAGGTGTGTTGCAGTCCACGGGGTCACAAAGAGTCAGACATGACTGAGCAACTTAACTGAACTAACAAATACATGGCAATGTGTGCGTTATACTTGAGTAATCACTCTTGGACTTTTGGCTTTAAAGAAATCAAAGAATATACAACAGTAACCAAGTTAACAGAATTACAAAAACATAAATACCCTATTCAAATGCTTCATTTTAAGAGCAGCAGCTGCCTTTCTTCTGGGAAAAGGTGATTTGAAAAATCGACCTATGACAAGCATACAGATTCTACTATCCTGCTCAAATTCCACCATCCTATAAAATACTCAGAGTGGGTGTTTTGTTTATTCTATTTTACTGATAGATACAGGGTTCCCACAATTTCTAAAAGGGAACATGCATTACAAGAAGTGCTTAAAATGTTCAGATTCTCTAAGTTCCTCTTATTATACATCCTCAAAACTCAGCCGTAACCTACTGATACCATTCTTCCTTTCAAAAGTGACTGGAATCAGGCCACTTCTACTCTAAACTTCTAACAGGAAATGGAAGCAGAAAAGAAATTAGAGTGTAACTCCAAAGCAGTAAGAGTCCCAGATTCATGAGGAAATAGTTTGCTTATTATTGCCCTGTTGTGAAAAGTACCATGAAATTCAAGTCACCTTGAGGAAAACTGCTTGCATTTGGCTTAACTACCACTCCCCATCCCACGCCCACCACTGCTGTATCCTTTAATCTGGATGTCAACACTGAGATTCCCTCTGCTGCTAGCTACAGCCAACTTTATTTTGCTCATTCCAGGAAGAAACTAAGCACTTTTGGAGTCTGTCAGACGTAAGTAGAATGCACTTAACTTTTTAAAAATTTGTAATTTTTGCAATTACTTAATAATAAAAGTCTCAACAAAGTCAAAATTAATTAAAACTTCCCCCAAATACTGAGACTACCAAAATTAAATTTTTCATATAACCTCCACTCAGCTTTATCCCATGCAACTAAATACATATATATCTAAAAACAGTATACAACACATACTTCAATCAGCATTTAAATAATGTCCCTATGTTATTTTTAAAAGGAAAAAAAAAATCACAAACAAGCTAATGGCATGGTAAGGGCAGAAATTATAAACTCTAATCACTTTGGATTTATACAGAAGATTAGACAGCAATAAACAAGCTTGGTAATTTTCAGACTGGATACAACATATGCAGCAGTGAGGAAAAAGGAACCTTACTTAAATACTAGCTATTTCAATCCCTTAAAGCCTCTCTCGAAAGACCACTTTAAATTTAAAACAATAAGTAAAACAATATCAAGAAATAAAGTGAATATGATATTACTATGCTAAGTTAATAATTTTCTCCCAGCCAAAGGCTACTACAAATATATTCATTGATAACCACATTTTTCCCCAATGTTAAATATCAGAACGCAACATCTAAGCTTATTCATGTGAATAAAGACCTGAAAACAGATTTCCTATGAAATCAAGTACAGTTATCTCTAGAGTCATAGTAGAACATGCTTCCTACACAACATGTATCATTTTATCACAATGTTCTTCACCACTAACAAAGCACAAGACACAACTAATTACAAAGCAAAAGTATGCTTAACTATCTTTCCACTAAGAAATATATATCTGAAAAGTTACACTGAAACTAATTTTCAGAAAATTAACCATTACCTTATAATTTAAGAGATGATTTATCTCTAATTAATCTTCAACTGACAAGACACACGTAAACTGACGTAGTAATGCATTAAAAGTATTACTTTTTAAAGGAAATAGTCTATAAAATGGGCTTCCCTAGTGGCTCAGCAGTAAAGAATCTGCCTGCAATGCAGGAACAGGAGATATGATTGCTGGGTCAGGAAGATCCCCTGGAGGAGGGCATGGCAACCCAAGCAAGTATTCTTGCCTGGAGAATCCCACGGACAGAGACTGGCCAGATACAGTCCATGCGGTTGCAAAGAGTCGGACACAACTGAAGCAACTTAGTATATACACACACAATCTACAAAAGGCTTAGAAAACAACTTCCTGCACTGTGATTAATCATCCCTCCCTTATTTTTCCAATTTTATGTGAATCACGGAATAGCAAGTTTCTTAAAAGTTAGGCTTAAATGGAACAATATGTTCAAAATCATGTCTGCAGTTTAAAAGACCCTGCTTACTTTGATTTGGCAATGAAGTACTTTTTTCAGTCAATAAACAGACATATTAGGATCCTTTTTCTTTTTTTGTTTTTTAAGAAATTGCTAAAAATTATTAAAAACCACATATATGCCATCTAAAGGTCCATAAGAACAAACTGGGTCTTTTACACTCAGCACTTGTTAAGTTTGTCTTCTGATAAGCATCTGTCATCAAAGAATCTACTTAAACAATCTCCCATCCTTGCAAACTATCTTCAGGCTCACTCCCTTGTAAAGTATAATGGTCCATGGATCACAGCTACTCTCTGGTTACCAGACTCCTCCGTCCCCTACAGCAAGCATTTCCAAGGATGGTAGAGACGGAGTTACTTCAGTCAGGTCATTAAAACTCTCTGCCTTCACCACTTGTGATCATTCTGTTTGATATTTCTGACATATGTATTTTTTTCAGCAAACTCATTATGTGAAAAGCATTGCTTTAATGATAGCTGAGCTTCAATACAGTAGTATGGGAGGTCGTTGTGAATTTGATACTAAATGTCCCTAAAAATCTAGATCAGTTGGTATCTCAAACTCAAAAATTCATAAAATGAGTTTGCACTCAAACAGAAAATAACATCCCAGGCACTTCTATAGTTTTAAGAGGCAAGACTACCCTTCAGATGCTATGTCTGATCTTTTGTATACCCTAACACAGCTCAAGGCAATTGGGATTAGTTCATGCTTCCACACAGAAAATCACATAATCCAAATTAGTCAAGAGCTCAGAGCAAACCAAGATTATAAGAAATCAGCTGGTTAACACCTTGCCTAAAGATAGAAAGGAAATATGCCCTCTTTTCCAAAGAGAATGAGATCTCCAGCAACTCAATGACTTTCCAATGAATTTCTGCAATTCAGTGGTGTTAAACTTTTTAAACCATACTCCATTGTAACATATATTTATATCACAACCCACTGCACGTTATTTTCATTTATATATGTATCTCAGAAATTTCACAAATAATACCTTACCCTTGATTATTTGTGATGCACTCAGACTGTTTTCCATTGTACTCAAATTTTAAATGCTAAATTGATACCCACTAATGATCCACAATACACAGTTTGAAAAACTGTATTAAAAAGTAGTGTTTCTACCAAAAAAATGTTTATATCATCTTAATATAACTATCAGTAGCATGTCATGAAATTTTTTGCTATTATAAATATTTACTGATTTGTTAAGTAAAGCCATACAAAAAGCCACTATGAAATGTTTAATGAAAAACAATAGTATGGCACGTAACATATTATAAAGGTAGAAAAAGTTAAAACTAGACAAGACTTTGAACATGTTTTTACTCATTTCATTCAATTTAATGCAAATATATTGTAACAAACTCACTTTCCCACCACATAGTTTTGAAAATGAATCTTGAAAAATCTCTAACTAACCGAATGGTACACGACAGCTATTTTTAAAGCAACTTTTCCACCTTTTAAAGGATACTGAACACTTTAAGATATACTTTAAAAGACTATTTAAAATCACAGTGGCTTTTGGACAAAGCAATCCTCACGTTGTCTTGCACATTTCATGCCTCTGCTGCAATAAAGCATTTCTATACTTTATCTTCATACACCAACAAAATCCACCACTGTATCTTTAAAGTTCAATGATCTTTTTTCTTCTAAATTTCAAAAAGAACACCAAATGCTGCTTCAGCAAGCAAGATGTTGTTTATGAGTCATTCCTTTCAACTTAGGTTGGGGAAATCAGGAGCGGAGGGGCAGAGATAAAGAAGAAAGGAGAGAATATTTTCATGACACACTTGAAAATATTCTCAGTATTTTTAAAAATAAAAATAACAAAGCTGTATAAAGCGTAAATGGACACAAGATCACCAGAGATTCAAAAAATAATGACAACCATAGAAAATAAAACTGTAACAAATCCAAAGAAACATGGCTGAACTATTTTCATTGATAATGTTTAAATTGTATATCTATTTAGGGGCACGAGACAGTTCTTTGAGTATTGGATGTGAACCACCTGACTCAAGGTACCTGACTTTTCCCCCCAGCTACACTTCACTGAATCATATGGGGGAACTAGTTTTACATGGAGAAAGACACACAGTATACATTTTCTCTCACTTCTACTCTATATTTACTACAAATGAAAATACAGAAGTGTTAAGTCTCTCAGTCATATCTGACTCTGTAACCCCATGGACTGTAGCTGGCCAGGCTCCTGCCCATGGAATTCCCTAGGCAAGAATACTGGAGTGTAGCCATTCCCTTCTGCAGGGCATCTTCCCAACCCAAGGACTGAACCTGGGTCTCCTGCATTGCAGGCCGATTATTTACCATCTGAGCCGTAAACTCTCACCAGTAAGAAAGCATTTCCTCAGATCTGTTATTGCAGATAAGCAGAGCAAGAAAAGCAGAACAATTCACTTAACATGGCAGAGATTCTGTTAAAAGTTGAATAAAAGGTACCTTACTAGTACCTTTTCCTTTTAAAAACCTAAATAATTTGACAAATTCCAGACTTTTAACAGAAACAAATTGCCAACTTTGCCAACCTTCTCAACTCCATCCAACCTATCCCCTAGTTTAGGCATAAAGGTCTAAAGATCACACTATGATTATTTCTTTGTCCAATAGCACAGTGAATAGAAGATGAATACTGACAAACATTCTCTCCTCAACCAAATTCTAGCCAGGGTCTGTCCTCTTCTCAACCACGCCTCAACCTTGGTGTATAAAAACTAGAGTATCAACACAAATGATTTCATATACTCATATCCCCCTATGCTAATAGATTTAAATAACCACTAATACAGTTTTTAACAGCTCAAGGACCCATCCCAAGGATGGTCCTAGTCCCTCTTATTTAAAGTGCCTCTCTGCGAAAGCTCAAAGCTGCCAAAAGAATTTAAGATCTGTTCCAGCCAAAAACTGACCATAGGCCCCTGACTACCCTATCCTACAGCATTTACTTAAAATGGTTTAAAATGTGAATCCTTCCTTCATCCCCCTTTGAGATGTATGTGTATCTACTAAAACTCAATCACTCAGTAGTGTCCTTCTCAAGGACATGAAAGCCATTTCTCTAACTGTACTCACTGGGAAGAATAGGGCTGCAATCTCTCACTTCCTCTGCATAGGAGGATAAAATCCTCACTTCAATAACTGTCAACTAACAGACACAGCCAGGCTAATCATCATTTATATTAACCAGCCCTTTGTGATTTTTAACCAGCCCCTGATCATCCTGAGACAAGCTAGCAATCCCTCCCCTACTCCCTCATTCTCCCTTTAAAATGCCCAGTTCCCTCTAGACAAGTCCCCTCTTCCCTACTATAGCAGTGTGTTACTGATTAAAATCTGTCCTTAACCTAACTTGTGTGCTGGTTTGTCTGACAAAATAATAAAGTAAATAAAAAAGGTAATAATGAAAGGTAAACATATCCCAATTAATAAAGACTTACATAAGATCATTAGATGAGGAGTTCTTAAAAAACAAACAAAAAATCTTAAAGTTTTAACTTCATGAAAGTGAAGGTCACTCAGTCGTGTCCGACTCTTTGTGACCCCAAGGACTGACTAGTCCATGGCATTCTCTAGGCCAGAATACTGAAGTGGGTAGCCGTTCCCTTCTCCAGGGGACCTTCCCAACCCAGGGATCAAACCCAGGTCTCCTGCACTGCAGGTGGATTCTTTACCAGCTGATCCACCAGTGAAGCCCAAGAATAGTGGAATGGGTACCCTATCTCTTTTCCAGAGGATCTTCCTGAACCAGGGTCTCGTGCATTGCAGGCAGATTCTTTACCAACTGAGCTATGAGGGAAGCTCATTAACTTCATGAAGGAGTCATAAATCAAGGAGTCAATCAATCAGCATTTAGTGGGTGGAAGCAGCCCTTGGCAAACATCAAGCCTAAAGCCCTTCATGTTACAAATGATTAATCTAATGCCCAAAGAGGTTAAGTGACTTACCCAAGGTGATGTCAATGAGGGTCTGAATTAGAAAAGCCAATTCACCATTATTCTCTTTCTGACTCCAACATGAAAATATTCTTTCTCTTGTATTCTCGTTGGTAAAAGCAACCTTCACCATTAATCATTTAAGTCAACATCAAAGATGAATATATATATATATTATGATGAATATATATATATAAAACCCTTCTATAACGTGAGTGTTCACAACCCCACTATAGTCCAACAACCGTAAACTGAGGAAAGTTTGTTTGATACAAGTACACATATGATTTCATTTCACTCAGGGAAGACTGTTTCAACAGTTCTAAACAAATATATAAAGCAACTTGGTGAAGAGAAACTACTTTCACACCCAAGCAAAGAAAATAAAAACCCATGCATAAACCCAAAAGAAGATAGACAGTCTTAAAATAATTTAGACGGTCTTAAAAACAACCGAAAGAAGAAAAATAAAAATAAATTGAAACCCCTTTTTCTGCACTTACCAGCAAAGCATTTGGAACAGAGGTTCATAGTCTTGCTGGACCTGGGGCAAAAAAAAAGAAAGAAAAGAAAGAAGAGCTAAAACTTCAGTTATCACTCTAATCAAAACATAAAGATGTTTGAAACCTAGGCCAAGAACTTCCTGGCCAAGGAACTAAACTAATAAACTAATGAGAAATCCCTAGCCAGCCAGCCACCCCTACCCCATAACAAAACAAAAACAAGACAAAAATAAAATAACAATATAAGGCACATTTGTTATCTATGAGTTAGCCAATATGTTATTTTTTGTGACTAGCAGCTTATGTGGTGGCAAGTTCAGGAATACTGTAAAAGGCCCATAAGATAACAAAAGAATGAATTTATCCAATGACTGTCACATTCCCTCTGTTTATAATGGAACATATATCACACACTCATCCAAAAAGGGAAAATTTTATCCGTAAAGAGGAAAAACTTGCTCCTGATTTACACACTCGATTACCTCTATAATATTATTTGAACTTTTGTCTTCTTTCCCCTCATTCTAGTCCAATTTCAGATCCTGGTCACATTATGACCTTGTCATTTAAAATTCTTTTTACAGATGTTCCCAATCAAATTATTTTTCATGTCCTTTCATCTGTTAATAATAACTACAATTCACTGAATACTAAACTGGGATGGGCACTTACCATACACGATCTTATTAATCTTCCCAACATCCCGAGACTGAGTATCACCATATTGCTTTGTTTCTAAAACACACTTTTTTTAAATGTCCCATTAACATTTCTACAACCAGGAAACATCATAGAACTGGCTACAAGTGATAAATAATTTAAAGAGGAAATGTTTCCACCACGTCCTCCAAGGAGCTATTAAACTGAGTGGTCTTAGAAATCAAGGACGTAGAGTCTCATCCCCATTTAACAGGGGAGCAGCTTGCCCGTGGTCACATACCTGGGGAACTGACTGCAGAGGAAGCTTCTGACCTAGGGTCTGAGCTAACTCCAAAGGCCATATGAACTAAGGCTTCATTCTTCAGCAATTCCCCTTCCAATATCTGAGTCTTTACCCAGAGCCACTCGTACACATGGAATATGGCAACCATCTTTTGCCCACCTCGGTAAACTTTACAATTAGTGAAAGCCTCCCTCAGGAAGTATTCCCTGATGATCATGACTGTCTTCTAAAATACTGAGACCCAAGATTTAACTGTCGGTAATTGTCACAGAGTGATAAAATGAGGAGATGGGCCGTGAAAGGAGGCAGGAAGAGGTCACGAGAGTTCTCTACCCCAAAAGAGATGCTATGTAGACTAGGGTTAGGCACTCAGTTGTGTCTGACTCTCTGTAACCCCATGGGCTATATAAAGACATCAAAGGTGCTAAGGAAGTTTTCAGTATCAATACAATGAATAAAATTTTTTTTTAAATGGACAAAGAGGTGCGTTAACAGTGACATCTAACATTTATTACATGTCTACCACATGGTTGAGCTTAACACCAAATTCCTTTAACCTCATTTTACTAAAGAGCAAACTGAAGTGCCAAGAGGGTATATAACTTTCCTAGGTTACAGCACTCTCAAGTAGATGAACCTGATCTAATTCCAAAGCCTGTGTTCTTTTCATCATGCTGAACTAGGGCCCCTGCCTCAGTACAGAAGCTGAGAGGAACACACTCTAGAGGCTGGGGAGAATGGTCCCACAACTGGAGATTTAATCTATGGTAATTAAGGCAACACACGGAAAAAGTAAAGCCTTTCATCTGGAGGAAGCACAACTCCCGCCCTCTTCTCCAAATACACATAAAATACACAGCAAAGCAACCCAAGGCTGCCAGTCATTTCGATTCCAACCCAAGAAGAACTGAGGATGAAGGATTTCTTTGTTGCTTGAACAATCCCCAGGAGGAAGGTCTCCTCCTGATGTGGTCACTGTCTATCGCCCCTCCGGAGCGAGACACACAGAGGTAACCGTTCATCCTGTGCTGCTCCCCAGATCCAGCAGGAAGCACGGAGAGCCTGAGGGAAGAAGTGAGGGCAGCAGGGACCAAGGGTGCCAGTTTCCACGTCTGTGTTTCGCAAGCTGGTAAGAAAAAATGGCAATGTAGCATTTTTTCCCGCTTGCCCTTATCTCTCTTCAGATAGTTGATGCATTATACCCACTTCAGATGGCTGATGCATATATACCCACTATATCCATATATCATATCCATTCTACTTTCTAAGTAGGAACTTTTCAGCAACACAGTTATCAATCAGGCTATGAAAGAAATAACACAGATACCGATATTATTAATCAAAACAGAGATGTCTAAAATCTGAAAGAACCCAGATTTCGGCTACAGAATTAAGAGCTACTGGTAATGGCCACTTGGATCCCATCTGCCAGCAACAGTGAACTTGAAAAAACCAGCAGAGGCTTCAGGAACCTTGCTCCTTTTTCATGGTTGACGTATCAAACCTGAAGCTCATCACACACATACAACTACCAAAACACGTAGTGTGATCGTCCTGCACAGTCCTGGACAGACTACTTCAAGTACTCTATGTGGCAGCAAGTATGAAAGAGAGATACTGGGCGGTGCACAGGTAACTGCAGTTTTTGCATTGTTGAAATTTGCCACTTGATATTGGAGTACATTCTTAAAACAAGCGTGGTTATGTCATACGTCATTTTAATGCACATTTCTCACTTGATTTTTTCTTTGCTAATGACAACAACACAAGAGAAGACTCTACATATGGACATCACCAAATGGTCAACACCGAAATCAGACTGATTATATTCAAAGATGGAGAAGCTCTATACAGTCAGCAAAAACAAGACCAGGAGCTGACTGTGGCTCAGATCTTGAACTCCTTATTGCCAAATTCAGACTTAAATTGAAAAAAGTAGGGAAAACCACTAGACCATTCAGGTATGACCTAAATCAAATCCCTTATGATTATACAGTGGAAGTGAGAAATAGATTTAAGGGCCTAGATCTGATAGATAAAGTGCCTGATGAACTATGGACGGAGGTTCGTGACATTGTACAGGAGACAGGGATCAAGACCATCCCCATGGAAAAGAAATGCAAAAAAGCAAAATGGCTGTCTGAGGAGGCCTTACAAAAAGCTGTGAAAAGAAGAGAAACGAAAAGCAAGGGAGAATAAGAAAGATATAAGCATCTGAATGCAGAGTTCCTAAGAGTAGCAAGGAGAGATAAGAAAGCCTTCCTCAGCGATCAATGCAAAGAAATAGAGGGAAACAACAGAATGGGAAAGACTAGAGATCTCTTCAAGAAAATCAGAGATACCAAGGGAACATTTCATGCAAAGATGGGCTTGATAAAGGACAGAAATGGTATGGACCTAACAGAAGCAGAAGATATTAAGAAGAGGTGGCAAGAATACACAGAAGAACTATACAAAAAAAAATCTTCATGACCCAGATAATCACAATGGTGTGATCAGTCACCTAGAGCCAGACATCCTGGAATGTGAAGTCAAGTGGGCCTTAGGAAGCATCACTACAAACAAAGCTAGTGGAGGGGATGGAATTCCAGTTGAGCTATTTCAAATCCTCAAAAATGATGCTGTGAAAGTGCTGCACTCAATGGGCTACCAAATTTGGAAAACTCGCAGTGGTCATAGGACTGGAAAAGGTCAGTTTTCACTCCAACGCCAAAGAAAGACAATGCCAAAGAAAACTCAAACTACCACACAATTGCACTCATCTCACATGCTAGTAAAGTAATGCTCAACATTCTCCAAGCCAGGCTTCAGCAATACGTGAACCATGAATTTCCAGATGTTCAAGCTGGCTTTAGAAAAGGCAGAGGAACCAGAGATCAAATTGCCAACATCCGCTGGATCATGGAAAAAGCAAGAGAGTTCCGGAAAAACATCTATTTCTGCTTTACTGACTATGCCAAAGCCTTTGACTGTGTGAATCACCACAAACTGTGGAAAATTCTTCAAGAGATGGGAATACCAGACCACCTGACCTGCCTCTTGAGAAACCTGTATGCAGGTCGGGAAGCAACAGTTAGAACCGGACATGAAACAACAGACTGGTTCCAAATAGGAAAAGGAGTACATCAAGGCTGTATATTGTCACCCTGCTTATTTAACTTATATGCAGAGTACATCATGAGAAATGCTGGGCTGGAAGAAATACAAGCTGGAATCAAGATTGCCAGGAGAAATATCAATAACCTCAGATATGCAGATGACACCACCCTTAAGGCAGAAAGTGAAGAAGAACTAAAAAGCCTCTTGATGGAAGTGAAAGAGGAGAGTGAAAAAGTTGGCTTAAAGCTCAACATTCAGAAAACGAAGATCATGGCATCTGGTCCCACCACTTCATGGGAAATAAATGAGCAAACAGTGGAAACAGTGTCAGACTTTATTTTGGGGGGCTCTAAAATCACTGTAGATGGTGGCTGCAGCCATGAAATTAAAAAACGCTTACTCCTTGGAAGGAAAGTTATGACCAACCTAGATAGCATATTCAAAAGCAAGAGACATTACTTTGCCAACAAAGGTCCGTCTAGTCAAGGCTATGGTTTTTCCAGTGGTCATGTATGGATGTGAGAGTTGGACTGTGAAGAAAGCTGAGCACAGAAGAACTGATGCGTTTGAAGTGTGGTGTTGGAGAAGACTCTTGAGAGTCCCTTGGACTGCAAGGAGATCCAACCAGTCCATTCTAGAGGAGATCAGCCCTGGGTGTTCTTTGGAAGGAATGATGCTAAAGCTGAAACTCCAATACTTCAGCCACCTCATGCGAAGAGTTGACTCATTGGAAAAGACCCTAATGCTGGAAGGGATTAGGGGTAGAAGGAGAAGGAGACGACAGAGGATGAGATGGCGGGATGGCATCACCTACTCAATGGACATGAGTTTGAGTGATCTCTGGGAGTTCGTGATAGACAGGGAGGTCTGGCATGCTACAATTCATGGGGTCGCAAAGAGTTGGACATGACTGAGCAACTGAACTGAATGACATTAGTTGTTTATATGTAGAGTTTAGAAATGATGTTAGACAAAAAGCAAATTCAAGCGATTTCCCTAAGTTCAAAATGGGTTGTAAAACAGTGAAGACAGCCCATAACATCAACAACATATTTGGCCCAGGAACTGCTAATGAGCGTACAGTGCAGTTGTGGTTCAAGAAATTTTGCAAAGGAGATGAGAATCTTGAAGACGAAGAGTGTAGTGGCCAACCATCAGAAGTTGACAAAGAGCAACTGAGAGCCATCATCAAAGTTGATCCTCTCAGAACTACTTGAGAAGTTGTCAAGGGACTCAATGTTGACCATTCTATGGTCATTCAGCATTTGAAGCAAATTGGAAAGATGAAAAAGCTCCATAAGTGGGTGCCTCTTGAGCTGAACGAAAATCAAAAACACTGTCATTTTGAAGTGAACTGTTCTCTTTTTTTATGCAACAATAACGAATCATTTCTTGGTCAGATTTTCATATGCAACAAAAAGTGAATTCTCTATGACCACCAGCAATAACCAACTCAGTGGCTGAACCAAGAAGCTTCAAAGCACTTCCCAAAGCCAAACTTGCACCCCAAAAAAGGTCATGGTCACTGTCTGATGGTCTGCTGCCCATCTGATCCTCTACAGCTTGCTGAATCCCAGTGAAAACATTACATCTGAAAAGTATGCTCAGCAAATTGATGAGATTCACCAAAAACTGCAACATCTGCAGCTGGCATTGATCAACAAAAAGCACCCAATTATGTTTGTACCAATCTGATTCTTAAGTCTCCACTGCTCCAAAGAAACTGCTCTTACTGAGATATCCAATGGCTATCATGTTTCTAAAACCAAATATGAAGATGTCAAATCTTAATCCCTGAAATTTCTAATCCATGGAATTCATTTCATTGGGGAAAGGTCTTTGCACAAAAATTAAGCTAAAGATTTTGAGTTTACTCTGTATTATCACGGTGGGCCCTGAATGAATAGATTAGAAATGCTTTTGTGGGAGGCAAAAAAGTTTGGAAAAACACAGTGAGGAGAAGGCAAAGTGAAGATGGAAGCAGAGCCTGGAGGAATGTAGTCATAATAAAGCTAGGGATGCTGGAGCAGCCACTGGAAGTAGAAAGAGACAAGGAACGGGTTTTTCCCTAAAGCTGCCTGGAAGGAAGGCAGTTCTGCCAGATTTGGGGCTTACTAGGCTCCAGAAACTTAGGAGAACATATTTCTATTGTTTCAAGCCATCAGATTTGCAGTAATTTGTTAGAGTAGCCCCAGAAAACTGATACACAGGGTTATGACTCTGATCTCATCCTACTCTCTTCTCTCTCAGCATCGATCAACCAGATCCATCCTTCTCGAAACTCTACTTTTGCCTTCTTGACACTGAAGTCCCAGATCTAATCTACCCACTACCCCCCACCCCATTTCCCTCCCACATAACAGCTACCTGTCAAGGCCTTTGTGTGGAGGTCCCAGGACTCAGTCCTACTTCCAACTTAGTGATCTCACATAGTTCCATAGCTTTATACATTCGTCCCAAACCTCTTCACCTTGCTCCAAACTCATACATCCAACTGTTTATGTGACATCTTTATATAGGTAGCTCAGACACAACATTTCAAACTAGAACATTCAACATTCCCCCTATATTTGCCTGACCCTTTTTTTGTCCACCGTTATAAATGGCAACATCTTCTGTCCAGTTGCTCAAGTCAAAAATCTACAACGTCAACTCTGATTTCCCTCTGTTCTGCAGTCTCTCATACACAATGCTGAGCAAGATCCACCAGCTCTATTTCCAAGCAGACTTACATCTGTCTACCTCTCTCCTTCGCCAATGCTTCCACCATGGCCACCATGCTCTCACCTGGCCACAGTAAATAACTTTCCACTGGTCTCCCCAGCCCCATGCATCACCCTTGACAATGATTTTCTACACAGTAGCCAAAGCAATCTTGTATTTAAAAGTTAAGTTATGCTATTTTCTTTCTTAATTCCATCCAATAATTTCCTGTCGCATTTAGTGTAAAATTCAAACTTTTTGTTCTTTTACCAAAGCCTTAGCCCCTCATGACCTGTCTCCGCCTGCCTCTCCTCTTCCTTCCTTACATTCCACTCCTCTCGCCTACCACACTTCAGTTGCACTCGCCTTTTTATCTGTTTTTAGAAATCAATGTAGAGTTCCTGCCATGCTGTTCCCTCTACCCTTAATCACTGTAGGACACTGCATCTTTCTTCTTCATTCAGGTCCTAGCGTGAACCTCCACACAGGTTTCAACTGACCCTCCAATTTACATTAGTCATCTCCTTGTTTTCTTCACAAC
Source organism: Redunca redunca (assembly GCA_006410935.1). Taxonomy (NCBI): domain Eukaryota; kingdom Metazoa; phylum Chordata; class Mammalia; order Artiodactyla; family Bovidae; genus Redunca; species Redunca redunca. Next base: position 224,814 of record SJYQ01096229.1, read on the forward strand.
ACATCATTCTTTGATACCTCATCACTGGTCTGTGGTGTACTGACTATCCTTCAACCAGAATGTAAGTGTCATAGGAGCAAAGGGCCTCTTGGGCACTCTTGTTTGGTACTTAATAGGCATCCTGTCATCTCTCAAAAGTTCTGCCACACTGTGATGCCTATAAATGGCACCTAATGCCACCCTGTGTCCCTGGCATGGTCTGCCGCTCATGAGGTAACAGGTGGCAGACACTTGCACAAGTTTTCTTCCCATGAGATGAAGTTTCAAAGAATCCAGCTTACACTGGTTTTTTTTTTCTTTCAATAAATACTGTTTAGTGATATTTCTGGTTTTGAAAATACATATCCCTTGTACAAAATTTAGAAAGAGAACAGAAGCATTTAAGCAAAATGCCAAAGATCACTGATAATCCTTCCCCCAAACATAAGAGTAACATTCTGAAATCATTCCTTCTTATCTTTATGGATAGATATATGTAATAAGAACTTATTATATTTAACAGTATTGGTAAAGTTGTGTGGTATGCTCACATATATGTTTTTATAACGTATACATACTGCATATTTTATCTTGCATATATCAAATAATTCACCAAAAATATATAATAAAACACGCAAATTTCATTTTGTATTTCCATTCTTCAAAAACATTCTTGCTGCTCTGTAATATACTAATAGTATAATTTAGTCACTCTCTTACTGTTGAATATTTAACCTTATTTCTAGATTTTTATAAATGTTGCTATAATGAGCATTTTTAGACATAAATCTTCCATCACAAGTCTTTGGCTGAATAACTTTCTTAAAACTGACTCTGAGAAGGACAGTTACTGAGATGAAAAAGTATGATTTGGTAAATACTGCCAAATTACTTCCCAGATAAGTTCTACCAATTTACACTCTCATCAAAAGCATCTGAAAGTACATTTTTTTCCCATGTACTCTTACCAACATTAAGTAATTAATTTCAAATCTTTATTTGATGAGAGAAATGGTTATCTTGCTTTAATCATGTGTTTTCTTTTGAAATAAAAAAACCTAAATTTGAAGGATAGTAATTATTTTAATGAAACATAAATGAACCTTCTAGCTAATTTGTCTCAAGGAATTAGAAGAACATTCCTAATAACTGAAAATTCTAAAAACATTTTATTTACCATACTATTTTCTTGACATTCATACAACACCCTCTTTCACCAAGCAGGAACACACACACGCCAGGTCCCCCTGAAATACTGCAACACAAATGTGGAAATAAAAGCAACCCTGACGCTGCGTCAGTGAGGAAGAAACTGAGGCACAATAAAAATAGCGACAAGTCAAAAGGAAACACAAAAGTATCAGCAAAGCTGTTCCAGCCTAACATCTCTGTATTTCTCTAGGTTAAACATGGATCATAACATTTGTAAAAACTCTAGACGACAACGGGATTTCTTTCTTAATGAAGAAAACCAATCTGCAAAAACCAACTAATCACATTTCCTAATTCCATCTCCTTTAATAATCCAAAAGGAGGAGGAGAAGACAGGGGAGGGAGGAGAGCTGGGCAAGGATGCGTGTATATGTGCAAAGACGGAGAAAGCAAACAACAATGGCTTCTCCACTCTAAAAATCATCCCAGTCACCTCAGAAGTAAGATTAGATGATTAAAGACTAGTAACAATCTGCATGCCACCTCGTACACTTACAGCCAGAAAAGTCTTAATTTCCTACAATAGCTAGAAAGCAGCGAACAGCTCTACTAAAGCTATACTCTTTGCTCACCCCAGGCAAACAAGAAAAAGGCCAGTTCAAACAGATGACATCCTAGCAGAATGACAAACCAGGCTTTCAGCAGTGCATCCAGCCTGTCTGAATTGTTATACATCAGTCTAAATATCATTCAGACAATGTCTGCAAAGTTTTCAAGGGAGTATTACAAAGGAAAAAATTTAGTTGTTAATAAATGGGATTCGTTTCTAGAATGTAGCAATATCAGTCATACTACCTGGAGAAGGAAATGGCAACCCACACTCCAGTATTCTTGCCTGGGAATTCCCATGGACAGAGAGGAGCCTGGTTACAGTCCATAGGGTCACAAACAGTTGGACTGAACCAAGCAACTAAACAACAACTTTAAAAGCTAATTTCAACCTAATAATTTAGATTCCAGGTAGTGTTGTAATGAACCGTGTCTTAATATTTTATACCCAGATTCAAGGACAAGAAGGACATAGCATAGGCCTCTGTTTTCTGTGTCTGAACCTCCACACTAAAAAGATACACAGATGTAAAATAAGTAACATTATCATCTGTAACCCTGCACATATTACTAAAAGGTAAAACAAGATGAGGCATGCTTATCAATAAACTAGTAAAAAGAATAATAAATATTAAAACATGTAAACAAATCCCCTGTGACTGCAGTCACAAAATTAAAAGCTGCTTACTCCTTGCAAGGAAGGCCATGACAAACTTAGACGGCGTATTTGAAACAGACACATCACCTTGCCGACAAAGGTCCATATAGTCAGCTATGGTTTTCCCAGTAGTCATGTACGAATGTGAGAGCAGGACATAAGCTGAGAGCTGAAGAATTGATGCTTTTGAATTGTGGTGCTGGAGAAGACTCTGGAGAGTCCCTTAGACAGCAAAGGAGATCAAACAAGTCAATTCTAAATGAAATCAACTCTTAACTATTCATTGGAACGACTGATGCTGAAGCTGAAGCTCTAATACTTTGGCCACCTGATGCCAAGAGTGGACTCAGTGGAAAAGACCCTGATGCTGGGAAGATTGCGGGCAGGAAGAGAGAGGGCGACAGAGGATGAGATGGTTGCATGGCATCACCAACTCAACAAACTCGAGTTTAAGCAAACTCCAGAAGATGATGAAAGACAGGGAAGCCTAGAGTGCTGTAGTCCACGGGGTCACAGAGCCGGACATGACTTGGCAACTGATGTACACACGTACACATGCAGGAGGAAACAACACAGTGAGCTGAACACAAATGTCAAACAATGTTTCCACACAAGAGAAACTCCTCACACTACCGACTCCAACACTCGCCGCGCACAGCGGCTATAGCTGTCTTACCACACATGCCCACACAAACAGAAAGGTTTCCGCCCCTAAAATTATCTTTCAAGAAACAGGAAATGCTTCAAAACTAAATCCTTACTTCTGAGGTAAGCACCAGTAATTTTACATTAAATACAAAGAGGGTAGAAAGGGAAAAAAAGAAAAAGCTTCCCCAAAACCTGGAAGTGAAAACTCTAGGCATGCAGTCATGCCCAGGGGAATGGCATTTGGGATTTCAAAACAGGAAGACCCTGCCAATGGAATCAAACTCCCAGCAACATCCATCCAGTCAGAGTCTGTGAAAAGGGCAAGCCGGTGAAGTTCTCATCTCCGAGTATAGACACTGAAGTCTGGAAAAGCGTCACACACACTATGCTGGATGCTTTGTCAACATGGCTGCAGCAAACAAGCTTCCAAAGGAAGCAGAACGTAGTTTTAAACACAGAGTAAATACTTATCTCTGGATCGTGAGGTCATGATTACAAGAGGTAGCTGCCACTGAAAAAGGCCTCTGAAAATCATTTAGAAAGTAATGAAAGTTAGGAAGATCACAAATAACACCAAAATTATGGCAATTCTCCTAATGTTATATGGATGAATTCTTGTAGCTTCAGATGCAACTTCCAGAGAGCAACAATTATAGTTTTTTTAATGCTCAACCTCAAACAACTTGTAAGGAAGTAAATAAGTGGGAAACTGTGGCCAACTAACCTTAAATGTGTTTTTAGTGAATAAATATTAAAGACATTCATAGCTGTGAAGATGTGGAGCATTCATGTTTCATGTGTGGAAAAGTAGTATTTTAAATGTGTGTTAGGAATATATTCAAATACCTATAATTTGTTAGTATAACTTATTCTTAAATATGCATGTAGTTACTACTGGTATAAACTGAGAAGAATATATGAGATCGCTATTTTATTTTTTACAACTACATGTAACTCTAAATTTTCTGAAAATGAAAAAGTTAAAAATTTTAAACTATGTATGTGAAATTAATTTTAATATTAATTATTTAATATTTTAATTATTTTATCTATGCTCCTAAAAATGCCAGTATTTATGGTGATCAAAGCTCTTATTGTTCTTATTAAGAAGATGGAGGAATGTCTTCTATCTGGATCTCTTCATTTGCAAATATATGTACTATTTTAGGAAATTCAAACTCTGTATTAGAATAAGACTAATGCTGTACATAATTCACTTTTGCAGTAAAGAAAATAGCAGGGGGCGGGGGAAACTAAGTTCACTGTTAAAGAAACTGCATACAAGTTGATTATTAAACATTTCTCTTAAGTAATTCCAATCCATTTAAGTTTTTTACAATTGTACATCAATGGAGCATACTTTCTGGAGTGATGCAAATGTTCTGTATCTTGATCTGGGTGGTGACTATGTAAGTGTATACAATGGTCGAAATTCATTATATTATACACATAAGACTGAGTTTTACTACCTATAAATTATAGTTCAATAAAGTATTACCAGTTAAAAGATAATTTTTTAATTCTACACTACATTAGTTACTACTGCTGGTTTATTGGGGCTTTCAAGGTGGCTCAGTGGTACAGAATCTGCCTGCCAATGCAGGAGACACAGGTTCAATCCCTGGGTCAAGAAGATCTCCTGGAGAAGGAAATGGCAATCCACTCCAGTATTCTTGCCTGGGAAATCCCATGGACAAAGGAGCCTGGCAGACTACAGTCCATGGGGTTGCAAAGAGTCGGATAAAATTCAGTGATGAAGCAACAACCGGTTCATTACAAAAGGAATTCTTTGTGTTGCTCGGAAAACAATACAAAGATTTCCAAACCACTTGCTATAGAAAACAATACCTGAGAATTACTGAAAACAGACAATTTAAGAGAGAGAACGATGAGGTATCCCTTGCCCTAGCCATGCTGCTGCTGCAAATAGTTGAGGATTAGGAGACACTAGTGACTCAGAGGTTAAAGCATCTGCCTGGAATGCTGGAGACCAGGGTTCGATCCCTGGGTCAGGAAGATCCCCTGGAGAAGGAAATGGCAACCCACGCCAGTACTCCTGCCTGGCGTCGCAGAGTCGGACACGACTGAGTGACTTCACTCACTCACTCACTCACTCACACAGAAGTCAGAGTGTCTTCACCTGAACAGTGATTAAAACAATTAACTGGCTATCAAACTTCAGTAATGGGCTAGAAATTTACTAAAGAACTACTTCCTCTAGAAAAAAAAACTGACCCTTCCATTTTCTATCATCTTTGCAACCACCATTACATAAAAACTATTAAAGAATTATATATGCACCTGTTCTACCCAAGTAAGAAACACTTCTGTTTCATCCTGGTGAAGTGTGCATTTATCTACTCTTATTATTAAGATAATTCAGGCTTTTAAACAGAATATTCACTTATCCATATTTATGGAAAATCAGATTTTCCATAAACGTAGGGTAATTTTACGTTAGATGGAAAGTAAACCTAACACGTCATTATCAGATCTTCTTTGTTAGAAAATGAGTCATAAACATGGGAGATGCCAGCTACCAGGTTCAAGCCTCAAGGTTAAACAAGCTGGCACCAGCAGCTGTATGGTTAAGAAAGGAAAACCTAAGGTGCTTCTAACCCTGGAAAGCATCCAGGTGAAACGACATCTACAAGATGAAACATTTTGGTTCATGTCATTCCTTTAAAACTCATGTACCAATAAGAGTATCTATTAAATATGGAGGAAGGGAAAGTAATATCCAGCAAAACACAAACACAAAAAATATCCAGTTAATGTCACTGACATTAAAAAATAAATGTGTTTTGTACTTCATTTGTTCAAATTCTAAATATTTCATATATTACATCAATCTGCCGAGATATTCTCAGGGCAGGGTGGAGAAGGTGGGGGTCGATGAAAAAGTTGGGATCCCACCAACCATGAATCTAGATGAGAAATGGATGAAAGGTGATAGCAAAAGAGAAACAGCTCTCATTCCGAGCCCAATGCTCAGGGAAAAGGAATAAAGTTCAAAGTTTAAAATTTCCATTTCTTGGCGATTTTAGTCATTCACTATAAAGACTGCCTAAATCCTGCAAAAGAAAATTCTCCATTTAATCACCCTGAGCAGTCATAATCTCCAGCAGGAAAAGAGAAAGAGCTAGAAGGAAACTCAAGAGTGTATCTCTTCTGCCTTGGCCTCAGGAAGACTTAAGTATCCCTGTTCTATGACCTCAAGAGATTTCATTTCTACTTTTTGTGTCATATTTCACTGCAGCCCAAACCTCAAAATCATTAATATCTAATGCCTTACTTCATAACTTCCCCACCACGGTAAATGCCTTAATGATCTTGTCATCAGGGTGAAAACACAGGCTGCCAAAGAGCTAAGTGCTAAGAGCAGTGCCTGAGAGGAAATGAATGTACGACCTCTGGTTTGTGTTTTCTCGTCCATTAAAACAAAATGTGGGTACTTTCCTGGTGGTCCAGTGGTTAAGAATCCAGCTTGCAATGCAAGGGACATGAGTTCAATCCCTGCTTTAGGGAACTAAGATACTACATGACTCAGAGCATGTGGAGCACGCCACAACTAGAAAGTCCCCATGCCCCACAGAAAGATCTGTATAAGGCAACAGACATTCCCTGTGCTGCAAGGGACCCAACACAGCCAAAAAAAAAAGTGAAACTGGTTACTGCCATTTTATGAATCTATGATCACACAATAATGCAACCATATAAAATCTGGTGGTGGTTCATTGGTAAGGATTCCGCCTGCAATACAGGAGACTAGAATTTAACCCCTGGGTTGGGAAAATCCCCAGAGGAGGAAATGGCAACCCACTCCAGTGTTCTTGCCTGGAGAATCCCACGGACACAGGGGCCTGACGGGATACAGTCCATGGGGTCAAAAGGAGTTGAACATGACTTAGCAACTAAACAACAGCAACAACAATATAATTTAACAAGAGAATTACTAAACTCTCCACTATTTCTAAGCTAAATACCTACTAAAACCTTCTGATGGGGACTATTTCCCTAATTTTTCAGTTTTCTCACTCTGAAACATTTTCCCTAATATCTTCCTTCAATGCACCATTGACAGTCAAATACTAAATATGGTGAAGGAAAGACCCTGTGATTTCTTTAAGCACCATTTCAATTACATGACTTGTCATCAATGGTTTTAAATGCAAAGGCATCACTGACTCATATTTATTAACAGGTTTTCTTATCACCTTGGGACTGTTTTGTGCTACCACTAGTATAAACCCAATCCTACTTCCATATTGTATTTCCACAACAGTTTACTTTCCTTAAGAAAATGATCTTGTCTTAATCCTGTTAAATGCCATATTATGCATATTCATCAACTTTTTCAGAATACCAGATATTCTGAATTTTAATCCAGTTGTCTATTGAATGACCTACCCCACCCAACTTGATGCCGTTCGCAAATATAATGAGCATATTGTGCACCTCCATCTAAGACTCTGCTGGAAATATATGGAACTCAGGATCCATATGACAGAATTCAGCTTAAGAGTACACAGCTCCCCTCCCAGTGCTAAGGACCTGTGCTGAGGCAGGGCTGAACGGTTCAAGAAGAACTCTGTAATCATGAGTCAGTCTATCTGCCTGGCCAGAAAACTCTGCCACCTCTCACAAACAAAACGCTACCTAAACCGTCACAAGAAAACCAAGATGAAAGGCTGTAACCTGGCAGAAAACAGGTAACAGAGAGCCTACAGCAGGTGCCCTACAATGATGAGTCTGCAGCAGCACCATCTTCACTCAGTTGTGTGAAAGTCACTCAGTCGTGTCCAACTCTTTGCGACCCCATGAACCGTTGTCTATGGAATTCTCCAGGCCAGAATACTGGAGTGGGTAGCCTTTCCCTTCCTGAGGGGATCTTCCCAACCCAGGGACTGAAACCAGTTCTCCCACACTGCAGGCAAATTTTTTACCAGCTGAGCCACTAGGGAAGCCCAAGAATACTGGAGTCAGTAGCCTATCCCTTCTCCAGTGGATCTTCCCGACCCAGGAATTGAACCAGGATCTCCTGCATTGCAGGTGGATTCTTTACCAACTGAGCTATCAGGGAAGCCAAGACCATCCATAAGACAGACAAATATGCCCAATGTCAGTTGCCAAATGCTCTCTCAGCCAGCGGAGTTATCTTCCAATATAGAGGTTTATTTCCACTCCTATCATTTGAGCTGAATGTTAATGAAGAACCAGTTATTATTTCCCCAAATCTGTTTATGTCTTATGATTACACCTATTTGACTTGTTGCTGTGATCACATTATTTAGTTACTACCTAAATGAGTAAGTGCAACAAGAAATCATTATTTCTATAAATCTATGTTGAATACTTTAAATTGATTAAAAGACAGGTTGCTATTTTAAAAAGACATAAGGATGCTGCCAGATTGGGCATTAGCAAGACAACTCAAAGACTAAGGAACAAATCATACAAATCTAAAAGGTACTTTTAAATTGCTTCACAAATGTCTTTATATTCTCACCCCATTAATAACACTTAGACTGGATGTTAATTAACTAGCAAACATTTACTTGGGCATTCATGTGCCAGTCACCAGCAAGATTAAATGACTTAACCATTTTATGCTAGCATATATTTTACAATTATTAACACACTGCTGTTGTCGTTGGCATTTTTCACATGAGAAAACTGAGGCGCAGAGAAGCTGAGCAACCTGCTTAAGTTCACATGCTATAAAGACGCAGAGTGAGTGTTTCAGCCCAGGAGGCCAGTTCCAGAAGCAATAAGCCAAGCTATCGCAGACAGCACATTTATTATTTGTGTGGCAGACACAAGAAAATGTGTATGACTCTCAAATTAGTTGACTGATATGCAAAGAGAGTATCTTAAGCCTACCACCCAAACACACACATAAACACATTTTAAACTGAACTAACACATCTAAGCTTTTTTCCCAGAATTCTGTGCTTTAAAACATCTCCACTTACTCATCAATTTTATTAAAATAAGGGATTTCTGGTACACATTTTCCATGTTGTGGAGCAAGCCTGTCACAAAACACATGACAGAGTAAATGGCTTCATATTAACTACTGATACTATCAACATATCACATTTTCTTTTCCCAGGAAAAGAAAAATATTCACAGGATTACATGTAACATTCTGAGATCTTACCCATGATTAATCAGTCCCATAACACAAGGAGTTTCAGGAATACAAAAGACAGAACTACAAAAATCTTAAAAAGAGAGAGAGACAGAGAAAGACATGAACTATAAATGAAATCTGAACATTCATATTTAAATCTGTTTTCTGGATTTCATTAATTTCTCTACTATACTACTAAGTATTAAACTGCAATCAAATATCAAAAACAACACAGAAAATTGCTCTTTGAAACTGTTAAGTATAAACAATATCACAAGTCAAGCAGACATCTGGAATATGTTTATCCAAGCACAGAAATCTGAGGAAGGCAAAGCAAAATATTTTTCCATGATACAACTAATGAAGGTATTTTTTTAAAGCATTCTATGCAACAGCCACCCCCCTCATCAATGTAATAATTACTTCAAGCAATGGGTGCTGAAACTACTAGGTAAAAGGTTATTAAAAAACAAGTTGAACATCGTCTTGAAAGTTGAAGAACTCTGAACATCATCTCAAAGTTTCATCCCACCAGTAACTCACTAAATACAAAAAGTCATGCCTTTAGAATCTCAGCTGTCAATACCTTAACCAAGTGACCAAATTTAGCTTCACAAGTAAGGAGACAGCCTAACATTGTTTTTCTTGATGCAATATACACTTTCATTTTAGATTATATTAGATGTTTTTATGATTCTCTACTTTAACTCACTTTCTTTAACCACTGGTGTATAAAAAAGTACGCAACCTCACCTATTAGGAATCCTTGCCAAAAATGTTCAACTTAAATCATGAGAAATCAATGAGAGAAAGTTAAAAGGTGGAATAATTAACTGGTCTATGTTCTTCTAAATCTCACTGACATGAAAAGCAAAGCGAGAAAGAGGAACTATTCTACATTAAAAGAGACTGAGAGAAACTATCAAAACATCTAGAAAATCATTTTTGGGTCCTAGATTAGGGGGGAAAAGAAAAAAGGAGGGGTTACTTAAGCTCTAAAGGACATTTCTGGAACAACTGGGAAAACTTTAACATGTATATAAAGTAGCTGATATTACAAAATTCTTACTAGTTTTTTTCAGTCTAAAAATGACACTGCGGTTAGAATGTGTGCCCTCATTCCGTTAAGATTCGTGTTGAAATATTTAAGAGACAGACTGTCATGATATCTGCAAATGGTTTGAAAAGGTATATTTATAGAAAGAGGTAAAGATGATAGCGAATATTAAAAATTACTGAATCTAGGTGAAGAGTATATAGACATTCAGTATACCACTTATTTCAACCTTTCTGTGGGGTTGAAATTTTTCAAAATAAAAAGTTGAAGAAGGATGTCTATACAAAGACTTGTGAAGACATGTCATGAATCTTTGCTATTCTTGACAGCGAAAAACTAAAACCAAGCCAGATGCCCATCAATGAATGAACAGATAAACAAAATGTGGTATTAGCCACAGAATGGGCTACTATTCTATAAGAAGAAGGAACACACTATGGACATATGCTACAACATGGATGAACCTTGAAAACAGTCATCTCATTGAAAATAAGCTGCTAAGCTGCTGCTAAGCCACTTCAGTCGTCTCCGACTCTGTGCAACCCCATAGACGGCAACCCACCAGGCTCCCCAGCCCCTGGGATTCTCCAGGCAAGAACACTGGAGTGGGTTACCATTTCCTTCTCCAATGCATCAAAGTGAAAAGTGAAAGTGAAGTCGCTCATTCGTGTCCAACTCTTAGCGACCCCATGGACTGCAGCCCACCAGGCTCCTCCGTCCATGGGATTTTCCAGGCAAGAGTACTGGAGTGGGGTGCCATTGCCTTCGTGTTCTATATATTATGATGCCATTTATGTGAAACATAAGAAAAGATATATCTACAGAAGCACAAAACCGACCAGCTGCCTGGAAGCTGGCAAAGAAATTTACCACCAATAATCCTAAGGAAACTTTTCAGGGTGATGGAAATGTTCTAAAATTGTACTGTGGTAATGGTGGTAGAACACTGTAAATTTACTAAAAATCATCAAACTGTACAATGGGTGAATTTCATGGCAGGTAAATTTTACCTTTTATTATTTCATTATTATATTAACAAAAAAGTTGAGAAAGAAACAATCTATAATTTAAAAAAAAATCAAGGTAAAACAATTAACAATGTGGAGATGAATAAATCCAGTTATTTGCTAGTGTAGACTGGAGACAGGGAGCAAGACATCAAGCTAAGCTATATAATAAAACTAGTTACATTTCTACTAAAAATAGATAAAAATAAAACACTCAATAAAATGTTTAAAAGAACTCCAACCACTTACTGTTCCATTTCCAAATAAGGTCACCAACCAAATGATAATATATAAATCAATTTTATAATCAAAAGACTCTGGCTTCAACAACAAAAAGACAAATAAACCAATTACAATACAGGCAAAGGAGGGAATTTCCTGGTGGTCGGGTGGTTGGGAGCCTGTACTTTCACTGACAAGGGCCCAGGTTCAAACCCTGGTCAGGCAACTAGAAACCTACAATGCAGAACACAGCCAAAAACAGAGGGGAGAGGAATAAAAAAAGAGACATTTGTCCACAGAAGATAAACAAATGACCAATAATCACACTGAAAAAACACTTAATTTCACTTACTTGTTAGCAAAATGCAAACCAAAACCATGATATCAACAAATTTGACGACCTAAACAAATGGATAAACTTTGAGAAACATACAACCTATCAAGACTAAATCATGAGAAACAGAAGACATGAATACACTAATTATTAGGAATGAAGTTGACTCAGTAATCAAAACCCTCCCAACAAACAAAAGTACAGGACTAAATAGCTTCACTGGTGAGTTCTACCAAATACCAATCCTCCTCAGACCCGTAACAAAAAATATTAAGAAAAGGGAATGCTTTCAAACTCATTTTAGAAGGCCGGCATTACTCTAATACCAAAGCAAACAAGGACACCACAATAAAACAGAACTACAGGCCAACTTCCCTAATGAACACAGATGCAAAAATGCTCAACAAAATACTAGCAAACGAAATTCAACAATACATTAAAAGGATCATACACCGTGACCAATTGGGATTTACTCTGTAACGCAAGGATGGTTTAAGATCTGCAAATCAACGTGATACACAGTTTTAACAAAATGAAAGACAAAAGTCATACGACCATTTCAGCAGAGGCAGAAAAAGCATTTGACAAAATTCAGCAGCCACCAATGATAAAAATTCTCAACCAAGTGGGCAAAGTAGACTTGCATGTAAGTCCTGAAACCTTAAAATTCCTAGAAGAAAACATAAGTAGGAATATAGATCTTGGCGATGATTTTCTGCTATCTGACATAAAACTCAACAAAAGGAAGAATAAACACGTGGGTTATATAAATAGCTCATTCATGTAACTCATTATTTTATTTAAAATCTGATTTTAAAATAGGCAAAAGATCTGAATAGACATTTATCCAAGGAACACATACAGATGGAAACGGGTACATGAAAAAAATGTTCCACATCACTAAACATTAAGGAAATGCCAATCAAAACCACAATGAGTCACTATTTTATACTTGCTAGAACGGCTATTATCACAGAGACAACAAGTAAGTATTTGTGAGGATGTGGAGAAACAGGAACCCTTGTACAGTGTTGGCGGAAATATAAATTGGTTGCAACCACTAAAAATAACAGTGCGGAGTTTCCTCATAAAATTAAAAAACTGACCTACCATAGGATCTAGCAATTTCATTTCTGAAGTATTTACCTGAAGAAAACAGAAAGGCTAATTCAAAAAGATAAATGCATTCCCATGTTCATTGCAGCTATTTACAAAAGTCAAGATACGGAAACAACCTAAGCATCTATCAATGGATGAATGAATAAAAAACGATGTGAGACACACACACACACACACACAAAATGGAATATATTACTCAGCCATAAAAAAGAATGAAACCATGCCATTTGCAACAATATGGATGAACCTTCAGGGTATGCTAAGTGAAGTAAGTCAGAAAAAAAAAGATAAATACCATATGATCTCACTTACATGAAGAATTTTTAAAAACCAAAAACTTGAGCTCATAGACACAGAGAACAGAATGGTGGTTGCCAGAGGTGAGAGACAAATAAGTGAAAGGGGCACAAGGTTAAAACTTCCAGTTACATGTAAGTCGTGAGGATGTAATGAATCGCATGGCAACTATAGTTAACAATAATACATCACATATTTCAAAGCTGCCAACTGAGTAGATCTTAAAAGTTCTCACCACAAGAAAAAAAATTTTTTTTCCAACTATGTAAGGTAACAGATATTAACTAGACTTGTGATGATCATTTTGCAATGTATACAAATCAAGTCATTGTTGTGCACCTAAAATTAATTTTTTTTAAAGTCTAACGACAACAACAAAATCATAGTGGGACACACTTAATATCTATTAGGATGGCCAAGTTTTGACCAGGGTGTGGAAAACTGAAAGCCTCATCCTCAAGCACTGCTAGTAAGATGTAAGATGGTACAGCCACCGTGGAAAACAGGCTGGTGGTTCCTTAATTAAGACACAGAGTTACCATATGAGCCAGAAATTCTATTCATAAGCAAGTACCAAAAAGCACTGTGAGAAAGTGCACAAACAAAACCTCGCACATGCATGTCTGTGTCAGCAGCAGTCACAACCACTAACAGGTTCAGAACTCAAACGTCCACCAACTGATGAATGGATACACAGATTATGGCGTATAACCACACACCAGACTACTCTTCAGCTATAAAAGGAAACGAAGATGCATGCTAGAAGACAGATTAGTTTCAAAAACATACAAAGTGAAAGAAGTAGAGACAAAGTGCCACAAATTGTATGATTCCAAATTCATATTAAGTTATACAAAACAGGCAAATCCACAGAGGTAGAAAGCATATTAGTAGTTGCCAGTGGCTGGGAAGAGGGGAAAGTAGAGAATGACCCCTTAATGCGTGCAGGTTTCCTTTTGGGGTGATGATGAAAATGTTCTGGAAACAAAAAGTAATGATGATTGTACAACACTGCGAATGTACTAAATGCCACTAAATTGTACCCTTTTAAATGATTAAAAAGATGAAGTTTGTGTTATGTATATTTTACAATTATTTTACATTTTTTAATAACTGTGCTTATGGGTATACAGCATATTTTTGAATTTCAACTATCATAATTTTTCTACTTCTTTTGGCCTTTCTGTATACCACAGATCACATAGGGCTTCCCTGGTGGCTCAGACAGTAAAGAATCTGCCTCCAATGCAAGAGACACAGGTTCAGTCTTTGGGTAAGGAAGAGTCCCTGGAGGAGGAAATGGCAACCCACTTGTTATCTTGTCTGGGAAATCCCATGGACAGAGGAGCCTGGCAGGCTACAGTCCACGGGATTGCAAAGAGTCAGACATGACTGAGCGAGTTACACAGATAGGTCATATAACAGGTATGCCATAAAATCTAATATTTGTTGATCACTTACTAAAGGCAAGACACATGCTAGTAGGTATTTTTTATATGTTTTAATCCTAAAAAAGCTATCAAGTAGGTAAATATTATTACCCCATTTTATGTATAAGAAATGAAGACTCAGAGAATGAGACAACAATAAATAACAGACAAAGCTGGAATTCAAACTTTAACATTTTTAAGGTTAACTCAAAGATAAAGGAAGGGAATAAAATGATTTATAAGGCACAGAAATAAGGTATTTCTGGTAATATATCTCTATGAAAATGCCCCAGGAAAAAAAGAAAATCATATCCTTCCCCAAACTGTCCTGATGGTAGCTTTCTGGAAAAATATACAGACAGAGAGTCAACACTAATTCTAAACAATGCTCAGTATGACATATGCTAGCATCCTTCCACCAGAATAGAACCAAGACTGTAATTACTGTGCTGGTTATTGTTTCCAGAGAACTCAAACAGTCCAAGATAATTGTCACCACTCATTTTGAAGTTCACCATGAAGTGGTGCGGGAGGTCAGCTGTATGTAAGCATACAAGGAAAAGAAATTTCTTTATAATATATATTCCCAGTCTCTACCCCAGACCCAGTGAATCAAACTCTTTGGGCTAATACCTTAGTATCCTTATGTTTTTGTAAAAGCCCCACCCAAGCAGAAAGCCAAGTTTCAGAACTGCCACAAACAAATGGGGAAAAAAAATTTTTTAGTCAAACACAACAAAGCAAACAGGCGTGGTCCAATCAGCACTGACTTTAGAGTACAGGAGCACCCGACATTCATAATCTAGCGATGATATCAGATCTCTTTACTGTACACTTACATCTCAGGCAACATAATTCTGTCCAAATACACTTAAATCTTTGCATTAATTCATGGTACTCAACATATCAAATTGTACCCAGAAATGCCTTTAAGAAATCTTTTATGGATTAATTCTAGCTGTACATATATGTATATGCATTATGTATATTATGTATTTATATGTATACAAATGTACACATACATATATTAGTAACCTTTATACCATTTAGCAAGGTGCCTGATAGTCTAGCCTCAAGTAGTTTTCAAATAAACAAATACAAATAAATCTAATAAATATTTACTGACACCCACATTATAGGCCAGGTACTGTGCTAGGTGCTTACAAATATAGCCAAGAATAGACAAATTCTCATAACACTTATTACTAGTAGGGATATCAGTCATTAAGCAGGCTGCTATGGAAGTATCCATCCCTTTTCATCATTTTCCTTATTTTACTCTTAGATGTGAACATTCTGCTTCATCTTTCCCTGGGGCATTATAGGATTCTCACTTTGTCTTATCACTCCCTTTAAATTCCCATTTTCATTCTACATGGGGAAAATGTACATCCAAGCAGCCTCCGATATTATTTCAAAGCAATTGGAAAAATTCCAGAATCCACATTTCCATTGGGCTGAGACTTTCCAATATGCCGAATAATGATACTTTATGACCTAGAAGTTCCAATGAATTGGTAGTAAGAAAACATTGATCTGCTTCAGTGGCACTGTAATTGGAATGGTGATTAAATGCATCATGTTAAATTTACCCTGGGCCTTTTCCAGTGTGGCAAATATAAAATGAGCTATCAGCATGAGCAGAGGCTAAACCACTTTCTTTCTAAAATGGTGCTTCTCCTGCATGTCAAAGGTGATATGTTTGAGCTTCTCCATTAATAATCAGATAGCATAAACGTAACAAACCTCATACACCATACAGGCGTCCACAGGATGCACACTGCTCAGCATGGTTTACTGTACTGAGCACCTTGGGACAACCTTCTGTATGTCAGAGCAGTGCATGTGCACCACTATAGTTAATGGTCTGTCAGCATTTCCATTATAAAGCAATTTTCAAAGGTTTATTGCTCTGCTGAAGAATTTGCTCTGAGCTGAAATTTGGCATTCCAGAAAAGCAAAAACCGTAGCCCATAGTTGTTTATTCCCTTCCAAGTAGGCCAAGAGTTTGTTTTTTGGTTTGTTTTTTTGGGGGGGGTTGAGTTTTTGTTTTTGTTTTTGTTTTGTCCTAGTTAACCTGGCCCTTTATTTCAGAACTTCCTCATAAAGCCCTCTGGGACTATCCACAGAACAAAAACCACATACCTCACAAAGAGACTACTGTTGGGTGATAGCAGCTAGAAGGTAAAGAGCACAAATTCCAACTTATATGGAAAAATATTTCTAAAAAGCAAGCATATTTCTGATGAACAAATTGTAAGTTTTAAAACTTTATCAGTTCTACCCAGTTATACTATTCATACTACCAGAGTATGCTGCCATTTATATTAAAATCAATGGATAGTTTTTAAATCCTCATCAATTGTTAAGCTGTCTTTTATCCTTTCCACTCAAGAACCATAGCTACTATTGACCTAATGTGAATTTTATCTACTCTCAACTCCCTCTTACCCTGCAAATTAAAGGGGAAAATTCTGTAAGTAAGAGGTAGGCATCAATACCAAGGAATGTTACACTGTATAGTAGATAGAAGTCTGAAGGCAATTTAATTCATAAGATGATCAGTCCCTGAATGACAGAGTTCACAGAAAACAATTTTCGTAATCTAGAAGATTGGTACATTAGTGAGAAACTAACAATTTCATCCAATCTCTGGAAACTGTTGTATTAGTCTGAAAGCCTGACAGAATATTTCATGCTTCAAACAAGGAAAAAGACTGTTCTAGTATTTTAGTTGGTTTCTTGTTACTGAATCTAACTTGAAAGCTTAAATATTTACACTTTAAATTACAAGGTTTTTCAACTATATAGCTAACTGTATTTCTGATACAACTCTATTCAATAAATAGCAGACTTTTAAGAATGGTTTTCTAAGCTTAAAAGTTCCCATTATGTACAAATAAAGCCCCTCTAAAACTGCAGATCAGTGATCAAATCAACTTTTTTAAATGAACACTTTTTAGAGAAGTATAAGCAATCATTCCAAATTACTACTGATATTGGTTAATATATTTTGCCAATTTTCCAACTTTACATTTCTCTGAAGACAACTAGCTATAATCTCAGGATTATAATAAAACCATCTATGAAACCACTTCCAAAGCAACTTCCAAAGTAACAACATAATGTCTGTGAAATGTTTAGTAAATGGGATCCAATTAATGATTATAGCTATTGGAAATACAAACACAAATGCATCAGACAAGGATATTAGAAGGGTCCAACAAATATTTAAAAACAAAATTTTACTTTAGAATTTGTACTGATGTTAAAATTCTTTTAATAACATACCTCATATTCAGATTCCAAACATTCAACTTTTATCTTCAGCAGGGATTAACCTTACCTGCCAAATTTAGAAGTATAAATGCTAAAGTCAAAAAGTCAGATTTACTAAGCACAAAAAAAAACAAACTAATCAAGATAAACCCTCAACAGCATCAGTGTTACAAGTTAATTGGTTTGATGTACATAGCATCAGAGATTAAACTCACTTTAATCTTCTGCAATTTTAGCTAGTAGTTCTGTCCAGTAACTAACCCAAGGACCTGTGAGTGCTTTCAATTTTTGTAAAAGAAACCCAAGTCAGCCTTGTAGACCCTTCTCTGAGGCACATCCTATTTTAAAATATAACCCATGTGCCCCAAACCTCAGGAGTCTCTAGTCTTACTGCATGTTTTATTTTTCTCTCTAGTACTAATGACAATGGGTTTATCATTATGTACTCATTATTTACTATTATACGTTTAATTACTTTATTCTTCTCTCACCACCATTTGCAACAAAAATAAAAGTTCTATGCAGAACTGTGTTCACTGCTGTATTTCCAAAGCATGGAACACGGCATGGAATAAGTCTGCTCAATGAGTTAATAATCCTGTTATCACAAACACTAGTAACAAACAGATTATCCAGTCCCTACAAAACACACATGGAAAAACACACATGTATACAGGAATAGTATACATACTCTGCTTAGGGAGTTAAATCAATTTAAGAGTAAAACTGCAAACATTCAATACTGCCTATTATTTGAGATTATAAATTTTACATTGACTTTCTAGATAAAAGGATTTTACGTAAACTCTACTTGGAAGATTACTTTCCTGTGAGATTTTCCTGAAAACAGGTATCTTCTAAAAGCCTAAGTGAGTAAAATTTTTAAATGGTAATTTGCATCTCAGAAGCACCAAAAAGGCAGTCGGCTATGCAATTTATTCAGAACAAAGTATAAATACATTTTAAGTATCAAGGATAAGCATGAGAAGAAATCTTTACACATTTTCAGAAAGAAATGAATTACAAGGTTTTCTGCAGCATTGTTTCAAGTAAATAAATGACTAAATGAATAGTCAAAATAAGATTGGGAAAAAACCTGAATATATATGAGGAGACTAAAGTATACTCTATTTCTTGAGACGAATGTGGAGCTATCCAAAAGAATGACGTAATTCTATCCAGTGATATGGAACAACCTATAAGATGCACCACAGGAAGCGGTACACACCCAAACATGTACTGTGTAAATGTGTCACTGTGAAGCTCTATACAATATGGAAGGATGCCCACCCATCATCAAAAAAGGCTGGTAAGAGGTTGCCGCAGGATAAAGGAACTGAAGGAGGGTAAAATGATTTACTTCTCACCGTAAATCATTTGAAACTGTTTGAATTTTTACAATGTGAATATTAGTTTTCTTTTTATCAAACGGAGGGGGGAAATTGCAGAATAAAATTAGAAAGAAATTTTACTCAAAATATGCAAAGATAATAGGCATTTCTATGTTCATCAGGAATTAACGGTTTAGATCAATCTCATTTGGCTTATTTCAAGTATTAATTTACATACTTTAAATTATGTAAATCCAGATACAGAATCCACCTGCAATGTGGGAGACACAGTTTCAATCCCTGAGTCAGGAAGAGCCCCTGGAGAAGGGAATGGCAAATCATTTCAGATTTCTTGCCTTGAGAACCCCATGAACAGAAAAGGCAAAAAGATACGACACTGAAAGATGAACTCCACAGGTCAGTAGGTGCCCAATGTGCTACTGGAGAAGAGTGGAGACAAAACTCCAGAAAGAATGAAGAGGCTGAGCCAAAGCGAAAACACCACCCAGTTGTGGATGTGACTGGTGATGGAAGTAAAGTCCGATGCTGGAACTTAGGAACCTGGAACAGAACATTAGGTCCATGAATCAAGGTAAATTGGAAGTGGTCAAACAGGAGATGGCAAAAGTGA
This sequence comes from Redunca redunca, assembly GCA_006410935.1. Taxonomy (NCBI): domain Eukaryota; kingdom Metazoa; phylum Chordata; class Mammalia; order Artiodactyla; family Bovidae; genus Redunca; species Redunca redunca. The sequence goes on from SJYQ01096229.1 coordinate 244,703, forward strand.
ACACTGACATTTTAGGAATCCGTGAACTAAAATGGACTACAACAGGCGACTTTAATTCAGATTACCACTACATTTTCTACTACAGGCAAAAATCAATTAGGAGAAATGGAGTAGCCGTCACAATCAACAGAAGAGTCTGAAATGCAGTTCTTGGGTGCAATCTCAGAAACGACAGAATGATCTCTGTTTCCAAGGCAAACCATTCAGTATCACAGTAATCCAAGTCTATGCCCCAACCACTAATGCCGAAAAAGCTGAAGTTGAATGGTTCTATGAAGACCTACAAGACCTTCTAGAACTAACACCCCAAAAAGATATCCTTTTCATCATAGGGGACTGGAATGTTAAGCAGGAAGTCAAGAGTTAACTGTAGTAACAGGCAAGTTTGGCCTTGGACTACAAAATGAAACAGGGCAAAGACTAACAGAGTTTTGCCAAGAGAATGCCCTGGTCACAGCAAAAATCCTCTTCCAACAACAGAAGAGACGACTCTACACATGGACATCACCAGATGTTCGATAACAAAATCAGACTGATTATATTCTTACCAGCCTGGTTATATTCTTTGCAGCCAAAGATGGAGACTAGGAACTGACTGTGCCTCAGATCATGAACTCCTTATTGCCAACTTCAGGCTTCAATTGCAGAAAGTAGGGAAAACCACTAGACTATTCAAGTATGACCTAACTCAAATCCCTTACAACTATACAGTGGAAGTGACAAACACATTCAAGGGATTAGATCTGAGAGAGTGCCTGAAGAACTATGGATGGAGGTTCATGACATTGTACAGGAGGCAGTGTTCAAGACCATCCCCAAGAAATAGAAAGGCAAAAAAAGGTTTGTCTGAGGAGGTCTAAAAATAGCTGAGAAAAGAACACAAGCAAAAGGCAAAGGAGAATTCCAACAAATAACAAGACAGCCTAAGTGATCAATGCAAAGAAATAGAGGAAAACAATAGAATGGGAAAGACTAGAAATCTCTTCAAGAAAATGAGAGATACCAAGGGAACATTTCATGCAAAGATGGGCTCGATAAAGGACAGAAATGGTATGAACCCAACAGAAGCAGAAGATATTATGAAGAGGTGGCAAGAATACACAGAAGAACTTACAAAAAAAGATCTTCATGACCCAGATAACCACAATAGTGTGATCACTCACCTAGAGCCAGACATCCTGGAATATGAAATCAAGTGGGCCTTAGGAAGCATCACTACGAACAGAGCTAGTGGAGGTGATGGAATTCCAGCTGAGCTATTTCAAATCCTAAAAGATGATGCTGTGAAAGTGCTGCACTCAATATGCCAGTAAATTTGGAAAACGCAGCAGTGGCCACACGACTGGAAAAGGTCAGTTTTCATTCCAATCCCAAAGAAAGGCAATGCCAAAGAATGTTCAAACTACCGCACAATTGCACTCATCTCACATGCTAGTAAAGTAATGCTCAAAATTCTCCAAGCCAGGCTTCAACAATACATGAACTGTGAACTTCCAGATGTTCAAGCTAGATTTAGAAAAGGCAGAGAAACCAGAGATCAAATTGCCAACATCCACTGGATCATGGAAAAAGGAAGAGTTCCAGAAAAATGTCTACTTCTCTTCCCTGACTACGCTAAAGTCTTTCACTGTATGGATCACAACAAACTGTGGAAAATTCTGAAAGAGATGGGAATACCAGACCACCTGACCTGCCTCCTAAGAAATCTGTATACAGGTCAAGAAGCAACAGTTAGAACCAGACATGGAACAACAGACTGGTTCCAAATAGGGAAAGGAGTACATCAAGGCTGTATATGTCACCACTTATTTAACTCATATGCAGAGAACATAATGCGAAATGCCGGGTTGGACAAAGCACAAGCTGGAATCAAGATTGCTGAGAGAAATATCAATAATCTCAGATAAGCAGATGACACCACCCTTATGGAAGAAAGCAAAGAGGAACTAAAGAGGCTCTTGATCAAAGTGAAAGAGGAGAGTGAAAAGCTGGCTTGAAACTCAACATTCAAAAAAACAACATCATGGCATCCCACCACTCATGGCAAATAAACGGGGAAACAATGGAAACAGTAACAGACTTTATTTTCTTGGGCTCCAAAATCACTGCAGATGGTGACTGCAGCCATGAAATTAAAACATGCTTGCTCCTTGGAAGAAAAGCTATGACCAACCTAGACAGTATATTGAAAAGCAGAGACATTACTTTGCCGACAAAGGTCCATCTAGTCAAAACTATGGTTTTTCTGGTAGTCGTGTATGGATGTGAGAGTTAGACCATAAAGAAAGCTGGGTGCTGAAGAATTGAAGCTTTTGAACTGTGGTGTTGGAGAAGACTCTTGAGAGTCCCTTGGACTACAAGGAGATCCAACCAGTCCATCGTAAAGGAAATCAGTTCTGAATATTCATTGGAAGGACTGATGCTGAAGCTGAAACTCCAATCCTTTGGCCACCTGATGAGAAGAATGGACTCACTGGAAAAGACTGCTGGGAAAGACTGAAGACAGGAGGAGAAAGGGATGACAGAGGATGAGATGGCTGGATGGCATCACCAACTCAATGGACACTGAGTTTGAGCAAGCTCTGGGAGTTGGTGATGGACTGGGAAATCTGGTGTGCTGCAGTCCATGGGGTCGCAAAAAGTTGGACTCAACTGAGTGACTGAACTGAAGAGATACTTGTTAAATAAAACTGAGTGCCAGTTGGTAACTGCTGGAGCTACATCACGGGTGCCTGCGTGTGCTCAGTCATGTCTCACTCTCTGCAACCCCACAGACTGCAGCCCACCAGGCTCCTCTGTCCATGGGATCCTCCAGGCAAGACTAATAGAGCAGGTTGCTATTTCCTACTCCAGGGGATCTTCCTGATCCAGGGATCAAACCCACATCTCTTTCATCTCCTGCCTTGGTAGGCGGATTCTTTAACACTGTGCCATCTGGGAAACCCTACATCACAATTACAAAGGTGATTTATAATTCTATTCTTACTTTTTGCATTTTCCCATATTAAAATGCAAAAATCTCCAAAAAATGAGATGAGCCATAGATTGAAAGAAAATGTTTGCAAAATACATTAATATATCTGATATTTTAAGATATGTATTTCTGTATCTGATAAAGAACTATTATTCAAAATACACAAAGAGCAAGATATGTAATTAGGGAAATGCAATTACAGTGACAATAATAAGATGCCATTACCATATTCACTACAATGGCTAAAATCCAAAACATTGACAACACCAAATGCTGGCAAGATGCGGAGCATCAGGGCTGGTGAGAACGCAACAAGGCACAGTCACTTTGGAAGACAGTGCGACAGATTCTTGAAATGCCTACCTCACTTCATACATAGAAATTAAATCCAGGTGGACTACAACTCAACTATAAAAGGCAAAACAGCATGGCTCCTAAATGGTTAATGTAAGAAAAGTGTTTTCATGAGCTCTGAAGATTTCTCAGAATCCCCAAAGCACTAACCATACAGAATCACTCCACTGGTATACATCCAAATTAAGAACATCTCATCACTGAAAGACCCAACCAAATAAAAAATTGAACTACAAATTAAGGAAAACTGTCTGTAGCACACATGACTTAGTGCTAATGTGCATAATGCATAAGAACTCCAGCAAATCAAGGAGAAAAAGACAAACCAAAAGAAAAAGGGACAAGGGCCAAGAAAATATTTTTAAAATATGAAAAACAATGCAGTGATCAAGGAATTTTAAGCTAACACTACAATAATATGAGAATATCAAGAGCGTGGATAATTATTAAAAAGAACCACAATACCAAGTGTTGGCAAGCATGTGAAACAATCAGAAACTCATCTGTACACTTCTGAAAAAGTGTGTCATCTATTAAAGTAGACAAGTATAGAAATCTATGTCTTAAACACTCCAAGTTATATACCGAATAGAAACATATGCTCAGGTACACTGTAGGATATGTACACAAACATTCACAGCAAACAACCCAAAAGTCTATCAACAGCAGAATAGATGAATATATTGGCACACTCCTAGAATGGAATAAAATATAATAATGGAAATGGATGAATTAAAACTATACCCAGCAATGTGCATACATCTCCCAATACTGACCGAAAGAAGTCAGACTTGAGCTGGGGTACAAAGTGGCTCTAGGAGGCAGAGTGTCTTGTATTCTGGGCAGTGGGTACACAAGAATTCACTATGTGACAGTTCACTGAGATGTACCCATCAGTGGTGTACAATTTTACACATGTATGCTATGTGCATTTAATTTCGCACACACAAAAAAATGAAAGCTGAAGATAAACAAAACACAGTATATCCATAAAATGGAATATCTGGCCACAAAAAGCAAACATCAAGGCATGTCATTACAGGATGGGCTCTGTAAACAGTGTATTAAGTGAAAGAAGCCAGTCACAAAAGACCCTGCTTCATCTTGTTTCATTTCTATGAACTATCCAAAAGAGGAAAACCTAGAGAGACAGAAAGCAGATTAGTGGTTGCTGAGGGCTGGGAGGGAAGGGGGAAGGTTGGGTTGCTAGGGAGGTGATCGCTAAAGCACACGCAGTCTAATTCGTGGAGATGAAAACGTCTGCCTGGTTACTGTAACCCTCTCTGACTGCTTTCCAGATGCTGACAAAGGAAGCTCTGACAGTTTCTCCTTGCTGTTCAGTGCTTCTGCAGAGGGACGCACGTTCAAAGCTGCATGCTCTGCCATTTGAGTAAAGTCACTCCTAGGTTTACTTTTAAGGTATTTCGGTGGTTACTTTTAAGGTTCTATGGTGGGAGGAGCTATCAAAATAGTTTAAACTGTTTCAAAGAAAAAACTGAATTTAGAATAACTTCTGCTATTCTATACGGTGATGCTCATATTCTCGGATTATCAAGAACTCAAGAATACCACGACTGTGCATATGTTAAACTGGTAAAATAATACTGCTTTGGGAATTATCAAAAATTAAATTAATCTGATAGTGTTCCTTCAGCCATACTTCTGGCACTTTGGGTACCTTTTAACTATCTGATTACTCCATAAAACTATCAATGATAATAATACATGTCAACTACATCTGTGAAATCTTTTATTAGCGTATTCCTAATCTAATCCATTCCACACAACAGGCCAATGAGAGAGAATAACAAAATAGGTATTACAGAAAAGGCAACCATCTCTCAAATTAGGGAAATGCCGTCTTCACATCACATAAGTGGGCGTCCCCAGTGGCTCAGTGGTAAAGAATCCACCTGTACTGCAGGAGACCGGGAGACACAGGTTCAATCCCTGAGTCGGGAAAATCCTTTCAAGAAGGGCACGGCAATCCACTCCAGGATTCGTGCCCGCAGGATCACAGGGACAGAGGAGCCTGGCAGGCTACAGTCCACAGGGCCAGAAAGAGTCGGACACAAATGAAGTGGCAGAGCATGCACATCATGCAAGCAGTCAGTAACAGAGGCAAGAAGGAGAACCGAGCGCTCCTGGCTCTCAGGCCCATGGTCTTCAAAGGCAGAACGTGTTCATTAAACACCTGTTAACTGGGAACACATTCATAAATCATATGCGCAAATTTCTCACTCAAAATTATTAGTTATTATGACTCCAGAAAAGCAAAGCTTGTATGTGTTCGGCTGGGATAAGAATACAGAAGGAACTAAAGCGATTCTTGCTATTATGAGCAGCTACACCTAGCAGGTACATGTTATTTTTTTAAATTCCTGTTTCTCTCTTATCTAAAAATAAGAATGAGCGCTAAATGCAAGCAGTAACATAACAAACTACAAAGCCTGGTTGTTCAAGTGAAGTATCATGACAGACATCCTGAAGATGATGAATGGAACATGTATTAACATGCCAAATCTTTTCACTTTTCTAACACAACTCCACAAATAATCAGAAAAAAAAAATCATCAAAATAAATCACTGCTTAAAATATATACTGTGGAGCTTCTAAAAATGAAATATATACAAATATAAAAATAATTATACAGTAAAGGTTAGATCAACAAACAAGAATACATTTTATATTTTTTTAAGTCTTGTTGGTTACTGAATCATACTCAAATCAAATACACTCTAGGCAGTAGGTAAGTATTTTACAGCAGCAATGCCCATAGCAAATTCCAGACTCACCAAGAGGGCCCCATAACCCAGTATCAAGGACACTGGGTCTCAGAGGCATTTATTATTTTCCTCTCACCTTCCTATGCCTTTGTTAACTATAACACAAGAAGTAAGCTATTAAATTCCATGCCTGACTCTCAGGCTGACCTCTCTCTCCTCAGAGAGGCAGATACTACTAGTAGCATACCCAATCATACCTGCTTCCTCATAACTCACAAAATCTGCCTTTTTTTCCCTGTGGCCCCAGCCATAGCACCAGGGGAGAAATCAAGACTGGTCTAGGACTGTATGGCATCCATTGCTCCTCTCTGCCAACAATTGGTGTAGATGTGGCTATGTAACTCAGTTCTGGCAAATGAGACATAAAGGGAAGTTTCTGGAGGTGGGAGGTGGCAGAGGAGTCAACTTGGAAAAGCTTAATTCTCTAATTATATAAAAGAGAAGGAGGAGAAATTCCTTTTTTCTCTTCCTCCTTCATTGCTTCTTCAAATGTCTTCACGTGAAGGGGGATACTTGCGGCTACAGTAGGCATTTTATAATCGTAGTGGTTAGGACAAGCACACTGCAGAGCTGCTGACTCTACCCTGGAGCCACTGACTCCAGACTGCTTAAGCGAAATAACAAATGTCTGCAGTTAAGCCCTCTACTCAGAGGGTGGTCCACAGACTACCCTCAGACTACAAAGTGTGGGTTACCAGCCACAATGAGAAAAGTACAGAACTTGAGAGCAAGCTTTCAGAAACTTTTTAGCTATTTTAATTCTCTCAATTTTATTTTATGAAATATAGCTCTGCAATAAATTGAAATTCTGAAGGAAAAAAAACTGGTCCATCACATAGTGGAAAAACATTTAAGTCATTTCTTTGGGGTATTAAGTCACTAGGGGCCAAAAACAATAGGGGACTTAGCATTATCCAAGAGAAAGCAGTCTATACAAGTCCTCTCATATTCTCACACATTTTAAAAGCAGTTCAGTTCAGTCTCTCAGTTGTATCCGACTCGTCGTGACCAATGGACTGCAGCACGCCAGGCCTCCCTGTCTATCACCAACTCCCGGAGTTCACTCAGACTCATCTCCATTGAGTCGGTGATGCCATCCAGCCATCTCATCCTCTATCGTCCCCTTCTCCTCCTGCCTTCAATCTTTCCCAGCGTCAGGGTCTTTTCAAGTGAGTCAGTTCTTCACATCAGGTGGCCAAAGTATTGGAGTTTCAACTTCAACATCAGTCCTTCCAGTGAATATTCAGGACTGATCTCCTTTAGGATGGACTGGTTGGATCTCCTTGCAGTCCAAGGGACTCTCAAGAGTCTTCTCCAGCACCACAGTTCAAAAGCATCAACTCTCCAGTGCTCAGTTTTCTTTATAGTCCAACTTTCACATCCATATATGACTACTGGAAAAAACCATTGCTTTGACTAGATGGACCTTTGCTGGCAAAGTAATGTCTCTGCTTTTCAATATGCTGTCTAGGCTGGTCATAACTTTTCTTTCAAGGAGCATCTTTTAATTTCATGGCTGCAGTCACCATCTGCTATGATTTTGGAGCCCAAAAAAATAAAGTCTGTCACTGTTTCCATTGTTTCCCCATCTATTTGACATGAAGTGATGTAATGTGAAGTGATGCCATGAAGGAGTACGTCAAGGCTGTATATTGTCACCCTGCTTATTTAACTTATATGCAGAGTACATCCATGAGAAATGCTGGACTGGATGAAGCACAAGCTGGAATCAAGATTGCCAGGAGAAATATCAACCTCAGATAAACAGATGACACCACACTCATGGCAGAAAGTGAAGAACTAAAGAGCCTCCTGATAAAAGCGAAAGAGGAGAGTGAAAAAGTTGGCTTAAAACTCAACATTCAGAAAACTAAGATAATGGCATCTGGTCCCATCACTTCATTTTAAAAGCAACCTTTCTGCAAATAAAATTTACCAAGTGAAATTAAAAATAGAAATGAATATGATCTGGAGACTAGCACTTTGGTCTCTCATCTAATCATAATTTCTAAGAATCCTAGAGCACTGTGCAAAGGGGAAGTCATGTAAGAAAATTCAATGCACATACAATCCAAATGACATGAAAAAACTAATCTCTAAAAGAATAAAGCATAAATGATTGAATCATTATACATTCCTACTGATGCCATAATTATGCAGCTACATTTCAGATGTTAATTCTCTTTAGAACATAATATTATCTGACTTCATTAAACTAGTCCAGGGCTCAGCTGAGCTGATCAATTACAGGTTCAGAGACTGAGCTATGTGACATTCAAACGTGCCGGTCAGTCTTGCTTTAAATAAAAGTTAATGCACAATGGAAAACTTTTTTTTACTCCTCTATTACAACTTTTCCAAATCACAATCTACAAAAAATTTTTAATCATACATACTATGAGATAAAAAAGCTGCAACACACATATGAAAAATTTATAGCTGGAGACTTAGGAAACTAGCTACACCAGGAAGATGTAACACCATTAAGAAAATAACTTATGGTTCCACCCTACAGTCTTCTTCTGTTAAATAAACCAGGAAAAGGGGTTTCCCAGGTGGCACTAGTGATAAAGAATCCGCCTGCCAATGCAGGAGACAGAAGAGATGGTTCAATCCCTGGCTCTGGAAGATCCTCTGGGGTAGGAAATGGCACCCGACTCCAGTATTCTTGCCTGGAAAATTCCATGGGCAGAGAAGCCTGGTGAGCTACACACAGTCCATGGGGTCGCAAAAGAGTTGGACATGACTGGGTGAATGAGCACACAACGCACACTCTGGGAAACACACAGGAAGGAGAATCTGTGAATGACTCTTAGGAAAGTCAAAAATGATAAGAGAACATAAAAGTATAAATCTCAACCCAAAGAAAAGCCCAACTGTACATGAGATGGCATGACTTTACAATGCTGTTGTCAAGGCCATTTGTTTTTCAAAAGGCTATATATTAATTTCTCAAAAAATATGCCAGATTCTGTAATCAATAGCTAATAGAGCTTGTCCTGAAATTATGGGTATATTAACAAACACCTTAACAGCCTTAGATTAACTCAATGATTAAATGCTTAAATATTAACAAGGCAACCATATTTTTGGCAAAAATTATGGAATCTGCACCTAGTACCAAATAGATACCAATCTACATAGAAACAAAACTAAATCACAATTGTACATTCAAATTGCCTTGGACTTGAACTATCAACAAGATACTTTTTCCCACTCCAGGGGTGGGGGTGTAATACACATAGAAGTCAGTATTTATCTTATAGAAAAAGGTTAGAATAAAGATCTCACACTCATCAGGCACATATGAAGCATATTACAGCGATGGCAGGAGCAGTGGGAAGATAAACACACACAGCTAGGAGCAACATATGTAAACTTTATAAAAGCAAGAAACTGCAAAACTACTGTCAAAAGTCAGCTTTATACATGTTGCAGTTGTGCATAAAACTGGCAAATGTAAGTTATTTACTGATATTTCAAAACACACAGAATAGCACGCACAGTTTTATTTAAGGCTTTTAATGTTATTAAGTTGAGAGGGAGTCTAAACCACAGACAAGATTCTTTCATCAGAGAGTACAATTTAAGGGTTTTTTTTTTTTTCTTTTTACCACAAGTTCATTCCCAACACTATACATTCCAATTTGGTTATGACTTTCTCATAATATACACTGAGGTTAACTTGTTTAAAAGATAGATTATTTCTTTTAATAATCCTGATGTTCAGCAAATGCTTTATTTAGTTGGTACAAACTACTAATGATTTTCATTTTAAAGAAGAAAGTCATGATGATGACATATTTAACACAGATTAACACATGACAAGAACAATAAATGCATTTCTTTTAAACTATGAAGTAGCTCTGATGTACATTTTTTACAAAAGAATTACTTCCTTCACTCTGCAGTTTCACTGCTTTCAAATCCAAGAACAAAATCTACACCTAAGAATGAAGCCTAAAAGAAAAATAAAAGGGGCTCATTTCACCATATCACCACACTTCCTATTTCATTAAAACTTTCTTTATGCTTTATAATTTTCAACAATAGAATAAATTACCAAATAAAAGAATAGAAGCATAATCTAAGGCAGGCCAATAGCTTCTTGATTATAACTGCTGTAACAAGGAATGACTTGCAGCACATACATGGATATTCACATGAACAAATACCAAGCCAAGGTAAACTCTTTAACTGAGCAAATGTTTGCTCAAGAGATCAGTGTGGAATGGTGGGTCCTTGCCATGCTATGAGTTCCTGGTGGCTCAGACAGTAAAGAATCCATCTGCAGTGCTGAGACAAGGTTCAACCCCTAAGTCGAGACAATCCCCTGGAGAAGGGAATGGCAATCCACTCCAGTATTCCTGCCTAGAAAATTCCATAGACAGAGAACCCTGGCGGGCTACAGTCCACGGGGTCACAAGGATTTGGACACGACTGTGCGACTAACACTTTCACTTTCACTCCATGCTATGATAATGAAAAGTTTCTTCCAATTTCAGCAATCACTAGTCCTGCCCAACATGAACTATTTCAGGATTCAGCCTATCAAAGCAACTAGGCTTGTACTTAAAACAGGTCAAGTCTAAATCTGACCTTAGACATCCTTGTGGAAGGAAGGAAGAGAGGCCCAGAAATGCTTAAGGGGACCTGTCTAATATCATACTACTCCTCAATTAAAACCCAGCATCAGTCTGTTATCTAGTTTGGTTGTGGTACTCAAGGTTGAATTTCAGCACATTCTTTAGACTTGTAAGACATTTTTTCAACATCTCAAACAATTTTGTTCAGAACTAAAAAGAAATGAGTTATCATGCCATGAAAAGACATGGAGAAACCTTAAAGGAGTACTATGAAGTGAAAGGGGTTTCCCTGGTGGCTCAATCCAACCTGAAAAGACTCCAATCTGTATGATTCCAACAATATGACATTCTAGAAAACTCAAAACTATGGGATAGCAAAAGGATGGGGAGTTCCCAGGGGCTGAGGTAGAGAATGGGATAAAAAGGCAGAGCACAGGAAACTTTAGGGCAATGAAAATACTCTGTGTATTATAGTGATGAGCAGATGTTGTTACATTTGTCCAAACCCACAGGAAGTACCACACCAAGAGTGAACGCTAACATAAACTATGGGTTTGGGGTATATATGAGGCATGAACATAGGTGCATCAGTTGCAACAAAGGGATTCAGCTGGGTGATGCTGAATCACCCATTCTTTCTGAGGGCTCCAAAATCACTGCAGATGATGACTGCAGCCATGAAGTTAAAAGACGCTTACTCCTTGGAAGGAAAGTTATGACCAACCTAGACAGCATATTCAAAAGCAGAGACATTACTTTGCCAACAAAGATCCATCTAGTCAAGGCTATGCTTTTTCCAGTGGTCATGTATGGATGTGAGAGTTGGACTGTGAAGAAAGCTGAGCACAGAAGAATTGATGCTTTTGAACTGTGGTTTTGGAGAAGACTCTTGAGAGTCCCTTGGACTGCAAGGAGATCCAACTAGTCCATCCTAAAGGAGACCAGTACTGGGAGTTCACTGGAAGGACTGATGCTAAGTCTGAAACTCCAGTACTCTGGCCACCTCATGTGAAGAGTTGACTCACTGGAAGAGACCCTGATGCTGGGAGGGATTGGGGGCAGGAGGAGAAGGGGACGAGAAGATGAGATGGCTGGATGGCATCACTGACTCGATGCACATGAGTTTGGGTGAACTCCAGGAGTTAGTGATGGACAGGAAGGCCTGGCATGCTGCGATTCATGGTGTCGCCAAGAGTCGGACATGACTGAGTGACTGAACTGAACTGAACCTTAACAAGTATTCCCTCCTTGGGCAAAGGGACAGGAATAGATTAAGAGGGCTGTATCAAGTATCTCATTTGATCACTACCTCTCAGTGAACAGAATCTGAAGAGTCTATGGTTAAATGCTTAATTTGGCCATTCCATAACAAGAGGAAGCAAGAAATCACTGCCAGTACAAACAGCTTTTAACATTTTTAACTAATTCAGTGTTATTAACTTAAGTTCATGGTTGTTCCTTTCTATTTCAGAGGAAACACAAGGAGGAACACTTTTGTTAACACTGGCCCTACATTAAAATACACACCTTCCAGCCCCACGTTCCGTGACCTAAACACACAACTGACTTATCATTGAAAAGGACACTATCTTTGCACTAGCCATGCTTTAGAGAACCTGGAAAATTAACACTGGGCACATTTCTACTGCATCACCAGTGAAATTAAATTGGCTATTAGGAAGTAAAAAGAACAAAACTGTACTGACATACACCACTTGTACCCCAGTGACCTGAAGTGTCAATGTAATTTATCCAGGGACATTTTTGAACTTATGTAACCATATACCAGCATCCAGAGGAGTAATTTTTTTAAACTACATCTGTTGAAATTCTAAATACAGTCTTCAACCCCACCCCCGTCTCAGTCCCCACCCCTACAGTCCTCGTTCTCTCAACACAGAATCTAGTCTTTCAAACACTAAGAAACCAGGAACAAAATCTCAGTGAAAATTCAAAAGACTTAAAATTCTTGTTTTTACCCCTTAGGGGTCATTGCTATATTCAAAACCCCCTATCGTGGGTACCTTTTGGCTAAGGAAATTGGACAACAGCAAAACCCCAGCAGCCCAGCTGTTTTCCTTTCTTATTAGTGAACGGGGAACCTGTGGAGGAAGAAAAGATCTAGCCTGCCCCAGAGCTAACAGCCTACCTCCTAGTACCTGTTGCTGGCCTAAGCAGAAAGACACAACAAGCAACCAAATCTAGATCTCTAGCATCACTTTACAGACATTAATAATGACTGTGACAGTCTGGCCAGCCACCACACAGCTCTGTAATAATTTAGCCCTCATAATCCCAGCCCACCCCTGCAGGCTACCTCTTATGACACACTAGCGCACAAAAGTAGGGGATCTAATAAGGAACTTCTAAAAGCATTTCAGATGAAACAGCGATTTATGATCTAAAACTATATACCTTTTTAAAAATATTTTCCATTAATGAATATATCTTCTATGAAAGATGTTTGCAGAGCTGAAAACATACTTGAAAACCTAAATTCTGAACAAATTATTTTCAGCAATATTTTCTCAAAACTTGTAATACAGATGTTTTTAATTCCTTTAAAAATTTTAGTTCAGAGGAGTTATCTCATCCTGGACGATTTTTCCAGCTTGATCTTCAGTTCCAAGTGGCTCATTCTAGTCAACTCTGGAACATCTCCAGTGAAAGATTCTCTCTGAACTCCCTCAGCAAGTTATTCCATTGTCTGACTGACCTCTCTTGTCAGGTAAAATTTTAGCAGCAGATTAGGACATTTTTCTTTTTCAGTTCCAGAACAAAGTTGTTTTTAGATCAAAAAGAACTGCTACAGCATCCCTGCTGACACAATAGGATAAAGCAAAGAAGAAAAGCACTGGTTAATACCACTCAGCTACTGAAGAGTTTATATCTAAAGCTTGAATACAGTTTTGAAATACGAGGCTTAAAGTAACATGGACAGCCAGAGTGCGTGGTTTTGCTGCTACGTTTTTTTAAATTAAATCCTTTAATAGCTATTTTGTCCATTCACCTTTCTGTTAATACCAAGAAAGAGGGAGGAAAAAACATTTCATGTTGGTAAATGCTTTATTGACCTAACTCTTACCCGAACAAAAACGACCCATATCTCACAACCTCTAAAAGCTTCTGGGTTTTTTTTAAGCCAAATATACAAAACATCACATGCAAAGGTTTGCTTTTAATCCTTATAATACAGTCAGGAGCCAGCACTAATGGTCTGTACCCATGCACAGCCTGTTACACAACTCCCTCAAAAAATTCCAAATCAACATCTTTGAGGTATAGCTTAAAATTAGTTCAAAGAATTAAATCAAATATATCCGGTAACAAGTGTTATTTAGTTTTTCAGACCCAAACTCAGATTCAAAAGGATCTATTATATACAAGATATCGTCTACCAATAATGAATTTACTACTATCCGTATTTAGACAAAAAGCATGTTTATTTGCCCACTTCATTCAGTCAGCTAAATACTCTTATAAAATACTTGCTAAATACAGGTAAAACAAAGTTCCAGACCCACATATTTAACTACCTTTGATTATGCAGTTAATCCATTTAGTTGAGTGTTCTGATACAGGGAGATACGTACATATTTGTTAATTACAGACAGAAAAAGCTGTACTGAATATCCACAAGAAATAATTAACTCTAGTATGCAAATCCATGAGGGTATCAAATAGAGATGGTTCCATTCAATCCTCCCTACTTTCTAAATTTCCATCTCCCATACAACCCCTAAAAAAACCACTTTTGCATCCGGAAATGAAAATTAAGAGAGAGAGCAGAAACCTGTCCTTGCTGAACCAAAGATCTGTGAAGCATCATACCTCAAATAAAGACAATCTGAGCAAGATGGGTCCCAATCCATTCTCTCTGTCATTCTATCCAATTCCTGCTCCAAGGCGCAGTTTGCTAGGAATATAAGGCCAGCAATTACACAGATCATGAGGCTGAATGAAGAACAGCATGTTTACTTAGGCTGATAGTCAACCACAAAAGGGTTGGATGTGAGGGGCTTCCCTTCCAAGTTCCTGACCCCAACTGTGACCAGCAAGGATGTCTGCTCCACTCACAATGCTAAATCAATACAATCAAACCTTGTTTGTAGGATTACTTCAACGGACTGAGAAACGGTTATTTGGAGCAGCTAGCTGTCCTGAAGCAAAAATGAAACACTTTCCTAGCTCTTTAAGAACCTTATCGGGAACAATGGGGACTAAGTACTACCTATGCAGTGAATGAAGAAAATTCCCCTTTTTACTTCTCATTCCACCTCTGATTATAAAGTGTCTCTCCCTTGCCACTCCAAGAAATCTGACTAATCAGATCAGTACAAACACTTGTGAGAAACAACTAATTCTCCCAAACCTAACAGATTGAAATTGTTTCCTTCTCTCAGCTTCAAAAAAATATATACACAACTAGAAACAAAGGAAATAATCAATTCCCATGGCAATCTGGGACTCATATTAAATATTAAATGAGAACATTACACTAAAGAATTTTTACCTCCACAAGCATGGGAAAAACATCAATGAAGCAATGCTTCCAAATGAGAAGTGATATGATTTGTCCATGCTCAGGATAAACAGTAAAAATCATCACTGTATTTATTCCCACTGGAGAAAGGATGACATACTGTCAAAAACATCATTAAAATATATATACCACTGAATACCTATACAAAACTCTCCACCTTCCTTCCACATGCATGAAACGCTTGCATAAATATACAACATTAAAACCCAAGATCCATGTGTCATTCAAGGATATGATTGCTGCAGGCACAGAATTAATTAGTACATTTCAAGAGTTTCCACAATGAAGCAGGAATTTCTTCAAAGACAAGGAATTTAATAAATGTGCATAAATAACTAAATATCTACAGTAACCTACTTCAATAAGCCAATTTATATGTGTGTGCATTTTAATCTCAGAAATAAGTCCAAAAGATCATGCAACGACCACTCCATTCCAGGCCAAAGGAGATGGCACTCTACCACAATAATATTTCTGCATGAATATGGTGCATAAGAGGCTCATTTCTCTATCACACTCCAAAATGCCCTTTGCCTCTATCTTAAACAGGCACACATTGTAACTGACCATTATTTTTTACAGACCTTTAGAGGTTAATATGGAAGAAAGAAATGGCACCCCACTCCAGTACTCTTGCCTGGAAAATCCCATGGATGGAGGAGCCTGGTAGGCTGCAGTCCATGGGGTCGCTAAGGGTCAGACACAACTGAGTGACTTCACTTTCACTTTTCACTTTCACCCACTGGAGAATGAAATGGCACCCCACTCCAGTGCTCTTGCCTGGAGAATCCCAGGGACGGGGGTGCCTGGTGGGCTGCCGTCTATGGGGTCACACAGAGTCGGACACAACTGAAGCGACTTAGCAGCAGCAGCAGAGGTTAAGATGAGAGACTGACCAAAGACAAAATTAACTATCTACTCACCGCCTCAAAAGAACCACACTGTTTTAACGTGCATTAAACAAATATAAGAACTGTTACAATAACATATTCTAAAAATATAGTCTTTGACATACAACAGGGATAAGACCCTTCCTCTTCTGTGTTTTCTTCCATAGCTTATCACCACAACAGAGAAGTGTTTATTTTAAAACCTTTCTAGGTAACAACCTAGAGGGGTGGGAAGTGGTGGGAGGTGGGAGGGAGGTTCAAAAGGAAGGGGACATATGTTTACCTATGACTGATTCATGTTTATGTAGAGCAGAAACCAAAGCAATATTGGAAAGCAATTATCCTTCAATTAAACATAAACTTTAAAAAATAAATAAAACCTTTCTGGGGCTTCCCTGGTGGTCCAGTGGTTAAGAATCCTCCTGCCAATGCAGGAAACATGGGTTCCATCCCCAATCTGGGAAGATCCCACATGCCTCAAGGAAACTAAGCCTGTGAGCCGCAACTACTGAGTCCACGCTTCTAGAGATCATGTTCTACCACTACGAGAAGCCCGCACACCCCAACAAAGAGTAGCCCCTGCTCGCTGCAACTGGAGAAAGCCCGCATGCAGCAACAAAGACCCAGAGCACCCAAATAAATAAATCTTTTAAAAACTAAAAATAATAATAAAAACCTTTCTAGAGCTACTGGTTCTGCCGTAATACTGACAGAGATGCCTTCTCATACCACTAAGAGACATAGACAAGAAGTCCTTCACCTACTCAGGAGTTACTAGCAACTCTACTTAATAGCTTATACCAAGAAATAATAAAGAATGGTATGTCTACTAAAGTTAAAGGAAGAACCAAATCAGCACCCAGAGGATTCTAAAAGCTGTAAGGAAAATGAAAACAAAATCTGGATAACTGATAACCTGAACTGATTTCGTTTCTGCTGTGCCTTCCCCATCTTTTATTAACCCCATTTAAAATAATCAATTTCCTTTATCTTCTATCTCACCTTTTCCCATTAGGTTACACATGCTAAACCAGCAAATTTCCAAATATTCAAGAAATAAAAAACCTCTTCAAATGACATGTTACAACGAACATGAATATAAAACTGAAAAAAAGTCTTCTAAGGTAAAAATATTTTCTAAGTTCAAATGTAAAGCCTTCATATATTATAAAGTTAACTACTGTTAAAAAAAAAAAACACTAACAATGAACATACACTGAAATCAAGGATTATAAGGATCACATACTGATATTAAAATACTATACAAACAAGACTATATAGACAGTAATCAAGAAAATACTGACTCAAACACTTAAATTGCTAATGATAACAGATCGGTTTTTATTTTAAGCAGGTCACCTCAGAGCCCTGAAAGTGAAAGTCGCACAGCGACCCCATGAACTATACAGTCCATGGACTTCTCCAGGCCAGAGTACTGGAGTAGGGAGCCTTTCCCTTCTCCAGGGTATCTTCCCAACCCAGGGATCGAACCCAGGTCTCCTGCATTGCAGGCGGATTCTTTACCAGCTGAGCCATAAGGGATGGGCTTTAAACAGAGATGACAAGATCCACGCAAAAATGACAACATACGTGCAACAATTAATGCATTCGTGGTAACTGACATATTAAAACTGAGTTTATGTTTAAAATACTTATCAAATGTTTACCAAAGCCATTAAAAAGTACCTCCACAGAACACTAAGCAACTATTTCAAATGCTCTAAGCCACAGTCTACAACATTATAGCTCTGAACCACCTCACAGGAACATCTCCAAAGGAGAAGCAGGGGACAGGGGCAGGGGCAGGATTTATTCCTTATAAAATTAAAAATACTAAAATGATTATTTGACCCTGAACTCTAAATATGTCTAAGATATAATCCCATACTCCAGTATATCACTATAAACTGCTGTTCTTCATATTCAAAGATGAAACTGATGACTGTTCCTCTAGTAACCTGAGTTCACTAGAGTAGCCATCTCACCCAAAGATGGGCTGGAAAATCCCACCAGGTAAAAACTCTGCCCCAAGCAGATAAGCCAAGGACCAACAGGGCAGCAAGTTGGCCAAGTTCAGCCCACCATTTATCTTGTAATGACCCACAACTAAGAATGATGTCATAAATTGAATTGTATCATCCCCCCCACCCCAAGAAAAGATACATTGAAATCTTAACCTCCAATATCTCAGATTGTTATCTTACTTGGGTAGAGGGCCTTCACAGAGATAATGGAGTTAAAATGAGGTCATAAAGGTGGGCCCTAATACAGTGGACCTGGGCGGACGTGAAGTGGCACAGGGAGAGAGAACCATCTACATGCCAAGAAGACAGGCCAGAACAGTTCCTCCCCTCACCCTGAAAACCTCCCTAAACACCTAATTTGCCAACACCTCCAGCACCCTGAGACAGTCAAGTTTTGTCGTCTAAGCCATCCAGTTTCTGGTAATTTGTTACAGCAGCCCTAGCAAACCAGTACAAATGGTTTGGTGTTCTGTTTTGTTTTCATTTCAAGCATTTGGGGAGGAGGGGGGGATATCTAAGAATGTTATTCTGCAACATGTGAAAATTATACAAAGTCACCTTTCAGTGTTTCACTGGAACACATTCACACTTCTTCACTGAAACACTGCCTACAGCTGCTTTTACACTGCAATGGCAGAGCTGAGTATCTGCAATAGAGAGGATATGAACTAGAATATTTACTCCCCAGCCCTTCCGAGAAAGTTTCCCAATCTGAGGTAACTTTTGTGGCACAAAGCGTCCCATTGTACAGTGTAGATGCAGCCAGGAAGATCAAAATGTTATCATTTTCCACCTTTTTCTCAGCTGCTCTTCACCTTCCTGTTTTTCCAAAAAGTAGTTACATCACTCCCACTTTTCAAGGCTACTATGTATAGATTAAGTGATGAATAAGTGTATGTACTTCTTTAAGCTGTAAAATAAAAACATATAAAGGTTATAAAATTTTACCACACACAAGTTGAAACAAACAATTTTAAGGGCAATAACTTACATATTCCTATACCATGAACCTGAGAAATCCATCAATGTTAGCAGATTTATGTAACTAATAAAATTAGATACATATGACTAAATAAAATAATCTCAATATGACTGTCAATAACAGACCCAAGAAGCATAACTACATAAACGATCCCACTAAAACTCAGTGGGACTGAGCAAGCAAACAAGTGTTATATATTAATTAAGGCTGTATCTGCCTTTTATTATCAAACTACCAATTTATCGTTCAAATACTAGGAGGGCTAGCACACGGAAAGAATAACAAATTGTGTCTACAAGTTAGTTTCAATTTGATAAAAGCTAAAACTTCCTAATATTTATTCATTCAAAAAAATTAATTATGTACTACTGTTTGGCGGCAACGGATGAGATGATTAGATAGTATCACTGACTCAATGGACATGAAGCTGAGGAAATTCCAGGAGATAGTGAAGGACAGGGGAGCCTGGGGTGCTGCAGTCCATGGGGTCACAGAGTCAGACATGACTTAAGCAACTGAACAACAGCAAACTACTATAGTTGAACAAAAAGGTCACATACCCTATGATCCGACAATTCAATTACTTGCTACCATCCCAAAGATAACTATAAACTCTGGACAAAATATTAAAAGTGCCTCCAGTGCCTTCACTGGAATGAAGAACCAGAGGATAGAGTTCAGAGTGACCCCACCAGGCAGAAACTGAGGGTGAAATCAAGGAAAGGAGAAAAGCCACAAAGGGAGACGTCCGGAGTCTACATATAAACCTGGTTATATATGTTTATTATATAAACATATAATCTCTGACTGAACCCTGAAATATGTATGTATGGAACAGACTACAAACATCCCAGATAAGACTAGAAACTGAATACAGAGCTAAACTGTCAACCACAAGTGTGGATAATTTGTAATTCAACGCCATTCTACTAAAGCAGAAGCAATATTCTTTGGAGGTACAAAAAGGATTCAGAATTTCTACAATGAATTGGTAATGTCCAGGATGCAATTCCAAATTACTACAGTTCAAAGAGGAAACATACTCCACAGAAGACAACCAATGGAGACCAACACCAACATAACATGGATACTATAATTAGTAAAGAAGAATTCTTTAAACTACCTTTACCAACGGTTACAGTGTTACCATCTTACATAACCCTTATACAGTTATGTGCTGTGCTGTGTTGAGTCACTCAGTCACGTCCAACTCTTCATGATCCCATGGACTGTAGCCCACCAGGCTCCTCTATCCATGGGGATTCTCCAGGCAAGAACACTGGGATGAGTTGCCATGCCCTCCTCCAAGAGATCTTCCCCACCCAGGGACCACCCCAGGTTTCCCACATTGCAGGAGGATTGTTTACCATCTGAGCCACCAGGGAAGCCCTTACACAACTACAGCAAGCAGTAAATTAATGTGTGTTACTGATTAGTAAGGCAGTTTTAACTCCAATCCCAAAGAAGGCAATGCCAAAGAACGCTCAAACTACCGCACAATTGCACTCATCTCACAAGCTAGTAAAGTAATGCTCAACATTCTCCAAGCCAGGCTTCAGCAATACGTGAACTATGAACTTCCAGATGTTCAAGCTGGTTTTAGAAAAGGCAGAGGAACCAGAGATCAAATTGCCAACATCCGCTGGATCATGGAAAAAGCAAGAGAATTCCAGAAAAACATCTATTTCTGCTTTATTAACTATGTCAAAGCCTTTGTGTGAATCACAATAAACTGTGGAAAATTCGGAAAGAGATGGGAATACCAGACCACCTGACCTGCCTCTTGAGAAATCTGTATGCAGGTCAGGAAGGAACAGTTAGAACTGGACATGGAACAACAGACTGGTTCCAAATAGGAAAAGGAGTGTGTCAAGGCTGTATATTCTCACCCTGCTTATTTAACTTATATGCAGAGTACATCATGAGAAACGCTGGGCTGGAAGAAACACACAAGCTGGAATCAAGATTGCCAGGAGAAACATCAATAACCTCAGATATGCAGATGACACCACCCTTAAGGCAGAAAGTGAAGAGGAACTCAAAAGCCTCTTGATGAAAGTGAAAGTGGAGAGTGAAAAAGCTGGCTTAAAGCTCAACACTCAGAAAACGAAGATCATGGCATCTGGTCCCATCACTTCATGGGAAATAGATGGGGAAACAGTGGAAACAGTGTCAGACTTTTATTTTTTGGGCTCCAAAATCACTGCAGATGGTGACTGCAGCCATGAAATTAAAAGACGCTTACTCCTTGGAAGAAAAGTTATGACCAACCTAGACAGCATATTCAAAAGCAGAGACATTACTTTGCTGACTAAGGTCCGTCTAGTCAAGGCTATGTTTTTTCCTGTGGTCATGTATGGATGTGAGAGTTGGACTGTGAAGAAGGCTGAGTGCCGAAGAATTGATGTGTTTGAACTGTGGTGTTGGAGAAGACTCTTGAGAGTCCCTTGGACTGCAAGGAGATCCAACCAGTCCATTCTGAAGGAGATCAGCCCTGGGATTTCTTTGGAAGGAATGATGCTAAAGCTGAAACTCCAGTACTTTGGCCACCTCATGTGAAGAGTTGACTCACTGGAGGGATTGGGGGCAGGAGGAGAAGGGGACGACCGAGGATGAGATGGCTGGATGGCATCACTGACTCGATGGACGTAAATCTGAGTGAACTCCGGGAGATGGTGATGGACAGGGAGGCCTGGTGTGCTGCGATTCATGGGGTCACAAAGAGTCGGACACGACTGAGCAACTGACTGAACTGATTAGTCCTGTCCAACTCTTTGCGACCCCATGGACTATAGCTCATCAGGCTCTTCTGTCCGTGGAATTCTCCAAGAAAGAATACTGGAGTGGATTGTCATTTCTTTCTCCAGGGGATCTGCCCGACCCAGGGATCAAACCTGGCTTTCCTGCATTGCAGGCAGATTCTTTACCATCTGTGCTACCACAAAACTATTCATTTACAAACTGCCGGAAGCCAGCACGGGATATCCCACCCATGACAAGGTCATGTGGAGAGGCCTGATGGGCAAGGCGAGCCGGGCTTCAAGGGTTCCCCCTGGGTTTTCCTGAACATCTACCCCCAAAAACCAGAGTCTCCCTGCTTTATTGTACTGTGCTTTCCACTCTTCTGACATTCTCTGGAAAAAAGTTAACTCAGGGCTTCAGTCTCCTGCATATGAAAGAAACGGTTCAGCTCAAACCCCTTTAATGGCTCTCTAACTTGCCTGACAGGTTCTCCCAGACTTTTACAATTTGTGAATTGCTTGCAGCCCCCCAACTGTGAGAGGCACAAAGCTTAAAGCATCTTAAAGATACAGAGCCTTTTCTAAAGAGCTAAAAATTATATTGGTGATGGGTTTCACTGTTGAATCAATGACTGCTGCCAGGCCTCCATATTCTTTATCTTTTAGGCACCTGGAGGATATTAATCAATGTAATTGGGATACAGAAAAAGGAATATAGTAGTTTTGATGTTAGCAACACTAGACTTTTGAGTTAATTACTTTTCCCTTTGTTATAAATCACTGTAGTTCTTTCATTGTTATAAATTGTTGTGTCTTTGCTATGTAAGAATGTAACTTTATTTAGTGCTTTCAGAGAGTGGCACCAGACTTTGGGAAGAACAACATTTTTAAGACAAATAAGTCTTCTGGTTGACAAACCCTTATCAGAAAAGGGCTGTAAAATGTT
The DNA here is from genome assembly GCA_006410935.1 of Redunca redunca. Lineage (NCBI taxonomy): Eukaryota > Metazoa > Chordata > Mammalia > Artiodactyla > Bovidae > Redunca > Redunca redunca. Next base: position 267,530 of record SJYQ01096229.1, read on the forward strand.
AATTGGCCTTCTGGCCAGAAGATGATGTAAATCACCTAAGATTTGTGTATACAACTAGGTATGCAGAGAGAGCCTGGTCTCGATAAGAGTCAGGGCTGCTGACGCTGCATAATTTTATATTATCCATTGATCTCTATGTACAAAAAAGGGTATTAAAAAGCCTTTACAACAATAGAGGATGGGCCAGTCACTGGACTGGTTTCCCCCGTTTTTTTTTTTTACTCTATTTTCTGGCTGAATTCCCATCTGGAACGCGGAGGCTTGCCAAGTCTACTTACTTGCCCTGGCTTTTAAGATCCACGCAAAAGGGAGCCTAAGGCGGGGCACCCTTCGATATTCAAGTGGGCGCCAGTGGCCCAGCATAGACAGTGCAAGTTCCTTGTCTGGAACTTTATTGGCTTTCCACATAAACCAAGTTATTCAGCCTCCTTTCTCCACTAAAATTTCCTACTATACTATTTCTTCTTAATTTCTCTTATATTTCTAAATAAATAAGTTTTCCTTGCCTACGCCATCTCCCCTTTGAATTCCCTGGATCCACCGGGGCAGGACCCCGGCAACAAACCTTATGTGCATTCTGCCAATCAATCCACTAATGTCCTTTTTGTGACCTAGCATCTAACCCAAGAACCCACATGGCCTTTAACCGTCATGTACCGTTAGTCTACTCCAATATGAGGTCATTTCCTTTATAGACAAGAATTTTATTTATTTAATTGGAGGACAATTTCTCTACAATATTATGGTAGTTTTGCCATACACTGACATGAATCACTCACAGGTGCACACGTGTTCCCCCACCCTGAAGCCCCTCATCCCTCTGGCTTGTCCCACAGCACCAGCTGAGTGCCCTGCTTCATGCATCGAACTTGCACTGGCCATCTATTTTACATATGGTAATATACATGTTTCAATGCTATTCTTTCAAATCATCCCACCCTCACCTTCTCTGACATAGTCAAAGGTCTGTTCTTTACACCTGTGTCTCTCTTGCTGTCTTGCATATAGGATCATCATTACTATTCTTTTAAATTCCATATATACACATTAATATACTGTATTGGTGTTTCTCTTTCTGACTGACTTCACTCTGTTTAATAGGCTCCAGTTTCATCCACCTCATTAGAACTGACTCAAGTAAGTTCTTCTTTATAGCCGAGTAATATTCCATTGTATATATGTAACACAACCCCCTTATCCATGCATCTTCTGATGGAAATCTAGGCTGCTTCCATGCCCTGGCTATTGTAAACAGTGCTGTGATAAACACTGAAGTAATGGCAATCCACTCCAGGATTCTTGCCTGGAGAATCCCATGGACAGAGGAGCCTGGCGGGCTACAGTCTATGGGATTGCAAAGAGCTGGATAAGACTGAGCAACTAACACAACACTACCCCTGAGACAAGAATTTTAAAAGCAGCTACTATGACCATGAATAAGAATTAAAGTGGAAGATATGCTCACAACAAATAGGAAACCTAAGTAGAGGAAGAAACTATTTCAAAAAATGTAAATTTTAGAATGCAAAATATCTGAAATGCAAATATTCATCGGATACAGACTAAAGACAGAATAGTCAGTACACTTAAGAATCAACAGCATTTACCCAATCTGAATAGAGAGGAAAAAGCAAAAAAAAAAAGTGAACAATTATCTATGCAACAGGTATAACTGGACTTCTGTAATCAGAAGAGAGAAAGAACGGGCAAAAACAGTATCTGAAAACATAATGGCTGAAAATTTCCCAAATGGAGTATAAGATGGAAATTTATAGATTCTGGGAGTTCAATGAACCACAAGCAGAGAAAATACAAAGAAAATATGTAAACATATCTAACTGTCAGCAAGCAAAAATAAAACATATTAAAATAGCCAAAGAAAAATGATAAATCACAAAAATATGAATTACTGCTGACCAAAAAAAAAAAAAAGTGGAGGCCAAAAGACAGTGGAAGAATTTTTTAAATGCTAAAAGGATAAAATATCTGACAACCTAGAATTCTATATTCAGCAGAAATATCCTTCAGAATGAAGACAAAATAAAAATATTAGGGAAAAACAAAGAGAATGCATCACCAGCAGACCAAGAAGAAATGCTAAAGGAAGTTCACTAAGCAGAAGGCAAATGATATAAGACAGAATCTCTAATCTTCAAGAAATGAAAAACACAGGAAATGGTAACTCTGTGGGTAAACATAAGATTATTTTCTCTTAATTTCCTTAATCATATATGACTTTTCAATATATTAAGTAGCTTACAACTAATAACTTATGGGTCAAAGAATTAATGAAGGAAATTTAGAATATTTTTGAGAACAATGAAAATGAAAACCGAACATATTAAAGCTTCTGGGATATAGCTAGAGCAAATCCATAAGGAAACTGGTATCTGTAACTAACTACAACTTTTTTAAAAAATGTCAATTCTATACTCTAATCTTTCATTCTAAATTCTAGAAAAAGAGCAGCAAACAAAATGAGGCCCAAAGCAAGTAAAAGGGAAAAAAAGTTAAGATTAGAGCAAAAACCAATGAAGAAGAAAAACAGAGGGGGGAAGAAAACATGAAATAAAGGTGATACCTTGAAAATATTTTTTCATGTCTTTTCCTAAACTGACCAAGAAGAGAGAGAAATCAAGTACTAAAATCAGGAATGAAAGGGAGACATCACTGCCCACCTTTCAGAAATAAAACCAATCATAAAGGAATAGTAACTTAGAAAAAACTATGCCAACAAGGTAGGTAATTTAGATGAAATGAACAAATTCCTAGAAAGAAACAAACTACCAAAACCATTCAAGAAAAAACAGAAAATCTGAATAGATCTACAGGGAAAAGATTCAATTCCTTCCCAAAAAGAAAAGCCAGGCCCTGACTGCCTCACTGGCGCCTTCTACCAAACATTTAAAGGAAAATTAAGACCAATTCTTCGTAGACTTTTCTCCCAAAATGGAAGAGGGAACACAGCCCAACTTACACTGAGGCAGCATTACCCTGAGCCAAAATCAGATAAAGACATCACATACACACACACGCACACAAAAAAAACTACAGCCCAGTATTTCTATGACTATAAACATTAAAATCTTCAACAAAATACAAACCAAATACACAAAAAAAGCATTCACACTCTGACAAACTGAGATTTATCCAAGGACAGCAAGTTTTAACACTTAAAATCAATGAACATAATATACCATGTTAATACAATAAAGGACTAAAAGCCATATGATCATCTCAATAAACAAAAAAACACCATACACAAAACCCAAAAAAATTAATCACAGACCTAAATATAAATTAAAAATTTAATAAAACTCTCAGAAGAAAACTTAGGTACAAATCCTATGACCATGGATTAAGCAATGGTTTCTTAAATATGATACCAAATAGCACAAGCAAAAGATAAATTAGGTCCATCAAAACTTAAGACTTTTATGTTGCATACAATCAATATAGTGCAAAGACAACTCACATGATTTAAAAATAAAATTTTGGAAATCATATATCTGCAAAGGTACTTTTATCCAGAACATACAAGAAAGTCTTACAACTCAATAATAAGACAAATAATCCAATTTTAAAATGTGTAAAGAACAGACATTCCTCCAAAAAATATACAAATGGCCAATAAGCAGTGAAAAGATGTTCACCATCATTAGCCATTAGCAAACAAAACACAATGAGACAGCTGCTATGATGGTTATAATCATAAAGGCAGATAATATCAAATGCTGATAACAATGCAGAAAAACTGGAACCATCACACACGGCTGCCTGAAATGAACAATGATATGGCCAGTTTGGAAAGGAATTTGGCAATTCCTCAAGAAGCCACACACATCCACACAAAACTTCTATTCAAACGTTCATAGAAGCATTACTTAAAACAGCCAAAAAAATAAACTGATCTATGATAAATAAAAAGTAGCATAAACCACAAATGGACAAAATTCTTCCACAAAAAGAAATGAGTACTAGCACATAGCACGGCTGAATCATGCCATGAATTCTGTTAAGGGAAAGCAGCCAGATGTAAAAGACCATATATGTTATAATTCCATTTATATGAAAAGGTAGGAAAGGCAAAATCTACAGACAGAATTAAGATTAGAGTTGCTTAGAGTGAGGGCAAGGGGGTGGGTGGAAACGAGGAGCGACTGTTAACAAGTACATCATTCCTCTTAGGGGTAGCAAAACTGTCCTAGAATTGAACTGTGGTAATAGCTGTACAAACCTGTGAAAATACTAAAAAAAAACACTGCATTAAACTTGAAATTGGTGATGTGTATTGTACTGCTATGTGAATTATAACTCCAGAAAATAAAGACATAGCAAACACGCCAATAAACTAAAGTAAAATTCTAAAAATGTTCAAGAAACAGGGAAAGATAAAGAAAGGAACAAAAGAGTTGGAACAAATAAAACAAATATTAAAACAGTAGACCTAAATCCAATCATATCAGCAATTACATTAAATGTTAATGGAATAAGCACTCTAGTTAAAAGGCAGATGTTGAACAAATGCATTTTTAAAAACAAGAACTAAATGCATGCTGTCTACAAGAGACATACTTTAAATACTAAGGATCAGAAAAGTGGAAAGTAAAAGGATGCTAAAGGATAAGCCAAGTAAGTAAAAAAACATAAGGCTCAAGTGGCTACATTCCTTTCAGAGGAAACTGAACTTTATTACCAGAGAAAAGAGGGACATTTCATAAAGATAAAAAGGTCAATCATCAGGGGGAAAAATGACAATAATAAACATATATGAGCCTAATACTAAGATTTCAAAATATATAAAGTAAAAACCTGCAGAATTTTAATAACAGAAAGACAAATCCACAGTTGAAGATTTAAACCAATAATACAAAAAGTCCAAAAACACTACCAATACCCTTGAACTAACTGACATTTATAGAACACTATACTCAACAACTACAAAATATATACTTGATTCCAGCACATTTCTGAATAATCTATGGATTTAAAAAAAACACAAGTGAAATTAGAAAATACTCTGACCCAACTCAAAATAAAAATACAATATACCAAAATTTGTGGAATTTTGCTAAGGCAGTACTGTGAGAAAAAGTTATACTTTTAAACGCCCAAATTTAAGAAACACTCCCAAGAAAGTAGAAAAAAAGCAAGGAAAACCTAAAGAAATAAAGGAAGGAGCAAAAACCAGCATAGCTGAAAAACAAAGAAAATAAAAGATTAGAATTTTTTCAAAAAGATTAGCAAAATTGATAAACACCTATTTACCAATATCAGAAATTAAAGAGGCAATATCACTGGAGACTTTACATATATTAACTGAATAATAAGTACAATGATCAACTATATACCAATAAATTTGACAACTAATATGAAAAGCACAAGTTCCATGAGAAATACAACTTTTAAAAATGGACATAATGTAGACTAAAATATTCTAAACCCCTCATCCTATCAAAGAAACTGAATTCCTTATCAAACAAATTCTCCAAAAGAAACCACAGGCCCAGATGGTTTTACTGGCTAATTCTCTAATACTGAAGGAGTAAGGCCAATGAACACAAACTCTTCTCAGCAAACAGAAATAACATTTACCAACTCATTTTAAGGCCAACAAAACCAGATAAAGAAAACTATGGATAAATATTCTTCACGAGCATATTTGCAAAAATTATTACCAATATACTAACAAACAGAATTCATCAATATATTAAAAATATGACACATTACCAAATGAGGTTTATCCCAGAAATGTAAGTTGTTTTTTTTTTAACATTAAACAAATAACTCATCATCCACAGTATTCAATGCAGAAGAGATCTCTTTATCACAAAAACCTAACATTAACCCTTTAATCTTCTCAAAACTGTTTGGTGACTCCCCACACCCACATACAATACAGAAGCTGTAAGCAGAATGGACGCTTGTAACAGTGCCTCTGCACAGCAGCCTCATCTCTAGCTCCCAGCCTGAATGCAGATCTCACACTCCAGCTGCACTGGCCGCGCCCTCAGCGAGGATGTGGCACTCCCTTTGACTCCCAAATGCCAAACCTCCGCCCTTAGCTGAGTTCCTCTGAAAGCCTTCCTGACTTCATCAGGTTGATTTCATTACTTCTCTCTCTACATTCCTACTGCATCTTTTGCAGTCCTCAATTGTAAAAGATATTACCATTATTTCTTTGTCTGTCTCTCTATCCAACTACCACCTACGGTTAAGTCACTTCAGTTGTGTCTTGACTCTTTGCAACCCCATGGACTGTAGCCCACCAGGCTCCTCTGTCCACTCGATTCTCCAGGCTAGGATACTGGAGTGGGTTGCCATGCCCTCCTCAAGGGGACCTTCCCGACCCCCAAGACTGAACCCACCTCTTTTAAGTCTCCTGCATTCAGTAGGCAGGATCTTTACCACCAGCGCCACCTGGGAAACCCTCAGTCGTCACAGCAGAAGCCAAATCTTTATACCACACTAACAGAATAAAGAAGGAAAATCATATGATCATTTCAACAGATACAGAAAAATCATTTGACAAAAGTCAATACGCACGTATGCAGAAAAAACTCTCAGAAAATCAATAATTAAAGAAAATGTCAATAAAGGCATCCAAGACAAACTCACATACTTAACTTCCAAGAAGTGCTAGCCTCAGTAACAATATTCAACATTTATATATGCTTATTTATCTTCAATGGTCCTCCAAAAAACCCTATTTAAAAAAAATTTCTTTTTTAAGTAGGGAGCTATTATCCTCCCAACTGGTATTAATAGCAACTCTGGATCAGGAAAGTTAAATCATATACCCAAGTAAGAAAGCCAGTACTAGAATCCAGTCTTTGACTAAAAGTACTTCTCAACTATAGTATGCTATCTTGTCTAGGTGATTACAGCAAAGAGTAACCTATTCAAACAGCCATTATAGTTCATTAGTTGATAAAACAGGGTAAGTAACACTAACATGGAATGAAAAAATTTTAAGCCCACAATAAAAAGAACCTAAAATCCCCTTTTCTCAAATGGCTGTGCCACAAAAAGAAAAGTACCCAATGAACTGTCTCTAATATTTTTCTTTAAAGGTCTAAAATGCAACAGATAAACTGGTTAATTCAAAGCCTTATCTGAATTTATATTTTTAATCTGCTACTTGTCCCTGCCTTAACTTAACAGCTGTCCTGGAAGCTGAGGCCCACAGTTCCGTAACAAAGAATCCAAAGTGACATGGCTACTTCTGAGTTTCTGTTTCTGATTCAAATGAATTTTTCATGCAGGAAAATATGAATGCTGTCTTAACATCTTTCCATCTGTGAAACACCCACAGCTAGCAAGTTCCACAGTGAGGCTGGATTTGCTTCTGTACTGCGCAACATGCACTTCACTTCAAAGTACACAGGGAAACTCAAGTGTCTTCAAATAACCTGTCCACAAAAAAAAAAAGAAAGAACTACCACCCAACTGCCTACAGACCAGTCATTTCTACGTATCTTCTTGTATTCCCTAAAGGTGAACATGTGACTTCAAGTCATCTGTCTAGGAAAAACATTAAACAATTAAGATAAAATAAACCTTCTCCACAAATAAGCCTTCTCCTTCTCCACAGGAATCCTCTTCTGTGTGAACATCCCAGGCCCTTATAAAAGAGCCCAAGTATTTCATGGTAGCACAGTGCCCTTCATACACAAGTTCCTAAAAGGCTCAGGTGAATTTCTTATCTGATCTTACTACTGTTGACAGTCAGTGACCATGAGCTATCTCTCACTGAGTTTATTGTGACTGAAGTAAAAATAAAGACCTCTCTTCTCCAAGTAACAGAAAATTCAAAGGTCACCAGATAATGCACTATGAAGTAGACTACGCCAGCGTCTCAGATACGTCTGTACTCAAAACATCTCCTTTTAACAATCTTTGGGAGTGTCCTATAAAAACCAGTGACCTAAACTTTTAATCATGAAATCAACAAAATAGCTTTGTCATGTTTACTTTATGGATAAGCCAATAACTTCACACTTCAATTCCAACAAGAATTCAGAATGTTCAAATAATGTCTTTAAAAATAAAAAGCTCTTTTAAAATATAATTTTTTTCTTATTAATTATCTAAGAAAAAAGAAAGGAGAGATTATCAAATTAATTTCAAACTCCCTCAAGTACCACTTGAATATTCATTGGAAGGATTGATGTTGAAGCTGAAGTTCCAATACTTTGGCCACGTGATGCAAAGAGCCAACGAACTGATTGAAAAAGACCCTAAATCCTGGAAAAGATTGAGAGCAGGAGAAGGGGGCGACAGAGGATTAAATAGTTGGATGGCATCACCAACTCAACAGACATATGAGTTTGAGCAAACTCTGGGAGATACTAAAGGACAGGGAAGCCAGACATGCCACAGTTCATAGGGTTGCAGAGAGGTGGACACAACTTAGCAACTGAACAACAAGTACAACATCATGTAACAACACTGAGCAAACTATAGACTAATATTCCTAACTTCACAAAATCACCCTCAAGTCTAATTTCAAGAAGAAATTTAAAATGTTCAAAGAATGATAATCCCAACCAATCACCTTCTAACAAACGTTTTTTGTAAAGCTTGTCTCTAGCTGAATAATTCCAATCAACTGTCTCACTATCAGCATGGGGTGGGCAGAGCTGCTGCTATCTCAAGGGTCAAGTTAAAAGCAGGTAGGAGCAGCCACTAGAGATTTTTGGCACTAAGGCACAGACCAGAAATCGAGTAAAGCAGTCAAAGATTCAGAAGACGTAAGGATGGAAACCCAACTCCCGGTCTCACAGTCTGCACAGAGAAGTCATTTTTGCACCCATTAAGTGAAGTCACTCAGTCGCGGCCGACTCTTTGCAACCCCATGGGCTGTAGCCCACCAGACTCCTCCACCATGGAGTTTCTCCAGGCAAGAATACTGGAGTAGGTTGCCATTTCCTTCTCCAGAGAGTCTTCCCAACCCAGGGATCAAACCTGGGTCTCCCGCATTGCAGGCAGATGCATTACCATCTGAGCCACCCTCAAACACAATAAACCACATTATTTGTGAGCCATTCCTATTCAACCTTGCTTTCCATTCCCAATGGCAACTCCTGTCTCCTCAGAACCTTTAAATTCTGAACTGAATTATGAGGCCAATTTACTTTCTTCACTCAAACTGTTCAAACCATATCCCCAATCCATAAAGCTCCATTTCACTTAAAATCTGTTAAAAGATAAACCACTACAGGTATTTTACAATTCACGTCAAACACATAGTTTCTAAATTTTCATCAAAAAGGGAAATTCTTCCGTTTTAAAAAAAAAAGCTAAGACAATGCTTATTTGCAATTACAGATACTGTTTTATTACCTGGGTTTATAAAGCATAATTTCAACAGAAAAAAAATTATATATATATGAAAATGTTGAGAAGTCTTATTGTACATACGTGTGTTTTTAATTTTCTTGAATTGGTCTTCACACCAAAAAGGCTGTTCAACCAGTGTGCATGGTTGGTGCTAATGTAAACTGGTGCAGCCACTGTGTAAACAGTATGGAGGTTACTCAAAAAATCAAAAATTGAACTACCATGTGAAACAGCAATTCCACTTCTGGGTATTTATCTCAAGGAAATAAGATAACTATCTTACAAACATACCTGCACCCCCACATTCACTGCAGCATTATTAATAATTACCAGGACATGGAAACAACCTAAATCCGTATAAATGGATAAATGGATACAGGAAGTGTTTTACAGATACAATGGAATATTATTCAGCCATGAGAAAGAAGGCATATCTGTTATTTGACACACCATGTATTGGCCTTAAGGGCATTATGCTAAGTGAAATATGTCAGAGAGAGAAAGACAAATACTTTATGACATCACTTATATGTGGAAAGTTAAAAAAAAAAACTCAGATAGGAAGAAGAGACTAGTGCTTGCCAGAGGAGGGGGTGGGCAGCAGATGAAACAGGTGGTGAACGTGGTTAGAAGGTATAAACTTCCAGTTTAAGATAAGTCCTGGGGATGTAATGTACAACCTGGAGACTACAGGTAAACTATACTGTACTGTATACTTCAAAAGCTGCTAAGAGAACAGATCTTGAAAGATCTCATCACAAGGGGAAAAAAATTATTGTCACTATGTTTGGTAATGGATGGGGAGCTTATTGCAGTGATCATTTCACAACATAAACATACATTAAGTCATTATGTCAATTATATCTGTTTTTTTTTTTAAAGGCCATTCCACACAGATATAATACCCTTGACAATATGCTATATCCCTTCTCCTAACCATTCTTCATCACATTCCACAGGGAATAAGAATCCTGCAGGAAAATCTATAAACCTTCCCATGTAGAATCATGGTAACTATTTAACAGTTCTCATGTTTAATTAAGAAACTATTATATTGCTTGTCTTAGATCCCCAGATAAATGTGCAATTATGGAGAAAGTTATCTGGTAAGAACATAAAGGGAAATTGCCTATATAAGTGAATGCCTATATAAGTTGCATTCACTTATATAGGCAATTTCCCTTTATGTAGATAGAGTCAGGCCTCAAAGCGTAAGTCCTATTTAATTTTTTATTTAAATTCAAAAACAGCTTTAAAGTTGTCACTAATCTTAATTAATCATGGTATGTTTCATCAGCCATATAAACTTGAAAAAACCTTTACCCTTAAACTACTTTTTGGGAAAGAATCAATGTCTCTAACTAAGTCCTCAATGATACAGAGAATGCCCCACACTCAAGCAGCTTAGTGTATGCTAGCAACCCAATCCATCCACCCCCTTTGAACAAAAACGGTTTGACCTGACAGACGTCAACAAATGGTCCAAAGGCCACTTGTCTGGAACTGTCTGGCTTGTCTTGCAAAATAGGTGGATGCCTAGCCTTACAGTTAGGCAATTTTCATTATCAAAGCCATGAGTAACCATTTGAAAATATGTTTGATAAATCAATTTGGTTAAACCAGATGGAAAAATCTGTGAAAACTAAAGCTTTTCAACAATAACACCAAACAGATCACTGTTAAAAAGACAAAGTATAACTTAAAGAATAAAATTTAACTCACAAAGTTCTCTTCTATCATTCCCTCTTGAGTGTATTTTTAAAAAAACAATACTGAGGCCAGATCCAGACTAAACAGGAAGCAGTGCCATGTTTCAATCTTCCCGTTTCTACCAACCCCCTGACAGGGAAAGAGCATGTGTGCGGAGCAGAACTCACGCAACATATTTTCTATCCCTACTACCAACAGGTCGAAATTTTAGCAAGCACTAAAAACAGGACTGCAAGGAGATCCAACCAGTCCATTCTGAAGGAGATCAGCCCTGGGATTTCTTTGGAAGGAATGATGCTAAAGCTGAAACTCCAGTACTTTGGCCACCTCATGCAAAGAGTTGACTCACTGGAAAAGACCCTGATGCTGGGAGGGACTGGGGGCAGGCGGAGAAGGGGACGACAGAGGATGAGATGGCTGGATGGTATCACCGACTCGATGGACATGAGTCTGAGTGAAACTCCGGCAGTTGGTGATGGACAGGGAGGCCTGGCGTGCTGCGATTCATGGGGTCACAAAGAGTCGGACACGACTGAGTGACTGAACTGAACTGAAAAACAGTGAAATTTTAAAATAAAGCTCGTTACCCATACTTAATGCCCACTAAGAAGTATTTGTAAGTAAATTCTGGAATGTGAAAATCACACATAATACCTAGGCTCCATGGCCCTTATCCAGCTCTCTCTTTAGTTATAGCCAGAGAAGCACAGATTTCTATCTGCACCCAGACATATACAGAATAAAAACCTACCACTTTCATGACTTGTAAATGGAGATGTTAACAATAGTTTTAACCCCTGTAAGTCTTTCTTACTTTATCTGTGAAACACAGAATCACACCACATCAGAGTATTAACCTAAGGATTAAATCAACTGAAAGTGTAAAGATGTTGCGGTGGTGCCTTCCACTGTACCCTAAATAAATCACGGCTAACATCCTACTCAAGCCTCTTGTCATGGAAGACCTGTCCTTCACATCCGCGCTTCTGCGATCTGAACTATATCCATTCTTCAGAATCTTTTAAGTCATTCTGATGCCTGCCTTATCTTTAACACAACAATGGCCTTCCTAATCTTTAATATTCAAATGTACTTAATATCTAATAGCATTCATCATTCTATTTAATTAGACACTGTTCTAGATTTTATTTAATATTTCAAAGGCATACAGTATAGATCTCAAACAGAGAAAAACCCCAAGCTTTCATGGAGTATCATCTCATGTTCACCTCAATGCCTATTGGGGCTTTAATAGATACTAAGCAATATTCAGTAAATAAATGCCATATAAACAAACAACCAATTAAAGGCACACAAACCACAAGTTGTTCTGGTCAGAAAAGGTAGCTCAGGTGGCTTTTGAGAACACAAAAAAAGAAAATTTATGACACATGCTATAACTAAAATCTAGTCTACCTTTTTAGAAGAAATGCTAAATGAGTATCGCCCTGAGCATTAAATACCACTGGAAACAAGTTACAAACAAGGAAAGACATAATGCAATCAATTCCTTACCCAAATGACACCTCTAACATTAGCCACTTCTACAAAGAGTATAAAATTTAACAGATATTCTCAGCTCAGAATTAGTATTCTTTTTTTCCCTAATTCATTGTATTTCTAAAGAGTCAGCCAGCAGGGGAAGAGGAAGCTCATTAACTAGTCAAATAATAAGGCTAACAAATTTTTAAACTGTGGAAAATCTAATTAAACTTCTGAACATTAATCACAAGAGTCACCAGTGCCCATGTATTTATAATACTTTATAATATTACTTTCATATCATATAAATGGAAATATTCCATAAAACTGTCACTACTTACATCAACTTCTTTTGGGATATAGAGGTACATTCCAAATAAATAAAATGTAAACACACATCCTTTTTGAAGCCAGAAAAATCAATATTAATGAAAAGTCAAATGACAGTGGAGAAAAGTTGCTACTTTCTGAAACATGACCCAAACTGACTGAAGTACAAGGCCAGTCTCATAATCCCAGCAGTGGGATTATGAGTCAGTCGTGTCCGACTCTTTGCGACCCCATGGACTATACATAATTGCAGTGACCATTTATCAGTTTAGTCTTCATCTACTGTTCATCCCAAAGCTTCATCTTTTGGGACCCTCCCCAAAAGCAAACCTCATTTTTAGTCTGTGACCGTTAAGATTCATCAGAAAATAGCTAGGGCCCTAGATTATATATTTCTGAGATGCAGTTTACATGTATCACAGTATCTGTTGACAATTACAGACGAGCACAGTCACAGACGATATGGAGAACAACTTACAACAAGAGGATCAACAAGAGGAAACACTGAAAGTTAAGTTCAAATTGCCAAACACAAACTACTCAGGTAAAACCTGCTCTAGGTAAAAGTGAGTCATGATTGTCTTTATTAAAAAGGGCTGAGACAGGGCTTCCCTGGTGGCTCAGTGGTACAGAATCCGTCTGCCAATGCACAAGACATCCCTGATCTGGGAGGATCCCTCATGCCCCAGCACAACTAAGCCCATGCGCAACTACTGAGCCTGTGTTCAAGAGCCCAGGAGCTGAAACTACAGAGCCCACGTGCTAGAGGGTGCGCGCTACCCGACAAGAGAGCCCACCGCGGTGAGAAGGCCCCACGCCACAATGAGAGAAGTCTGCACGGAACAAAGATCAAGCACAGCCAAAAAAAACAAACAATAATTTTTCTTTAATTTTTAAAAAAGGACTGAGACAGACAAAATGTAATACTATAATGTAATACAATATTGTATTAAAATAATGTATACAAAATGTAATACCCAAATTTTCTCTGTTCTACTTAAAATGTACTTCCATATATGTTATCTTCAGTTCAGTCGCTCAGTCGTGTCCAACTCTTTGCGACGCCATGAATCGCAGCACGCCAGGCCTCCCTGTCCATCACCAACTCCCGGAGTTCACTCAGACTCACAGATTTGATCCCTAACACAACGTTTCTGAAATGGAGGAAACATGCTTACTTTACAATTAAAAAAATTAAGATGTAAAGAGAGTCTGTCTTACAAAGGTAATAAGTGGTGGGGAAAAGATGTGAACTTAGGACTTTCTCACTCCAAAGGCATAACTCTTTGCATCACAACATGATGCCTTTCTAAAGCAGGGCTAGAACATGGTATTGGAAATGTGGTTAACCTGCTTCCATAGACACAAAAATATTTTTTAGTAATAGATACATGAACAATTATATGCCAACACAGTGGACAACTAGAAAAATTAAATTCTTAGAAACACACAACCTAACAAAATGAGTCATGAAGATAGAAAAGGCTGAAAAAACCAATTACTGGTAAAAAAAAAAAAAAAAAACCTGTTCAGTTCAGTTGCTCAGTCGCATCCAACTCTTTGCGACCCCATGGACTGCAGCATCAGAAATCAAAATCCTCCCAACAAACGAAAGTCCAGGCACAGATGGCTTCACTTATGAATTCTACCAAAAATTTTCAAAAGAATTAATACCAATCCTTCTCAAACCCTTCCAAAAAAAAACAGAAGTAGAGGGAATACTTCCAAATTCTTTTTATAAAGCCAGCATCACCTGATAACAAAATCAGGCAAGGAGAGTACAAGAGAACTATAAACCAATATCCCTAATGACCATAGATGCAAAAATTCTTAAAAAAAAAAAAAATTAGCAAATCAAATTCAACACTATTATTAAAAGGACAATACACCACAATTAAGTGGGGTTTAGTCCAAGGATGCAAGGATGTTTCAATATCCACTCATTAATCAGTGTGACACAAAACAACAAAATGAAGGATAAAAACCATATGATCATATCAATAGATGCAGAACACCAACTTAAAATGGATTAACAACTCCCAACACAGAACTTGAAACCATATAACTCCAAGAAGACACAGGGGGTAAGCGCCACAACATCAGCTTTGACAACGATGTGTTGGATCTGACACCAAAAGCAAAACATTAAATAAGTAGGACGTAAATTAAAAAACATCTGCACAGCCAAAGAAATCAATAGATTGAAAAGGCAACCGACAAATGGGAGAAAACATTTACAAATCATGTATCTTATAAGGGTTAATATCTAAAGCATATAAAGAACTCATAACAGCAAAAAAAAGCAAACAATCCAACTAAAAAATGAGCAGAGGAACTGAGTACATTTTCCCAAAGAAGACATATAAATAGGCAACAGGTATAAGAAAACATTAACATCAGAGAGGATCACCAAAAACTTGGAAGAAAGAATACACATTCACATCACAATCAAGCAAGATCCCAAATGCCTCACCAAAGAATTATTGTTATCTCTCTTATGAACCTCAAACTTCTAACAGCTTGCCTTCTAAACTGCTCTTATTACTATACTTATTGGTTTTAGCTTTTTTAGACCAAAATATAGAGAACTGCAGAGGCTTCAGATCAGCACAAACAACCATAACTGATACAATTTTAAGCCAGCCCAGTCCTCACAGGTGAAAAGGAGAAATAAGAAATAAAATTTTTTGTAATTTAAGCTTAATCTATGAAGTGTCATTATTAATATTAGCAATACCTGTATTTTATACATGAGAACACAGACATTGCCCAAGATCAGTCAGGATTGTTACAGAAAAATTGATTCCAGAATCCTCTCTTATCTACTATATGCAGTTCAGTTCAGTCGCTCAGTTATGTCCGACTTTTTGCGACCCCGTGAATCACAGCACGCCAGGCCTCCCTGTCCATCACCAACTCCCGGAGTTCACTCAGATTCACGTCCATCGAGTCCATGATGCCATCCAGCCATCTCATCCTCTGTCGTCCCCTTCTCCTCCTGCCTCCAATCCCTCCCAGCATCACAGTCTTTTCCAATGAGTCAACTCTTCACATGAGGTGGCCAAAGTACTGGAGTTTCAGCTTCAGCATCATTCACTCCAAAGAAATTCCAGGGTTGATCTCCTTCAGAATGGACTGGATGGATCTCCTTGGTTGGTACAAAAGTAACTGAGGTTTTGAATTGTTGAACTTTGCTGTTTGATACTGGAATACATTCTTAAATATGGTTATGTTATACACCATTTTAATGAGCATTTCTTGTTTTATTTTTTGTTATTGACTTATTACTTGCTGTTTATATTTATTTTAGTCTATGGAAATGATGTTAGACAAAAAGCAAATTCCAGCGGTTTTTTAGTCAAGTTCAAAATGGGTCATAAAGCAGCAGAGACAACTCGCTACAGAAACATGTTTGTCCCAGAAACTGCTAACGAAGGTACACAGTGGTGGTTCAAGAAGTTCTGCCAAAGAGACAAGAGCCTTGAAGATGAGGAGCGCAGCGGCCGGCCATTGGAAGCTTGCAATGACTGACTGAAAGCAACTGTCGATGCTGACCCTCCTAAAACTACACAAGAAGCTGCTGAAGAACTCAACATCGACTATTCTACAGTCCCGCAGCATTTGAAGCAAACCGGAAAGATCAAAAAGCTCAATAAGTGGGTGCCTCATGAGCTGACCAAAGATCAAAAAAATCATCGTTCTTAAGTGTCGTCTCCTCTTATTCTACACGACAATAATGAACCACTTCTTGATTGGATTGTGATGTACGATAAAAAGTTGACTTTATACAACTGGCAACAACCAGCTCAGTGGTTGGACTGAGAAGCAGCTCCAAAGCACTTCCCAAAGCCAAACTTCAACCAAAAAAAGATCACGGTCACTGTTTAGTGGTCTGCTGCCTGTCTGATACACTACAGCTTCCTGAATCCTGACGAAACCGTTACATCCGAGAAGTAGGCTCAGCAAATCGATGAGATGCACCAAAAACTACACCACCTGCAGTTAGCATTGGTCAACAGGATGGGCCCCAACTCTCCATGACAATGCTCGACTACACATCATACAACCAACGCTTCAAAAGTTGAAAGGACTGGGCTACCACGTTTTGCCTCATCCACCACACTCACATGACCAACAGACTACCACTTCTTGAAGCATTTCAACAACTTTTGTAGGGAAAAATGCTTCCACAACCAGCAGGAGGCAGAAAATGCTTTCCAAGAGTTCACTGAATCTCAAAGCATGGATTTTTATGCTACAGGAATAAACAAACTTATTGGCAAAAATGTGTTGATTGCAATGATTCCTATTTTGATGAATAAAGGTGTGTTTGAGCCTAGTCGTAATGATTTAAAATTCACGGTCCAAAACCACAATTATGTTTGCACCAACCTAATATAATCATGCCCTAATATGTCCCTCCACTATATTTTTAAATTATATCAATATATGCGCTTTTTACCTGAACTTATGTCTCCCTAAAGATGGCACATTCAGAAAAATATTTTGCATGTTGATTTCTCCCTGTCTGGTGGGTTAGGCCACTGTAAATGGCAAAGCAAGACAAAAGCCTTATTTTTGTGTTTGAATTTTCTATCCTGAACATATATTACTTTTGTAATCAAAAATACAATAGATGTTATAAGATTTGTTTTTCCCTTCAATAATTTATTTTGGCAGGAATTTTTATGCAATCTACTTACCTATCCAAGTTTCTAACAATACAGTTTAGAGTCTTAGAGGTTTTACTATTTTCTTCCTAGTTCTTGTATATATGAAACTGCTCACAAGCAAAAACTTGGAAACAAAACAGACTTATAAAATGTATTATTTAAGCAAATTTTATATACCATAAGTTCCCTTCTAGAATACAAAACAAATGTTTGGAACTCAGAACTCCTCACTTTCCCTTAAAAGCAAAGTTGTAAGTATGGTTAAAGGCCCTAGATTATCCCAGAAAGATTACTTAACCATATTATTACTGAATTCTAGTGATAGGATTACTGACCTAGGTATCAAAATCCGGGGTCAAGCTATACAATAGCAAGAAACATAAGTTTTTAAAATTCCAGCTTTTCTGAAGCTCAGGAATACTCCTCGGCACATTCTTTAAATAGGCAGTGCGCCTTGTTATCTTTAGATTGTCCTTTTGTTTGTGCCCCTCCCCCATTCCTGCTCTCATGTGGCCCCTGTGCCCACCTATTACAGAACTCCACCTCAAGCCTGGTCTCCCATGATGCGACCTTACCCAGTCCTCTCTTCACACTGATCTTACCAATGTAAGCCTCACTTTCAGGTGTTAGAGTGATATGAATGAACCAACACACACTAAATCCCTTAATTCTAAGCTGGAGCATTTCTGATCATATAAAATTAAGTGAAATATTCAGACCACACCAAAACAGACATTATGACCTAGAAGTGCACCAATCACAATCAACTTCTCACAACTCTTTTACTCTTTTTTGTTCTAAGCCCACCAGGGTTTGAAAAGAACCAAATCATCAAAGATATCTACTGTGGAGAAAAGATTAAAAGCAGCGAGAGGACACCCTCTGAGAAACTTAAAAGTTTAGAAATACAGTACACAAAGAACATGTGAAATTAAAGAACTATGATTTAGTTTAAATTAACACCAAATGTTAAGGGAATGCAAAAATTATGTCTTTAGAGACAGTATACCCGCAGTTGACCCTGGAACAATATGGGGTCGGGGCACTAACTCTTCATGCCATCAAAAATCTATGTATAACTTATAAAGTCAATCATCTGCATCTGCAGATTCAATCAACCAGAGTTTATGTAATACTATAGTATTCACTACTGAAGAAAAAATCCGTATATAAACAGACCTGAGCAATTCAAACCCATGTTA
This sequence comes from Redunca redunca, assembly GCA_006410935.1. Classification (NCBI taxonomy): domain Eukaryota; kingdom Metazoa; phylum Chordata; class Mammalia; order Artiodactyla; family Bovidae; genus Redunca; species Redunca redunca. Next base: position 286,269 of record SJYQ01096229.1, read on the forward strand.
TTCATGGATCAACGGTATACAACAAGTAGGAGGCAGAAAGACATTCCAGGAAGAGAGAAAATGAGAAGGCAAGAAGTTTGGAAAGCAAGATACGTTCGTGAGGTAATAAAGATACCACACTGGGTTAAAAAAGGAAAGGAGTGTGGTTCTGATCTGGAGGTATATGGGACCAATTTGAAAAAAAGATCTGTACAGTACAGAACTGAACAGATCAAAGACTGGACCACTTCCAGGTAACCCTTTGTTTTGCAGAGTGTCCTATATACTGTAGGACGTCTAGCAGCATTCTTGGCTTCTACCCACTTGATGTCATTAGCACTTCTTCTCCACTAAGTGATAACAACTAAAAATATCTCCAGACACTGTCACATGTCCTCCAGGGGACAAATTCAACCTCCCCACCACCCGTGAAGAACCACTTACCCAGTCTAAGCACTTTTATGAGATAAGGAAACTGAGTCTCAGAGAAGTCACATAACTTGCTAAGGTCACATAGCCTGACTCTGGTTTTGTCAAGAGCTAGACGCCGTTCCAATACTCTTGCCTGGAAAATCCCATGGATGGAGGAGCCTGGTAGGCTGCAGTCCATGGGGTCCGCACAGAGTCAGACAAGACTGAGCGACTTCACTTTGACTTTTCACTTTCATGCATTGGAGAAGGAAATGGCAACCCACTCCAGTGTTCTTGCCTGGAGAAACCCAGGGACGAAGGAGCCTGGTGGGCTCTCATCTATGGGGCCACACAGAGTCGGACACGACTGAGTGACTCAGCAGCAGCAGAAGATAAGTCAAGAAGCATGTTAAATTGGGCTTGCGATCTTCTTAAGTAATGCTTAGAAAGATTTCTAATGATTCTTTAGAAATTATCACAAAATTATTTTTGATGCCTAAACTGGACATTTTACATATAACACATACTATATATGCTATAATCTTTTCTCTTGTTTCTGTACTGCTTTAAAGAATTCATATTTAACCAACAAGCCCCAAACAAAGCAAAAAATATATTAAGCTACAAAAGGAACCAAAGCAGGAACTGGGCAACTACGGTAAAACATTAACTGGTCAGATCCCTGAGTACCTGAGGAGTCTAAGAAGCCAATTGTTCCTAACAGCTGAAAACCTATCCTTGTAAGTACCAAGCTGTGGTTCCCCATCCCCCCTAGTTTTAACTCTCTTGGACAGTTATCTTTATTTTATATACTGTCTTGCCCTCTTAAGCAAAAATATAAAAATATCAAAGAAAATTTTAACTCTATTTTAAGATTTAGGGTCATTATGAAATCCATTTATAATTATACTACAACACTTTGAGATCAGAGATTATTATAAGTAAGGAACAGTTAGTTTTATGTGGCTTATGCAAAATATATGTGGATAAAATTAGGTGGTTAGGTAAAACAGTATAGTCTGAAGTCAGACTACAGAGTTTCTGAATTTCATCTCAAAGAATAAGCATTCATCCTGTTCTTTTGGTTCGTAAATGACATTAACAGGTCTGTTTTCCAAAGATCATAAATTAATGGAATGAGAGAAAGACCAGAACCCAGTAAGAAGTTCCATTTAAACACAACAGGCCAAAGAGGAGGCAGAGGCTGCCTGACCTACTGTGGCAGTGATGGCAAAGAGGGAGAGAAAAATATAAGACACAGGCAGAAGATCAGTTTGGTGAATAATGGAGGAGGTATAAAGATCAAAGATGACTCTGGCTTCCAGCTACGTAGATATAACTAAGACTGGGAAAACAGTAACAGAACCTCATTTCCAAGGAAAAATATAACGAGTAAGATTTGGGTTTTAAAGTCTAGACTCACTGAACTCAGAAACCTAGGTTTTATTTAAGCAAGTTAAATCTCTACTAAATTTCACCCTCAGTGAAAAGGGGAAAAATAAGACACATCCAATTTATTTGTGAAGATTGAATAACACAGTAATAGCACTTTGGAAAGAACCAGTCTAAGAAATGACTTTTCCTTTTTTAAATTCCTGGCAAAACTACCCCTGAGTACAATCTTCACTGGGTACCTTTATTTCCCTATCAAAAACCTTTCCAATCACCCTAAAATAATTCACATTCAGGCCACAAATGGTTTCTCCCTGGACATTTCTGGTCCACTGTGCTGGCTGTTTTATTTTAGCACTGTGTTTCACCTCTGCCGTGACATTCTTTATAGCATCTGTTTTTTCAGGAAAATTACAAGGACATTAATTCTTAAAGTTTCTTTTCCATTAACACACTTTTTTAATCTCTTTGTGTTTCTTCTACTCTATGTTATCTACTTCCTACTATCCCAATCCTACCTCAGATCTGTACTACCTACTTCAATAGCCCGAAAGTCGCCAACTTTTTCCAAAAAGTTTAAAAAAAATTTACCCCACTACCACCATCACCCTCCCCACAAAATCCTCCTGGCTGTGAAGTTCTGACTCTCTGGACAAAAAGGGAGAAGTTAACATGTGTTTCTCTTTGTGTTAAACCTCAAGAGAGAAAAGGATACAAAGTTGGAACATCATACACTCTCCCTTTCAAAAAGAACTTCCAAAACTGACTCAGACTCTGTAAAGAAAATTAGAAGTTTAACAAAGCATAAGAACGGATAGGTAGGAAAAAGGAGAAGAACGGATGACTCTAACACACAAGCTGCCAGAGTTCGTTCTGTTTCACTGGACACGGTTCACAGCCTGTATCTGCCATCGTGTCCTTCAAGAGCAACTGCCCTCCAGAAAAATTCCTGTTTAGATGAAGGATGGATATCAGACACCCCAGATGGCAAAAGGGAATTAGACAACATTCATATGTTATCAGAGGTGAATCAATTAGATAATCCCTCTAAGAACTTAAAGTTCTCAAAGTGTGGTCCCCAGAGGAACATCAGCATCCACGTCACCAGGGAACTCGTCAGAAATGCAAGTTATTCTTCTGCATTTCAACAAGTCTTTCATGTGACTGATACAACCTACCATTAAGATCCTCAGCACCTCCTTGAATCTAGGTTTATTAGGTACACAATAGTGCTTCCTCTTTGATTAATGTTGACATTTCCCTATATTCTTGAAGATCTAGAACAGTGCCTGACACAGACTATCTGACTCAATAAATGTTTACTGAAATGAACTGAGTGAATGGCCTTAAAATAAACTTCCCCCTTACTAAAATCGTGTTAATGGACTTGTTTCTTATAACCAAAGTAATCTTAATTAGGCAGAGAGCTGTAATGGTCCAGTGGTTAAGGCCTTGGACTCAAGATCCCATGGGGTCTCCTCAAGCAGGTTCAAACCCTGCTCACAGCACTTCTGAGCGCTTTCCCATTCAAGTCACAGAATGACTGGGCTTCCCTGGTAGCTCAGACGGCCAAGAATCTGCCTGCAATGCAGGAGACCAGGGTCAGGAAGGGTCTGAGACACCCAAGGTCTCTCTTGGGTCAGGAAGATCCCCTGGAGGAGGCCATGGCAACATCCTCCAGTGTTCTTGCCTGGACAATCCTCATGGACAGAGAAGCCTGGCGGGCTACAGTCCACGGGGCTGCAGAGAGTCACACGACTGAGCACCGAAGCACAGCACAGCACCTGAATAACAGAACACTATTCACTGATATGTTTTAAGATTTCTGTCAAACTTTGGAGTTGATTTTTTTATTTAAAGATCTACTTCTACAGGAAAACATGATGTTGAAGAACCTCACTTGTCAAAATTAGATCTAAGTTACAAAAGTTCCATACGAAACAGAAGTTTAAAGGAAGAAGTCGATAGCTTTCTCCTCAACAGTCCTTATTAGCCCCATTTATGACTGTCTTCAGCTTCATATAATACAAAACCAACAGCATTAATTTAGGCAGGAAACATATCCCTCCCCTATTTTTTCAAACAAGTCTTCATTGGCACCCTCTGCAGTTTAAAAGTTCCACAGTGAGTTCAAGTTATGACAACTCAAGCAGTTCTATTTCTGCATTTCCTAATTAAAAACTTACCAGAAAAATATTTCTAACCAAAGCCAGAAAGAGGTTAGCAGAGAGTAATTCATGATTAGGCTACAGAAACAAAGGGAACTCCACAGAGGCAAACTACCCAGTTTCCCCATTCAGTGCTACAACTTCAGAAATCTAACGATCCTTCATTTACTCAAAAAATGAAAATAATAGGAAAATTCCCTAGTGTTGACAGCAGGTGATTTTTAACTTCACTGTTGCCTGACAGGCACCTACAGGCTTTACCTGGCCTCAATCTGTCCAGTTTGGAACTGCCAATTAGTAGCTTCTCAAAAGCAAATCTCAATGTAAGCCATTAAAAAAAGTGCTTTTCAAAGTGTCAAATACAATGGATAAGTCAAACTCAGCATGTTAGAACAAAATAAAACCTGGGTGCCCAATCCAGGCTATAATTGTCAGAGCCAAGGGACAAAGGATACAACTCCAGTACAAAAAAAGGATCAAATGCTGAAAACAGCTGTGATACACATACTCCTCCTCCTCTTAAACACAAATACTCTTAAACACTGCAGCAGGCGAAGAGGTGTCTTCATTCATAAGCTTACCCTTTCCCAACTGAGGTTCCGCAAGACAGAATTAAGCACTAATGCCCTAAGGCACAGGCTGGCAAACCTTTTCCGTAAATACTTTAGGTCTGTCAGACCACACGGTCTCTGTCACAACTACTCAATTCTGCCAGTGGAGCTTGAAAGCAGCTGTCAACAGTTAAGTAAATGAACGAGGGTGACTGTTCCAATGAAACTATTTATGGACACTGAAATTTGAATTTCATATAATATTCACAGAAATACTATTCTCTTTGCAATAAGCATAAAACATAAAATGATTCTTATAAAAAATGTTAGTTCTTTGGCTAGATATAGCTCTGAGCAGCAGTTTGTCAACCTATTCCCTAAACCATCCTTTGTATATAATAGATTAACTTCTCTCTTATGCATGCAGAATGGTACTAATTACACACCATACTACAGAGAATTGAAAAAATGCCACTCAAATCATTTCTTGTGTGTCTACAGTGCTCTGATTATGTAATACAATAATACTCTCTCTAGTATGAAACTAACTGATGAGATTTTGTTAGCAGTTGTTAACTTGGCCAAATAACTTTAAGAAGAGTAACTTTTAAATTGTGCAAAGTCTCAAAATACAAGAAATATAAACTAGCATGTGAGATGAGTGCAACTGTGCGGTAGTTTGAGCATTCTTTGGCATTGCCTTTCTTTGGGATTGGCATGAAAACTGACCTTTTCCAGTCCTGTGGCCACTGCTGAGTTTTCCAAATTTGCTGGCATATTGAGTGCAGCACTTTCACAGCATCATCTTTCACGATTTGAAATAGCTCCACTGGAATTCCATCACCTCCACTAGCTTTGTCCGTAGTGATGCTTTCTAAGGCCCACTTGACTTCACATTCCAGGATGTCTGGCTCTAGATGAGTGATCACACCATCGTGATTATCCAGGCCGTGACTTTTTTGTACAGTTCTGTGTATTCTTGCCACCTCTTCTTAATATCTTCTGGTCCTGTTAAGTCCATACCATTTCTGTCATTTATCGAGCCCATCTTTGCATGAAATGTTCCCTTGGTATCTCTAATTTTCTTGAAGAGATCTCTAGTCTTTCCCATTCTGTTGTTTTCCTCTATTTCTTTGCATTGATCGCTGAAGAAGGCTTTCTTATCTCTTCTTGCTATTCTTTGGAACTCTGCATTCAGATGCTTATATCTTTCCTTTTCTCCTAGGCTTTTCACTTCTCTTCTTTTCACAGCTATTTGTAAGGCCTCCCCAGACAGCCATTTTGCTTTTTTGCATTTCTTTTCCATGGCAATGGTCTTGATCCCTGTCTCCTATACAATGTCACGAACCTCCGTCTATAGTTCATCAGGCACTCTATCTATCAGATCTAGGCCCTTAAATCTATTTCTCACTTCCACTGTATAATCATAAGTACTATACAGTGCTATAGAAATATCAGTTGCCATTATTAGGTGCTCAGTGGCTTTCTTCATATTATCTCTTTCCACTTTTCTTTTTAAACCACCCTCCAGTGTTAGTTTCTGCCAAGCCTCAGGTTTAGAGGAATACTGTGCATCTAGTAGTACACTTCATTCAACACATTAAATTTAAGCAAATAAGAGGCTCTGTGAGGGCAGTGAAGATGACTGAGATGGTCTCAGCACTCAGTGTAGAATAAACTCAAAAACATAGACATGGTCAGTTAATGCTCTAAGAGGAACAAATAAACCAACATGAATACTGTAAGATAAGAAAAAGTTTCCTGGGTATATAATGAGGGCCCGGGAAGGTGATGGGAGAGAGACTGTACAGAGGGAACTGCAAAAGCACATACAGAGGTAAGAGAACACTCCACACACTCAAGAATGCAGGACAGCTCAAGTTCTAAAATTCCAAAAGGGCAGTTTCATTTTTTAAATCTAATTGGAAGACAAAAATCCTCCCATTAAATCTCTGAAAAGCAAGTATCTTGAAAGATAAGCAAGGGGCTCATTTTAAGCTAAAGGGTTGGGAAAATTATGAACCATGCTAATGAACCCACTTCATCATTTCCCAAAGCACTTTACAAAACAGGGAAGGGATGTCTCGTCTAGCAAATCTGAGGAAGTGGAGACTGGCATACCTGGCTCTCTTGATGACACATGCATACTTGTGCTAAGTCACTTCAGTCGTGTCCACCTCTTTGCAACTCCATGGACTGTAGCCTGCCAGTCTCCTCCGTCCATGGGATTCTCCAGGCGCGAATACTGAAGTGGGTTGCCATTTCCTCCTCCAGGGGATCTTCCCAACCCAGAGATCAAACCCACATGGCTTACATCTCCCGTATTCACAGGCAGGTTCTTTACCACTAGCACCACCTGGGAAGCCCCCCTGATGACACATTTAATGTATCCATCTGCTTCAAAAACCATCTTCTTAAATTTTGCAAGCTACCAGAGTTCTCAGTAAGAAAAAGCAATAAAGCAAGTTACCTTTTAAGAGTTATGTATGCTTTCTTGAGAGCAGAGGGGGAGCAGGAAACCTTACCTTCTTCCTCTAGAGTTCATCTTCTTTCTTACATCATTAAAAACCTTTCCTGTAGACAAATTTTATTGATGTTTTCTTCTCCTTTACCAAAAACAATAAGATAAATTTACCTTGAAGCTGTGCCTGAGCATGGTAAATTTTAACCCAGAAGACTAGTGAGTGATAAGAACAATATTCTGTAACTGCTACCTCTCCCTCTCAAGACTGCCACTGCGTCAGTCACACCACTAGTGGAAGACTGAAGATGGCCCCAACTCTCTGCTAGGCCTCTGCTGGAGAAGGCCATTCCCCACCCCACTCCCTTGAACCTGGGCAGGCTCTGTAACTGCTTTGACCATTACAGAGGTAACAGAAGTGATGCTACACCCCTTTGCAAACTGAGCCTGTCAACTCTTAGAAATAATCATAAATTGTTTTTTAAGGCCCTAGTTTTGGAGCAATTTGCTAAGATAACTGGGGCTTTCACCACACTGCAACCAGAATACTGCTTCACTTATAAAAGGAAATAAAAATTCAGCAGTTACAACTTACCAGACAAGTTTCTAACAGAATATCCTGTCAACTCTCAGAGCATAAAAAAGACAACCAAAGTGCCCTAATTCCTCCTAAGAAACCAGAATGACCTAGTGTCAGTCAAGTTCCTTGGAAAGGTTATAAAAATCAAACTCCATGAGTATACCCAAGTGATGCATTGATTCTTTACACCAAAGAGAACCCTCTGGTCTGGAAGGGTAAGATACCAAGAAGAAGTCATCTCCCGAAAATAGTATTTAGAAAGGAGGTGGGTAAAAGACAATTTTCACTTTATGCTATATACAATTCTGAATTGCTTCAGATAATACTTTTAAATATTTAAAAAGATACTTCCTTTGAAAAAACCAAACCACTGCAGCCCTAACAACTTTTAAATGCCTTTTTGTTGCACTAAGATGATGGCAAATGCCATTCTTAGCTAGGCTTTCACAGAATGAAAGATTGTGGCAGCCCCCAAATGGAAACCTATGCTTTCTCTGTATCTCTCTCTCATCCCACCAACCACATGTCTCTGAACAGCGTGGCACTACCATTTACCACGGGCTTCCCAGGTGGCACAGTGGTACAGAATCTGCCTGCCAATGCAGGAGACACAAGACACAAGGGTTCAATCCCTGGATCTGGAAGATCCCCTGGAGAAGTAAACAGCAACCCACTCCGGTATTCTTGCCTTGAAAATCCCATGAGCAGAGGAACCTGGCAGGCTACAGCACATGCAGGTGCAGCGCTGGACACAGTGAAAGACTGCACACACACACGCCAGCCAACACAGAGCTCAGCAGAGGGAGGGCGAGGAGACTGGAAGCTGTTCTGACTTCCTTCTTCAAGCCTGGAAGGGTACCAGGTAAAAAGACAACTGTTGCAGAATCTCGCCCATGCCCCCAGCAACTGTGCTAGGCTTCCTTGCAAACCATTTTCCATAGTGTTCTCTTCCTGAGGCCTCTGCCACACTCCTCACCTGAAGAAAATTCCCAAGATGGCTGAACACATGTGAAAAAGACTGGCAAAAAGTCAAATCAGAGAGACGAGGGGCTAACAAAAAAGGAAAATAATTCCTCCCTTGAATATCTAAGTTTTCATAAACTATCCACATCTCTAACCTATTCTCTTTAGACCAATTCCTTGCTTCTAAGAAACTCCATCAGGAAGCATATGTAAGAAAGATGAAATTCAGAACATTTTGTTCTACTTCCACTTATTAATGTCATGTAAAGAACCAAAGTGGGAAGGAAATCAACACATGAAAAGCTATAAGGTTTCTAAATTACAGCAGGGTTTGCTAGGTTCTTCTCTGATGCATCATTAAGTGTTTAAGACTCGCTGCTGTCTAGAAGACTTTCCCAACCCTCAGTTTATGGCAGATTCCCTTAAAGAACAGAAACAAAGGTTCAGCAAGTTCCAGCTACCAACTTTTTCTTCCAAAACATTATTTATCAGAGTCCTATGGTCTCAGATTCAAGTTATTCCACTTACTAAATCCTAATACTAGAAGTTAGTTTCTATCCCTCAGAGGAAATCACAGAATACACAAATCAAGATACAGCATGAACTGATAAATAAGAGTTATATAAAAACTTGATTAACAAAGAAAAATATAAGTACAAGTTTGGCAAATTTAGATATTAAAAAAAGCTTAGTAAAAATGACCAAGCCTCACTCATACTAAATACATTAATAATACAGACCAAGTAGAAGAGCAAAAGATAGAGAAGAATCATGGAGCACCATTTTTCAAGTAGTATAATATATGCAAAGTTAAGAAATGATCTTATTATACCCAGCATTAGTCATACATCTATTAACTTTTGAGGTATGTTCCAATCCCTTTTTTTTTCCCTGAAAAACTACAAGGTTCCACATAGATGGTAGAAAAATTATTAGAGTTCTGAAAATGTTAAAGGACCATAAGATGTCTGATTCAGAAAAGAAAAGGAAAAGGGGTCTCATTTACCAAAGACTGTTGGATATAGTAAAGGTTTTTTAATGAGGAAAATGTCAAGTAACTGAAAAAACAGGCTCAAATGTCAAGTCATTAGGCAAACATGATCTCTGAACAGAAATACAGTGAGCCACAAAGTTCCCAAAACAAAACTCTCATATTAGCTCTCAGTGTTGCCTTTGGCTTTGGGGAGACAGGCAAGATTTTACAAAACTGGACCATAAATGAGAACAGGCACACTTTTGTTTAAAAAGTAAATCACCGTAATAGTCAGTACACAGTGGGCTAAAGGCATTAAGATTTAAAAAATCATCCCCTAGTAGAAATCAATACCTAACAGATGAGATGGTTTGCAACTGGGGTGCTCAAAGGGCTAGGGTATCTCACATACCATATCTAAAACCAAATCAAGGAAACTAGAAAAATCAAGGCTGAAATATAAAGCTATCTAAGAAAATTACAATCAATTCTAGTCCATTACCTGACGTCAGGTAAGAAGGCATGCTGATAAGTGACTTTTGTGTTATTGTTGTTAAAATTTAAAAAGCAAATTAGGGTATCTATAAACAGGAGAACAGAGGAACAAAACAGTGGTATACTCACACAATAGAAACTATTAAAAAGCACACAATAAAAAGGAACAGACTACTGATGAATACCACAAACACTAGACTGAGTCAGGGAAGCCTTACAAAAAGAACACATACCACCTCAATCCATTTATACGATCTCCAAATCAGGCAAAACTGATCTACAGTAGGAAAAAAGTTTTCCCACGGACAGAAGAGGGGGAGTAGAATGACTATAAATTCAAGTTCCTTGAATTCACAAAAGTGATGCTCTGAACTGAGGCAAACTTATAAAAAAGCACTATAGTCACAGAGGTAGTACAACCTAAAAAGATTGTAATCAACTGGTTCTGTGTTTTATTAATGTAATTAATCTTCCTCTTATCTCAGATTTTTCTAATCAACTGTCTCATGAGTTTGGTTAGCCTAATTATGGCCCCAAAAGTCTTAGGAAACCTTCAATATAAGAGTTTCTAGCTTTGGAAGCAAAGGACCAGGCCACAGTTAGCAGTATCTCAAAATTTTTTTAACACCAGTCCTGTGAAGATAATCATGCCTGAAGCAGCCATCTGGTTTCTCAGCTGTGAAATCCAGGTATCCGTGCTGCCCACAACAGGCTTGTGAGGATAAATGAGGTAAAGTGTTTTTAAAAGTTGTTATGATTTCACAATGTCACTTACTGTTGGACAAATAAGGAAAGAATTATTTCAACAGATTATTAACATAAAGGAATAAGGTCACTTAAGAGAACTTTCCAGCACAAACACCTGACCCCCAGTAATTAGTGTTGACTCACAGATATCTGTATGAGTCAAGAACTATGAACTACTACCCCATTTACAACAGGTCTTTTTGTATCACCCACGTTCAAGTATATACAGTAACAGGGGAGACACACTGTCGATGAAATGGCTCAGTGGCACTCTCAGCAAGTGCTACCTCTGGCAAATCCAAGGTTCACAACACTACTAAGCAATTTAAAAGCCCTAATTCAAGCAGTTATCATCAAATAAATTATCTTGACCATTTCAGACAGACTCCCCATGAAGATCAGCAGCAGCACCTAAGGATTTACATCAAGACCTCACTGTGATTTTGAAAATTTCTCCTCAATCCCTACAGTTACTCAACAGATTCAGCAAAACGTTCAGATTATTCATTTCAGGCTATCATCAGAAAGTCTACAAATAATACATGCTGGAGAGGATGTGGAGAAAGGGAACTCTCATACACTGCTGGCGGGAATGTAGATCGGTGCAATCATGGTGGAAACCAGTAAAAAGCAGAGCTGCCACATGACCCAGTGATTCACTCCCAGGTACATTTGGGGGAAAAAAAGAAAAGTTTAATTTTAGAAGATACATGCACCCCAATGTTCACAGCACTACCATCTACAGTTGCCATGACATGGATGCACCCCAAGGGCCCAACAACAGAAGACTAGTTTAAGAAGATATAACATAGGGGCTTCTCTGGTGGTCCAGTGGATAAGAATTCATCTGCCAAAGCAGGGGACACGGGTTTAATCCCCGCTCTGGGAGGACTCCACACTGCGGAGCAACAAAGCCTGTGCGCCGTAGCTACTGAGCCGATGCTCTAGAGCCCAAGGGCCGCTAAGCCCACATGCTTAGACTAAGCGCTATTAAGTCAGTCCACCATGCCCACACGCTGCAACTGCTGAAGCCCAAGTGCCTGGAGCCTTGCTCGATCCACATCAAGAGAAACCACGACAAGAAGCCCCAGGTCACGACAACTAGAGAAAGCCCACGTGCACCAGCAGAGACCCAGTGCAACCAAAAACAAATATATATATGCATGCATACATGCATATGTGTGATGGAATACTACTTGGCCATAAAAAATACTGACATTTGCAGCAACATGGATGAACCTAGAGAATATAATGCTTAGTGAAATAAGTCAAATAAGTCAGACAGAAAAAGACAAATAAACACTATATATCACTTACATGTGGAATCTAAAAAAATAATACAAATGAACCAATATACGAAACAGATTCACAAGACACAGAATACAACAAACAGGGAGGAATATGGGACTAACAAGTATTTTATACTTGAAATAGATAAGCATTAAGGATTCACTGGACAGTACAGGGAATTATAGCAATATCTTATACTGGGTTGGCCAAAAAGTTTGTTTGGGTTTTTTCATAACATCTTACAGAAAAACCCAAATGAACTTTTTGGCCAACCCAATAATAACCCATAATGAATGTAATCTGCAAAAAACAAACAAACAAAAAAGATTACTCATTCAAATGAGAAACAGTACCATACTTGAAGACAGGGTCATCTGCAGAAAATTGACATATACTTAAAAGTACAATTTCTCTCTTTTTTTTAAAATAGTGATTGAAGGGGGGGAAACTAAGTTTCATTTAAAAGTAGTTTAAGCCTAAAATTCTAGGCTCAAAGTTTATAATCACCACATGCCCTGTGGACAAAAGAAACGAAAAGAAAAAGGGGCTGATTAAAGTTTATCCCAAGGCCTTCATCATTCCTTATTTACTGATTGGTTATGTGCTCAGCACCATTATAAATTACAAAAGATACAAAAATGTATCCTTTATACAACCCTGTAATAACAGAAATCTGGGAAGAAGCAGGAAATGCATACTAAATCCTTGGGCCAATTTTTCAAAGGGTCAACAAAGCCTCTTCTTTGTCCCAGAAGCAATTCAACTGTACAGGAAAAAAATAAAGATGAAAATATTTAAACATTTGCTCTTCGGCACAGCAATGGCCCACACTAAAGAAGACCTAAAACTGTGGGCACAAGTTATCTTTCATATCAGAATCAGCAGACAAATAGTTTTAAAATATCATTTAAAGCTACTTTTTTGATTCAGCAGAGCTACCACAAAACAAATATTTAAAAGCCAAGTCCAGCCAAAGTCCTTGCAACATGTGGGAGGGGAAGTCTGAATTTCAAATGTTTAAATGAAAGAAAGGGTGAGAATCCCTATGTGAACAGAAGATGACGAGTACTAAATACAGTCCAGCTACTTGCTACTGCCTATATATTATGAAAATATACTTAACCTTCTATTTACGGGAATCATCACTATTTCCAGGTAGTTTAGAGGAGAAGTGTAGCATAATGAGAAGAGAGTCAAGCCTCTGATTTGGTATGCAAAATCTTGGAAAATTAACCCAGCAATCCCACTAATGGGCATATACCCTAAGAAAACCATAATTTCAAAATGACATGTACCCCAATGTTCACTGTAGTACTATTTACAATAGTCAGGGACATGAAAGCAACCTAGACGTCCATCGACAGATGAATGGATTAAGAAACTGTGGTACATATATACAATAGAATATACACACCGAGGAAACCAGAATAGAAAGAGACACATGTACCCCAATGTTCATCGCAGCACTGTTTATAACAGCCAGAACATGGAAACAACCTAGATGTCCATCAGCAGATGACTGGCTAAAAAAGCTGTGGTACATATACACAATGGAGTATTACTCAGCCATTAAAAAGAATACATTTGAATCAGTTCTAAGAAGATGGATGGAACTGGAGCCGATTATACAGAGTGAAGCAAGCCAGAAAGAAAAACACCAATACAGTATACTAACGCATATATATGGAATTTAGAAAGATGGGGATGATGACCCTGTATGCGAGAAAACAAAAGAGACTCAGATCTATAGAGTGAACTTTTGGACTCTGGGGGAGAGAGAGAGGGAGAGGGTGGGATGAGATGGGAGAATGGCATTGAAACATGTAAAAATAAATAAATAAATAAATAAAATAAAATAAAAACAAAAAGAATATTACTCAGCCATAAAAAGGAACGAATCTGAGTCAGTTCTAATGAGGTGGATGAACCTAGAGCTTGTGATATAGAATTAAGTAAGTCAGAAAGAGAAAAACAACTATTGTATATTAACACATATATATGGAATCTAGAAAAATGGTACTGACGAACCGATCTGTAAGGCAGGGATCCAGAGCAGACTTGTGGGGAAGCAGAGGGTGGGGCTCGCTCAAAGAGCAGCATGGAACATGCCTATCGCCACACAGCTAGCAGGAAGCTGCCATGTGAACAGGAGGCTCAAGAGCAAGGGGACGTATGCACACTTTTGGCGGATTCAAGCTGCTGAACAGCAGAAACCAACACAACACTGTAAAGCAATTATCCTCCAATTAAAAATAAATTTAAAAACAGAAAAAAAAAAAAAAAACCTTGGTTAACTGACTAAACTTCAGTCCCTTGTCTGTAAAACAAGAAACCACCAGTATCTCACCAACGACACAATTCCTATGAGGATTGGGGAAATAATAGATATAGAGTGACAGTTATCTTGTAAACGGCGGCAATTCTTAACTGCTTCCAGTATTAATGCATATTTGAGCTAATACCTAAAACAGAAAAAACTGAAATAGAAAGAAATCAGGAAATACTCTGAGGTGAAAACAATATACAAAATTTATAGAATGCAGTTAAGACAGTGCTAAGAGGGAAATTTATACCTGTCCATATCTGTATTTAAAAAGATCTCAAATCAAACTAACATTCCACTTTGAAACATGAGAAAACGAGCAAACTAAATCTAAAGAAAGCAGAAAGTGAAAGTCGCTCAGTCTTGTCCAACTCTTTGCAACCCCATGAACTACAAAGTCCATGAAATTCTCCAGGCCAGAATACTAGAATGGGTAGCTTTTCCCTTCTCCAGAGGATCTTCCCAACCCAGAGATAGAAGAACACAGGTCTCCCACATTGCAGGCAGATTCTTTACCAGATGAGCCATGAGGGAAGCCCAAAGAAAGCAGAAGAAAATAATAAAGATAACCAGAAAATAATGCTATTAAAAAAAGAGAAAACAATAGAGAAAATAAGTGAAATCAAAAGTTGGTTCTTTGAAAAGATCAACAAAATTGACAAACTTTTAGCTAGACTGACCAAAAAAAAACAGAGAACCAAATTACTGGGCTTCCTGAGGGGCTCAGTGGTAAAGAATCCACCTGCCAACGGAGAAGACATGGATTCGATCCCTGGGCCAGGAAGATCCCCTGGAAACAGAATGGCACCCACTCCAGTATTCTTGCCTGGGAAATCCCATGGACAGAGGAGCCTGGCAGGCTACAATCCACGGGATCACAAAGAGTTACGCACAACTCAAGGACTGAAACACCACCAACGACAAATTTTAAAACTTTCCACAAAGAAAAGTCAAGCACAAACACATTCACTGATGAATTTACCAAATATTTAAAGAATGAACACAAATTCTTCACTCTTCCCAGAAAAATGGAAGAGGAGGAACCACATCCCAACTCTATCTATGAGCCCAGTATTATCCTGATACCAGAACCAAAAACAACACAGCAAAAGAAAACTAGAGACCTAAAACTCATATAGTCACAACAATCTTCAATAAAATTCTAGCAAACCAAATCCAGCAACAAATAAAAAGGATTATACACTAAGACCAAGTAGGATGAATTTTACAGTATGTGAATTGTTATCTCAATATAAAAAAATTAAGCAAAAAAAAATGATAAAGCAATTGAAACTTACTTTCTACATTTAATAATGTAATATTAAGGCCACAGTCAAAAATTTTCAATCTCTTTCATAACTAGAAAATGGTAATCCCGAGGTTTTAGCTGAAACAAATAGCAGCAGCAGCACTTCATACATGCATCAAATTCTAAGCCAAGAGATCAAGCATCACCTTTCTAATCTTTCTGGGTTAAAACACTGTGCAAACCCACCTCGTCTGCAGATCCAGGCAATAACTGGACCTTCCTGTCAGTCTCCACGTTGTAAAGCAGCAGAAAGTCAAAAGGGCTTCAGCCTGGTAATTCTAAAATGCAGCAACAGCAAGTTGCCAATATACTAATGAGACTTATTATACTATATCCACATAATTTTAGGGACTTCCCTGGTAGCTCAGCTGGTAAAGAATCTGACTGCAATGCAGAAGACCCCCGTTCGATTCCTGGATTGGGAAGATCTCCTGAAGAAGGGAGAGGCTTCACACACCAGTACTCTGGCCTGGAGAATTCATGGGGTCGCAGAGTCGGACACGACTGAGTGACTGAACTGAACTGATATAGTCCATGGGGGTCACAAAGAGTCAGACATGACTGAGCAACTTTCACTCACTCACGTAATTTTAAATAAATTTAAAGTGTATCTTTGTGTATTTACCATTGACACACATTTAACAACAACATATTTACTTCTAATTCTCTTCCAGTAAATAATTAACAGGGCAGTATACAATTTTATAAGAGCTCACCTAAAAATTCAATGACCCAACTGTCCTTGATCACAGAATTCAAGTGCTGAAATGCTTATAATTCCTCAAAATCATAATACAGCAGTCTTATAGCTAAATAAACAGAAGACTTAACAGCAAATAGCATGCGGCAAAATCACATGTCCATAATACCTGAAAAATGCAACTCACCCTTAACTCTAAATCACACTATGTATGGACTAATATGTACTCTCTTCTGTGTCATACCAACCCATACAACCATAACCATGAATAAAAGAGTATAAACCAAGAAGTATGCCCCACACAGTACTTCATATCTCACCTAATTTTTATCAAATATATATACTAAATATATATACTGAACTTTATTTTTAAGAAAAAAATTTTATTACCTCCCACACAGTTTCTTTCTACACCATCCCCATATATGGGGCGGAGAGGAGACTAGAGAGAATATATCTATCCAGTGTCTTCAACAACACAGATGTACTTCAAAAATACAACATATAATTGGAGCGACTTCAGAAAAGACATCTGAGTATTTAAAGGGATGAAAGTGAAGACTAAACAGACCTTCTAGACAAACCAAAGTTGGGTAAGGAGGATTAAAATCTATAAAATTAAGTAAAATACCAAGACAGATGAAATGAGTGCCATCTTGTCCACCAGAACCTAGAGACTAAAGGACAAATCAAAGTACATCTTAAAGTCTAAGACATTAAAGTTCAAGCTTTTTTTTTTTTAATATAACCTAAAAACAAATTATTACTGGAAGAGAATTAAAAGAAACCAAAATTATAAACAAACGCAAGAAAAGTTTCTTAATTCAAGATTACTGGCTTCTTGGATCATTAACAGAAGCTGTTAATTTTGGGTACACATGGAACATAATTACAACAATTTTCCACAAAAAGTACCTTAGTACCACGCTGGACAAGAATACTGCTGAGATGCACAATGTGACTAAAAAGGCATTACTTAAATTCTTCTAGCACTCTTAAGCAGCAGAGAAGTACCAATCATCATCTTACTGGGCCACGCTCTGCAGCATGACTCTCCTGCCACTTCCTCATCACACCATCCCATCTCTTGGTTTCAGAGAACCTATACTGACCTGACTTCTCCTCTGTCCAACCATCCCCCTTCCCAAGCTCCACCTACTCCACTTGTGTATCTCAGGGTTCCATCCTCAGCTATCATCTCATTCTAAACAATTGGATCTCAAAAGGAAAGCGATACACAGGGGTACCAACAGTCAGTTCATGTCAGTAGCTCAGTCGTGTCTGACTCTTTGCGACCCCATGGACTGCAGAACGCCAGGCCTCCCTGTCCATCACCAACCCCCGGAGTTTACTCAAACTCATGTCCATTGAGTTGTGATGCCATCCAACTGTCTCATCCTCTGTCATTCCCTTCTCCTTCCACCTTCAATCTTTCCCAGCATCAGGGTCTTTTCAAATGAGTCAGTTCTTCACATCACGTGGCCAAAGTATTGGAGTTTCAGCTTGAGCATCAGTCCTTCCAATGAATATTGAGGACTGATTTCCTTTAGGATGGGGTAACAGTCAAGGGATAAGAAAAAAAGGCAAGAATGAATTGCACAAATCCCACCTTAGATCCACTAAACTGGAGCTGAGAGAAGCAGCAGTGATGTGATTTTTAGAAAACACTTACAAAATAATTCTGACAACCCCGTCTGTACTTGAGAGAACCACTGGTCTAACAGCACTTCCTGTGTGGTCCTAACTGCTCTACTGGCTTTAGCTATGACCTAAGCACTCATGTCACCCTAAACGTCGAAGCCCTAAATTTTGAACACCTAAGGCATTTGCACATTGGGTTCATAAGTCCTAAAATTCAATATACCTGATACCATTTTCATAGCATAGCAGGAGTAGTAGTAGTAACAGAAATAATAATAATACCCACCAAGAAGTGCTTAGATAGCCTGGCTAAAAATACACTCTATCCATCTACTGGAATACTGTGTTGCCATTTAAAGAAGCAACTTGAAATGCATATGCTGTTTTGGGGAGAATGCTAAGATATATTAAGTAAAAAAGGCAAGGTAAAGAACAGTATGCAGTTCACTACTATTATTAGTGTTAGGGGGAAAAAAAGGGGGGTAAATGTAGTGTATGCACAGGAAACTTCTGGAAGGATACTCAAGAAACTTAACCATGATTCTTGCCAGAAAGTGGGATTAAGAATATGGTGTAGGAAGGAGACAGCCCTTTCAGTGCATATTCATCTCTGTTGTTCAAATTTTTTACTGTATGTATACATTCTTTTTCAAATTAAAAAAAAGGCAATTAAAAGATACTATAAAACTACAGGTATCTTTACATGCTATCTGAAAAAGGGCTTGTATCCAGAATACATAAAGAACCTCTATAAATGAAGAAGAAAAAGTAGACAACACAATAAAAAAAAAAAAACAAAAACGAACAAAAGGTCTGAATGGGCACTACGTAACAAGTTTTAGCCAAATGGCCAACAAAGAAAGATACTCAATTTCATCAGTCATGAGGAAAATGCAAGTTAAAATCATATTGCTGCAACTCTACACAACTAAGTAGAAAGAGACAGTACTGATGTCTCTTTACAATATCAAGTACTGATGAAGACGATATCAAAACAATATTAAGTACTGATGAAGATGTGAAATAACCAAAATTCTCACACAGGTGACAGTACTGTAAACTGACACAATCAGTTTAGAAAACTGGAAGTACCTACTAATTTAAACAAACATCTTGTAACCCAACAATTCTACTGCTGAGTGAAAAAGCAAAAGAAATGCATGCCTATGTCCGCCAAAAGATATGTGCAAGAATGTTCACAGCCACCATTATCCAGAGTACCCCCACACCAAAAAACTCTAAAAGTGGAACAGATAAGTTACGTGAGCATACAATAGAGTACCACAAAGCAGTGAAAAATCACGACCTCTCTTACACAAATGTAGATGAATCTCAGAATGCTGAGGGAAAGAAACCAAACACAAGAGAGTAAATTCCATGTGATTCCATTTACGTAACATTCAAACACAGACAAAACTAATCAGAGTAGTGGGGGTTATCAACTAGGGTAAGAAACAAGGAGACTCCTGCTGGGGTGCCAGAACGTGAGCCTATTCAACCTGGGTAGGCAGTGGCTATACAAAACCCAGGCATGAGACCTACACAGGCACCTCGCCAAAGAAGACATGCAGATGGAAAAGAAGCATCTGAAATGTCACAAGGGAACTGCAAATTAAAGCAAGATACCAAAACACACCTCTGAGAATGGCCAAAATCCAAAACAATGACATCAAATGCTGGGAAGGATATGTAGCAACAGAACCTCCTATTCACCCGATGGGAAAGCAAAATGGTACAGGCACTTTGAAAAAGCAGTTGGGCAGTTCCTTCCAAACTAAACATTCAAACTAAACATACTCTTATCATACATTCCAGCAATCACACTCGTTGATATTCACCAATTCGAAAACTTATGTCTACATAAAACTTTGCACACAAATGTTGATTAACAACTTTATTTCTAAATGCCAAGACTTAGAAGCAATCAAGATGTCCTTCAGTGGATAAATGGATAAAAAAACTCATACATCAAACAATGGAATATCATTTTGCTAAAGAGAAATGAGCTTTCAAGCATATTCTTGAGTGAAAGAAGTCAATCTAAAAAGACTATTAACTGCACGATTCCAACTAGGACATGACATTTTGGAAAAAGCAAAACTATGGAGACAATAAAAAGATTAATGACTGCTAGGATAGAGAAATGAACAAGCCTAACACAGAGGGTTTTCTGGACAGTGAAACCATCCTATAAGCTACTATAAGGACGCATACATGTCATCATACACCTGCCAAAACCCACAGAATGTAAAACCACCAGGAGAGAACCCTAACAGCAGCTGCAGACTTTTGACAATGCTTGTGTCAACGTACCTTCACTGACAGTGACCAGTATACCACTCTAGCGGGGGATGCTGACAGTGAGAGAGGCCAAGCTTGTGTGGGGACAAAGGAAACCGAGGAGCTCTCTGTATCTCCTGCTCAAACTTGGCTTTGAATCTAAAGCTGCTCTAAAAAATCACTTTTTTAATTCATCAACGTGTACACTTAAAATGTGTGCCATAAACAAAGTTAGGCCTCAATAAAAAAAAAAAAGTAGAAAAAGATTTAAGAAGAAAAAAATTGTTAAGATAATCTATGGCTTTAGAAGTCAGGATAGTGATTATCCCTGAGCAGGGGCAGTGACTGAAGGGCAGGCTTCTTAACAGGCGGAAATGTTAATTCTTGACACAAGCCCTCGTTACATTCACTTTGTGAATATTTGTGAATATTCACTTTGTGAAAATTCATTTCACTAGACACTTAAGATTTATGCGTTTTTCACTATGAATGTTATACTTCAATAAAATGTTTACATTAAAAAAAAGGTATAATAAAAGGAAAACATAAATAAGCGGGTCTATATCAAACTAAAAAGCCTCTTCTACATAGCAAAGGAAATCAGTAACAAAATGAAAAGGCACTTTACAAATGGGAGAAAATATTTGCGAATCATATATCTGATGAGGAGTTAACACCCAAAATATATAAAGGACTCATGACTCAATACCAGAAAAACAATCCAATTAAAAAGATGTGAACATTTTTCCAAAGACGACATACAGATAGCCAACAGGAACATGAAAAGATGCTCTACATCACTAATCATCAGGGAAAAGCAAATCAAAATCACAATGTGATTGGTGTAGCATGTCACACCATTCAGAACCGCTACTATCACAAAGACAAGAACTGTCAAATGTTGGCAAGGACATGGAGGAAAGGGAACCCTTGTACACTGTTGGTGGGAATGTAAATTGGTGTAAATGTTATGGAAAACAGTACAGGGCTTCCTCAAGAAATTAAAAAATTGATCTACCACATATGATCCAGCATTTCCACTCCTAGGTGTTTATCTAGAGAATGAAAACAGTAATTCAAAAAGATATGCACTCCACGTTCACTGCAGTATTACTTACAATAGCCAAGCCACAGAAACAACCTAGGTTGTCACACACACACACACACATTTTCTTTGTTCACTCATCCATTGATGACTATATACATACACACACATACATACCAAAGAATGAAATCTTGCCACTTGCAACAACATGGATGGACCCTGAGGGCATCATACTAAATGAAAATAAGTCAGAGAGAAAAATACAAATACTGTATGCTCTTACTTATATGTGGAATCTTTAGGGGGAAAAAAGGTAACATATACAGAACACATTGGCAGTTGGTGGTAGCAGGAGGTGAGAGGTGGCGAAATGAGCGAAGGGGTTAAAAGGCAGAAATTTCCAGTTATAAACAATGTCATGGGTGACTACAGTTAGTAATGCTGTATTATGTATTTATTTGAAAGTTGTGTATTTATTTGCCAAAAGGTAGACCTTAAAAGTTCTCATCACAAGAAAAATAATTTCATAACTATGTATGGTGATGGATGTTAACTAGAGTTACTGTGGGATCATTCTGCAATATCTACAAATAGCAAATATAACGCTGTACACCTGAAACTAATATGATATATCAATTATACCTCAATTTTTAAAATATGATAAAAATATACTGACATGCTAGTTCATCAAAATGCATACTCAACGTTTCTAAAGTTAATCATGCCTTTCCCACAACCTGCTCATCATCTTTCAGAAGGAATCACTTCAACTTAAGAAGTTCCAAAGTATAAACTTTCTTCTATCAAACCAGACTTCACACACAACTGAGAGCTGCATTAGAGGTTGCTTCTACAACTTCACATTGGACTTATAAATTAATGGATTCACAAAGGACCTTTCAAAAGCTAACCAGTGGGTAGGCAGAACTTCTATACCCACTATGTGACTGACCATCTTTTACCCAACGGCCCACGTCAGAAGTCTTGCTGTCTCTCTTTTCCTTTCCATGCCCCCCTACCCCATCCCCCAACCTATCTGTCTCTGCTCTTACACTCAAGCCCTCCTCTTCAGTCCTCACTGCCCCAGTGCTATGGAGTGAAATGCTTGTGCCTCCCCAGCATGCACATGTTGAATCCTAATGCCCAGTGTGATGGTGTTCGGAGATGAGGCCTTTGGGAAACAACTGGATCATGAGGGCTCCGCTTAGATCATGGATCAATACCCTTTTAAAAGCAGCTGGAGAGAAGTCCCTCATCCCTTCCACCACAGAAGGTTATAATGAGAAGACAGCAAAAATGAGGAAGCTGGCTCTCATCAGACACCAAATCCACCCATGCTGTGGTCTTGAACTTCCAGCTTCCAGGACTGCAAGAAATAAACTTCTGTTGTTTACAAGCCACCCAGTCTATGGCATTTTGTTATCACAGCCCAAATACCCCGTTTTTAGCCTACATTCATTCACAGCTCTCCTACCAGAGCATTCGCTCAGAGTTGCTTTATCCAGGGTTCACAGACCCTACAGTCCACAGGTGGAAGTGCATTTAGATCTAACTTTGTGATCGTCATGTTTTATTTTATGCATTATCCCGAAAAGGGGTCTGCAGGCTTCACCAGATTGCCAAAGAGATCCACAGCCCAAAAAGGATTAAGTGCTCTAACTAGATTCTACTCATATGCTTATACCCTCCAATTCTCCTCCACACTGTGGTCAGGGTAAATTTTCTGAAACATAAATATCATCTGCCATCCATACTTAAAATCCTTAAATGGTACCAACGGCTTCCAGGATAAAATCTAAATTCAACAGCCCAATAATCAAGAAGGTTCCTGATTGGCCCCTGCTCATCCCCTCAGCTTCATCTTGCCTTCCTCCATAAATCCAGCTAACATCCTGAACTGAATCAGCAATTCTCTGAATTCAGTATGCATTCTCACTCCTCCCTGTCTTTGCATAAACTGTTCCCCCTGCCTGGACAGCCCTTCCTCACCTCTCCCTGTGGTTAACCCCTGCTCATCTCTTACTGCCAGCTGAAGCGCCACGGCCTCAGAGAAGCCCTCCTGGCCATGCCCCACTCCCAGGCTTGGAAAGATGCCCTGTCAGTGTTCTCACAGTTCTGTGATCATCTCCACAGCACCTTCTGCAGGGTGTTTTGCTCATTTACTGTCTGCCACCCCTTCCACACAGTGAGCTTTCTTAGAGCGGAAGCCAGAGCAGGGCATAACATGCCTAGCAGAGCTCAAGACACACAATAGAGTACTTAGCAATGCTTGCTGAACAAGGCTCTGGAAAACGGCCAAACCAGCTTAAGTCCAGTCAGAAACCTCATCAACTAACGATGTGGAACTGGTCGGGAGATTACCATAAATGCAAACTGCCAGCTGAAGCAAGACAGTTCTGCATCTATTAATCTGCCACCAATGCTCCTTCATTCAAGGCTGAGAAGTCAGCCCTTAATAAATGTAACTACCCTGGTCGGGCACTGTGCCAAAGGGCTTGACAGGCATTAGTTCACTAAACATCAAAGCAACTCTGGGATATTCTTTTTTAAACAAAAAGAGGCAAAGAGGTAAACCACCCAAAATCAAGCAGAAAGTTATAAACTCAAGTTTTCAAACCAGGTCTTTGATTTCAAAGCCATACCCAGCCACTGAGCTCAGATGGTTTTCTGAAGATAGGAGATCAGCATGCCCTTCATCTTTGGAGGCATTTTGGAAGGGCCTAGGTTGGATGAAGGCTTCCCAAGTGGCTCAGTGGTAAAACATTGCCTGCCAATGCAGGAGACACTGGTTTGATCCCTGGGACAGGAACATCCCCTGGAGAAGGAAATGGCAACCCAACTCCAGTATTCTTGCCTGGGAAATCCCGTGGACTGAGGAGCCTGGCGGACCACAGTCCATGGGATAGCAAAAGTCTGACATGACTTAGCGACAAAACAACAAACAGGCTGGATGAGAGAGGAGCCCTTCATTGGCCTCTTAGCAAATAAAAAATGTCTTATCCCCCAACCAAGAGTACAATGTTTTAAAATTTAATGTAATTTCCCCCATGTGTATTCTTGAAAAATCTTTTAAAACAGAAGGGCTGTGATTTTCTTCCCCCAAGAACAGCAAATAAAGCAGGAAATGAGCAAAACATCGAACTCTCCTCATCAGGCTTGGAGGTTGAAAAGGAAAAAGAAAAATACCTCCAAGGCATGAACGTGGTTGTAGCAACACCAATAATGAAAGAAAGCAGACTCTCAAAGAGAGACACCTGCGGCAGAGACAGCATGAAGTACTCGCCTCTGAGAAGGTTCTAACAGATGGAACGCCAGTCCTGCCGACGACGGCGGCTGCCACTCCCACTAACTTTAGTTTGGAATCCGCACTACAGCTCTCATCCTATGGTCTTTAGCACTTTCCTGTAAGACCCCTAGGGACTCACACCCTACACTTCAAGAAAAAATAGAATGCTTTCTTTAATCTCACCCACACCACCTGTTCACGTTAGTTTCTCAACACCTTACAAATGTGGTCGCCTCATATTTTGACTAGCAGTTGGTGACCACAAAGTATCTTCATTCCTGATTAACACGTTTCCCCACTCTCCTCCCCCCTGGAAGCCAGTCTCCCCCTTGACCACTTTGTGGGTCCTTACTCTTCCAACTCACCTCCAAATCAGGGGTCTGATACAAGTCTGTCCAGTGAGTTTTCTGCATCCCAAAGTTAAACACAAAACCAGAACAGTCCATTCTTCCTGTCCCTAACTCCAACCAAAAACACATTCAATGCAAGTAATTTATCTACAATGAAAACTATTCAGGTAAACCTAGGGAACGTTCAACTATGGAATCATAAATATCTAGTCACCACACAGTTTAAAACCAAAGAGAAAAAAAATACAGCCTTTAAGGACCACAGAAAAGATTTTCTGTGGCTGTCATTTTCTAAATTAATACATACTGATATTATTCAGATTGCAAACCCCCTAAGAGACTCTTAAGAGTACACCACGTAACACTCCACACTTTTATTCAAGACTGTATCTTTATCACTTTAAGTTACAACAACTGTTCCATTAGATCCTGTCCCACATTTAGCAAAGACAAAGATTAGCTTTACAAATAAAATGCACAGTTTAAACACATCTTGAAAGTGCTACAGTACTGCGGGGTGGGAGAAGGAGTGACATGGACAACAGGAAAAGCTAATTAACAGTGATCTACACAGATACAGGGAATATAGGCCTCCGAGAGTACATGACTATGTCCCCCCTAATCAACAAAGGAATAAACCGAAAGGTCCTCTAAGCAAGGATTTGTGTGGATCAACATGCAAAAACACACCTTTATTTTTAGAGGTTTTGTGTTATACTGAAAGGGAAAGGCAAACTAGATAAAAATGTATAGGATCATACACTGTGAAGATTTTGTACAACATGCAAAGTCTTATATACAAACACAATGACTTGAAAAACCTGGTTTTCTGGATTTCAATGACATCTGAAGAAAAGGAATACAGTCCATCCATTGCTAGGATAGACACCAAAAAAATCATAAATCTAAAAACATACACTGAAATACACCACACTTTCTCCCACCTCCAGTTTATTATTTCTTGCAGGTTAATACACACCTGCACAGTTAAGAATGATTATAGCATCCAACCAGTCCATTCTAAAGGAGATCAGCCCTGGGTATTCTTTGGAAGGAATGATGCTAAAGCTGAAACTCCAGTACTTTGGCCACCTAATGCGAAGAGTTGACTCATTGGAAAAGACTCTATGCTGGGAGGGATTGGGGGCAGGAGGAGAAGGGAACGACAGAGGATGAGATGGCTGGATGGCATCACCGACTCAATGGACGTTGAGTCTGAGTGAACTCTGGGAGATGGTGATGGACAGGGAGGCCTGGCGTGCTGCAATTCATGGGGTTGCAAAGAGTCAGACACGACCGAGCGACTGATCTGATATTATTCAATCTATTTTGCCTCATTCATTATGCTTAAAAAAATTCAGGAGAACGTTGCCAGCACATCTATCTACATAAGATATTCTAGAAAGGGTTGAAATTGAAAAACAATGACCTGAAATAGGCAGAGACTGTGAAAGTATGGAAAGTGAAAGTGAAGTCGCTCAGTCGTGTCCGACTCTTAGCAACCCCATGGCCGTAGCCTACCAGGCTCCTCTGTCCATGGGATTTTCCAAGCGAGAGTACTGGAGTGGGTTGCCATTGATATGCAAAGCCCTCACCCAATCCATAGTCTCCAAATTCCTGCCCCATTCTTCTCATTAGGTATCCATTAATCTAGAGGAACCTTCTCACACTGTGTTCAGGAATGTTACCAGCACAAACATGTAAGAAAACCACATGTCTGGCCCAAGAACTTGACTGCAGGAAGAGTATCTGCAATACTTTTGAATGGTTAAAACACTTCTTCCAGAAGTGTGGCTAAAGAGTGTGATTATTTATATAAATGCATGTATGTGAGTCCAAGAGACAGATAAGACATGAATAACTGTTACTCCACATCGATCCACTTAAGCAGCAAGAAATTAGAAAAGGTATTCCCCCAAAAGTCCCAAGTGCAACACCACCAACTCACTCTTTACCAGGACTTCAACAAGGCAGCAGTGAGGCTAAGCAGAGACTGTCCAGTGCCGAGGTTCTGCGGCGTGGTCTGCCCCTGCTTCCCTTCTCCCCACACCAGACTGGTCACAGTTGCGGTCCATGATCTTTCCCAGAACATTCTTCTGCCCTAATACAAAACTGCACCTGTCTTCTGATACAGGACACTTGGTACACTAGAATGAACAGATGCAGTTAGCTAGTACTACATCTTCTTCCTACTGCATTCTTCCTTCCTGTAGCAAACAGCTGCAGCCATAATCTCAGATGTCCAGCACTCTGCAGCTCTGCGCCGGGCCTCAAGGAATGACAGGACATTTTCATTCATCTTGTACCATTTCCTCAGTCCACTGCGTCACAGATCAGTGTGGGTTTGCCCAGTGCTGCTAGATAAGACACACTCCACCTTCTTCTAAATATAGAGACTTGAATTTATCAGAAAATTGAATGCATTTATCTCTGATCACATATCAAAAGCTATCATATGAGATTCACATTTGTGAGTCTACAAAAGTCACAGTCCAAAGTGCATACCTTCAAAAATTCTCATTAAAGAGAAAAAAAAAGATTCTCTATTAGTCCAACATCTCCCTGCATAGGCCTCTGAGGTTGCCAGTTTAATAAAGGTAAGAAAGGGGCAAAGATGTCTGACCCAAAAGCTAACATGAAAAAAAAAGTTAAAATTATAGACTAACTTATACTGAAATTTTAATTCCCAAAAATGACCAAAGGAGCACTTCCTTTGTTAATCTGAATTAACAATAGCAGTGCTTCTCCCTTTAGAAATAAAATATGTTAGAGCTGGAAAAAGAAAAAGAGTTAAATTAAACAAGCCTCACATTTTTAGAATATGAGAGAAAACACAGATCTAAAGAACTCACAAGTAAATACACTTGAAAGTCAACTTTATCTTAATAAAGTTCTAGTTTTATAAGTAGAACAAAAGAAAACAGGCTTGAAAATCTTGGCTGCCTTCACGCCAACATTCTAGAACATTATCCAACAGAACCTTACAGGAGGATAAAGTGTTCTATATATGTGTTCCCCAATGGGGTGACCACCAGCTATTAAAAATATTACTTAAAATACAGCTAGTGTAACTGAAAGCTGAATTTTTATTTAATTTTAATTAATATGAATTTTAATAGCTATATGTAGCTAGTGGCTACCATACTGGACATACAATTCTAGAATACAGTCTTAGATTCTGATTATTAAAAACTTCAAATGAAGCTCTTTAACTTCCCTTCTGCATTTCACACACACACAAAATTTCTTCCTTATTATCTCATTCAACAACATCATTTTGTTACCTAGGGACCCAGCCCAAAGCAGGATCAGCCTGTTTCTCAAACCCCCTAGCAGACCAGAATGATATCAGTCATCCATCCACCCAGGTGGAATGAAGGTTTTCTTTTGCAAACCACTCTGGCACAAAGTCCCACAACAAGGCTGAATCTGAACAATTTAAGTGTCTCATGAAAATTATGTTAATAAAAGTTTTGAGTTGTGATTGGCCAACTTCCTACATGTGGGTTTGTTGAGATACTGAACTTAACCTTTCTTCAAAAAGAAAAAGAATGTTTTAACTTCAATCTTGATCTATAATTATTGTGGTAGTTCAAAAGTTTGCATCAGTTTGCACAGACACGACCTCCTTATGACCTAATAAATTCAAATAATATTAGGCCTCACCCTCTTCATATTCTGCCCTCAATAAATATTTAATACACTGGGGCTTTTTTTTTTTTAAGAACTGTATATATTCAAAGAATTCTTAGCCCTCTGATTTTTCTAGTTTCTGGTTAATTTGTGAAAGCTAATGTTAATTTTAATAACCAATCAAGGACTATGAAACAGATTTTGTCAAAACTTTTCACCAGACAAACAACTGGGTTTGCCTTTTTGGGGGGGGGGGCGGCGGGCACAGTGAGAGTAGTGAATGGGAAAGAGAAGAGTGAATGGGAGGAGAAAAAGATTATACCAAAGAAGCATTATGTCCTATATTGTTAATTGGTTCTAACTCTAAAAAGCCATTGACTCAGAACAATGTAAACAAAGACCATGTTTTCATTAAAAAAAAAAATTATCTCCCTGTGTTCCATCACATCAAAGGGCAAATTTTGTCTTTTCTGGATACCCTAAATGTAATCAGGAAAATGGGGCAAACAGATAAACATACTGACAGTGAATGGGCTTCCCAAGTGGTGCAGTGGTAAAGAATCTGCTTGCCCATGTTGGAAACGCAAGAGACAAAGGTTCAACCCCTGGGTTGGGAAGATCTCCTAGAGGAGGAAATGGCAACCTAGTCCAGGATTCAGGATTATCCAGGAAAATCCTATGAAGAGAGCCGCCTGGTGGACTACAGTCCACAGCATCACAACAGTCAGACATAAGTGAGCACAAGTGAGCGCGCACACACACACACACACACACATGAATACCTCATTTAAATCATTCTGCATCTTCAGATGCACACAAAATTCAAAAGATGCAAAGTAAAACTGCGTGACTCCTTGACATTTTTACCCAAAGGAGCTGAAAACTGATGTCCACAAAAACCTGCACATGGATACTGATAGCAGCTATTTCTGTAATTGTCAACACTTAAAAGCAACCAAGATGTCCTTCGGTAGGTGAACAGATAAACTGATACCTCCAGATAATCGAACCTTTTAAATGCGTTTTTAAAAAAAAAGCTATCAAGCCACAAAAAGACATGAAGAACCCGAATGCATACTTTAAGTGAAAGAAGCCAACCTGAAAAGGCTACCTACTGCATGATTCCAACTATGTGACATTCTGTAAAAGGTAAAATCACAGAGAGTAAAAAGATGAGTGGTTGACAGGGGATGGGAGGGGGAGCAATGAACAGGTAGAGCACAGAGGATCTGTAGAGTAGTGAAAACTACTCTATACACTATAATAGACACATGTCACTATACAGTCATCCAAACCCATAAACCATACACCACCAAGAGTGAACTGTAGTATACACCATGGACTTTGGTGATAAAGACTTGTCGAAGTAGATTCATCACTGTTATAAGCACACCACTGTGGTAGAGATGCTGATAACAAGGGAGGCTGTGCTTGGATGGAACAAGGGGTACCTTACTCTCAGTTTTGCTCTGAACCTAGAACTGCTCTAAAAACATTAAATCTTGTTTAAAAAAGTCTGTTGTTTCTTAGTCATTAAGTCATGTCTAACTCTTCTGTAACCCCATGAACCGTAGCCCACCAGGTCTATGAGACTTCCCAGGCAAGAATACTGGAGTGGGTTGCCATTTCCTTCTCCAGGGGATCTTCCTGACCCACGGATCCAACCTGCATCTCCTGCAATGGCAGGCAGCTTCTCTACCACTGAGCCACCAGAGAAGCCCTAAAAAAATTTAAAATAAAACTGCACAAATGAGCAGCTTTGTGTTTAAGAGAATGTTTAAGGAAGGGTTTTCTAATCAAATGGATAATTAGTGACATCACTGGAATGAACATTCTACTGATTAACTATTGAATCATGCTGTGTTCACATGGAATTTAAAAGCCCAGGTTAAGCTGGGTGAAGCGTGGCAACATGTTCCAAGTGGAAGACAAACTGAAAAATCAAAAATGAATGTGAGCGAGAGGGCCACACACTGCCAGGAGCCAAGCAGACTTGGCAGATAACTCACAGAGTGACAGAAACAGAGTTCTATACCAATTCCCAAAGCCTGGTCTCAGAGACAATAAAAGAAATAATAAAAATAAATAATCTCTGTTAAATCTAACTAGTCAGTGTCTTGGCTGAATCAACTTTCTACTAGTAACCAATTCAGGAACAGAATTTATTTTGTAAGATTACTCTTGATCTCTGCTCTAATACCATCTTTATTTAAAATTCATCATTATTTAGCAGATCTAGTTGGTAAGCAAAATGCTTCTCAACAGAATAGATCACAAACATGAAACACTAATAAAATCTATTTCCCTAAAGAAAATGTACCCATGTAACATTTCTTTTATGACTTGATTCATTAGAAAATAAACCATGAATGTCTTTTTATCAAAACAATGACTTTTACCTAATAAATCCCGTATCTAAAACACTCCATTATTCCCTAAATATCTGACTGAACATTTATATCTACCATACTTTAAATTTCTTTACAAAAAAAAATCATACTTCTCAAAGCTGCCATTAAATAACACCGTGATTTAATTAGGTATTTATACTTAATAAGTAGAATTAGAAAAAAAAAGTCCACCTTTCCCCATCCTAATTAATTATCCTTTCTATTAACCTATAATATACTCAGTATATTCTTCTTTTCTTCCTTTTTGTAAATATAATATTCTAGGTCTACTCTTTGAACAACTTTTGAAAATATTTGTGAAGACTCTATATTCCTCAGCACACTGTTTCAACGAATACCACTTATACCTATATAATTTAAAAGTGCTTTTACATATATCTGTATTTGAACTAAAGAAAATGCACCAATTGACTATTTCACTTCAGATTTGACAATCACAAACTAGCCTAATTTCTGCATGATTACTGAATGCCTAAAATAACCCAAGAAAATGCTCATGCTTGTATTTCACTAAAAATTTTCAGGGAAAAAATTGTTTATGGTCATTAACTCTGAAAACATTTATGAGCGACACAAGCATCTTCCAAACTTTATAAAGAGATAAATCTTTAACAATTTGCAAGGTAACAAAGCTTCCCACTGGTCTCTCTGTAACACAGTAACTTAATTACCTCCACACAGTTTCACAGTACAAAACTAGAAACAGTGTGTGTTCTAAGCACTAACACATTTGCACTGCTGCTCCTCCCGGCATTGTCCTTTCTAACTGCGTTACCACAAGACCCACCTGAAAGCTCTGCTATTTCAACCAACCCCAACTGACTACTGTCCTGAGTGGATAATGCTGGGCAGCAAATCCTACAGCCTAAGTCACTGGAGTGAAGAGCAATCCTAAAGGAACTGCCTTTAGTCAGCTAGTGCCAGAACATTCTAAGAGGCTCCTCTGCAAAGGGCTGGGTGTGGGCCCTGGCTAGCTGACTTTACAGACCTGTGGCTTCCAAGGAGTGCAATGCTGACTGAAGTTTTTACAGAACACACTCACCTTCACGTTCATGAAGGGAAAAGCCAAGATACCTCCTCAATGGCATCTCTCCATTCTCCCTGGCACACAGACACACCTCCCAAGTCTTCTGTACC
>SJYQ01096230.1:0-29971 GCA_006410935.1 Redunca redunca
CATTCATGGTGCACTGTCCGTGACCCAGGCATTGTGCATACTTTTTACCCTTGTTAATCTCACCTGGTTTACACGCCAACCTGCGGTGTAAACTAGAGAGCAGCCCCTACTCCCCACGACGACAGAAAGGCCCACACTGCAAAAGACCCAGCACAGCCAAAGATAAGTAAAATTATTTTAACAAATGCTATACAGGGACCAAAACTGTTTGGTGTCTATTTCATCACATAGGAAAAGTCATGTGTTCTACCACGCACATCCACTTCCAAAAGCGAAGTCTTGGTGGACAGTTAAGCAGCTGGACAAATCGTTACGGGTATCTGTATTCTTAAACAGTGTCCTAACTGGAGGCTGCCCCTCTGTCTTTCACTGATAAGAAGTTTGATTAAATCTCATTGGTCTCCAGCCCTCAGGAGGCTGCAATTATTCCTGTTTATGATTTTCCACCTCCCAGACTAACCTGATGCATTTTTAGGCATCAGGCAGTAGTATAAATTACACTATACAATTATTTGTAATTAAGGGAGAAAATGTGTACCGTGCTGCAAAGATGAGCCCTGTTTGGCTGTAGTTAATCACGTCTGTGCCAGAGCACTGGCCCAGGGAGGCAGCATGAAACACGATTAACTTTCATCTGACTTAATGGAAGTTTCTGTTGCTGTTTTTCATAATCGTAATATCTCGAGACATGTAAACAGTTTTTCTCCAATGTAATTGCATTTCTACCAAAAAGACAGCTTGGGTTTAACCAAGAGTTTGGGCATATTCTACAGATGATACTAGAATTTTGTTATAAAACCTGGGCAGGACTGTCCCTGTTCAGGAGCTGAAAAACTCATCACAACCCCCAGCGGGAGACCCTGCAGCCTCTTCTGTTCTCCTGGAAACATATTCAGGCCCAATTCTGTGAACCATTAAAGCCCCGTGCTCAAGTTCTATGCCCTTGTGCTCCAGAGCCCCCAAATGCATCCCAGGCCATATTTTCCCTACTTTCAACATTTCTCCTTCATACATCGATTTGTTTGAGACACATTAAAAGCTCGACTTTTACAGCCCTCATAAAATCCCATCTGATCCAAGCTCAGACCCACACTTAGCCAGAAAGTGCTTGGACAAAAATGGCTCAGATTGTATTTCAGCCTCTTGATGGAAAGATACACACACAGCACTGGGTATAAGTCAGGTTTTCTCCACAAAAATGCCTCCAAGAAGGACACAGAGGGAGAAACGAGGCTTTTACACATCGAGGGAAAGGTCCCCTCGAGGCTAAACCGACAAGGAGGTGGGGAGTGGTATTTGGAGCCTGAAAAGCCCAATTATCCAGCCAGGATCAGGACGAGCACAGAGAGAAGCCATTAGGGTGCGCAGGGACACAGAGGAGAAAGGCCATCCTAGAGAACGGGGCTGAAGAGAGCAGGGCTGTAGGGTCAGGAGGTGGGAGGTTCTGAGAATTAGCCTGAGCCCCCATCCAGGTCCCTGCCCAGTCATGGCTGAGCGACTTCCCAGGCTGGGGGGCATCTGAGCCCCTGAAGCCCCTCATGTTTCCCAGGAGGAACCTGCACTCCCAAATGGGGCCAGGAGTCCCCACCTGCCTGCAGGGAACCTGGGAAACTTAGTCTGAGGCCTTGGACCCAAAGAACCGTGAAGTGATCTATGGGGAAGAACATGACCAGGGGACACTCTGCAGATCCTCTGATCCTGTGAGTGTCTGAGCTGGTGAGTTAGGTCCTGACCTGAGGCCTGATCCACAGCGTCTGCCTGCAGCGGACACACACATGTGCTTACACGTGAGAATATACATACACACAAGTACATGCCTACACACAGGCACTCACATGCAAACACACACATGTACACGAGCATACACACACAGGAACATGTGGCATCACTCAAAAAAGAAATCTTCCCCTCCTCCCTAATAAAAGAAGCCAAACACAGACGTCACCACGTTTGGTCTTTGAACGGCAATGGTGGGAAAAGTCATCGGGCGACACCAGCTCAGCCCAGCCCGCGGCCCCCCGCTACTGCTGTGAGCCTACTTGCCCTGCCTCCATTGTCAGGCCTCCTGGACAGAGAGAAAGAGAGCAGAAAACTGTGGGCAGGGCTCAGCCCGGGGAAGGAGCCTGAGACCTGAAGGCAGGGAGCATGCAGAAACAAAAAGGGAAATTCTATGAGAACTATCTGACTCCTTTAGGAAGGACGACATTAGTGTGTATCCCAGAAGAGGAAGAAAGGGAGAAAGAAGCAGAGGGTTTGTTTAAAAAACTAATAGCTAAGAACCTCCAAAACCTGGTAAAAGAACTGGATACATACGTCCTTGAGGCTAAGAGAACACCTAATTACCCCAATGCAAAAAGATCTTAAACACACATGATATTAAAATGATAAAAAGCCAATGACAAAGAATTTTAAGACGGCCCCAGTGGCACAGTGGATAAGAATCTGCCTGCCAGTGCAGGGGACATGGGTTCAAGCTCTGATCCCGGAAGATCCCATACGGCCACAGGGCACCCAAGCCCACGCGCCACAACTGCTGACCCCGCGTGCTGCAGCTCCTGAAGCCTGCCCACCTAGAGTCCGTGCTCTACAGAAAGAGACGCTGCAGCAACAGGAAGCCCGAGCACCGCAACAAGAGCAGCCCCCGCCTGCCACAACGAGAGAAAGCCCCATGCGAAGCAACAAGGACCAAGCGCAGCCAAAATACTAATTTCAAAGGTAGCCAGGGAAAAAGGAATGGTAACCTACCAAAACAACAACAACAAAAACCTTTATTTCTGTTGTTATTAGCAGGTTTTCCAGAGAAGGCACTGGCACCCCACTCCACTACTCTTGCCTGGAAAATCCCATGGACGGAGGAGCCTGGTGGGCTGCGGTCCATGGGGTCTCGAAGAGTGGGACACGACTGAGCGACTCCCCTTTCACTTTTCACTTTGATGCATTGGAGAAGGAAATGGCAACCCACTCCAGCGTTCTTGCCTTGAGAATCCCAAGGACGGGGGAGCCTGGTGGGCTGCCGTCTATGGGGTCGCACAGAGTCGGACACGACTGAAGCAACTCAGCAGCAGCAACTTAGCAGCAGCAGCAGGTTTTCACCAGAAACTCCATAGGCTAGGAGGAAGTGGAATGACATTCTCAAGATACTGCAAGGTAAAAACTGTCACCCAAGAATACTCTATCCAGCAAAGTTATCATTCAGATATGAAGGAGAAATACTTTCCCAGACAAATCATTAATCATCCTAAATGTAAATGGATGAATGAATTCACCAATCAAAAGACAAAGAATGGCTGGATGAATAAAAAAAACACAAGATTCAACTAAATGCTGCCTCCAAGAGACTCATATCAGTTCTAAAAACAAATAAAGGTTCAAAGTGAAGGGATGGAAAATGCTACTTAAAGCAAATAGCATCCAGAAGAAAGTGTGTGTAGCCATACTCACCTCAGACAGAATAAACTTCAAGCCAAAAAAGGTAACCAGAGACAAAAATAGAGAGTATACAAAGGGAGCAATTCATCAAGAAGACATCAGTTCAGTTCAGTTCAGTTGCTCAGTCGTGTCTGACTCTTTGCGACCCCATGAATCGCAGCACGCCAGGCCTCCCTGTCCATCACCATCTCCCGGAGTTCACTCAGACTCACGTCCATCGAGTCAGTGATGCCATCCAGACATCTTATCCTGGGTCGTCCCCTTCTCCTCCTGCCCCCAATCCCTCCCAGCATCAGGGTCTTTTCCAATGAGTCAACTCTTCGCATGAGGTGGCCAAAGTACTGGGGTTTCAGCTTTAGCATCATTCCTTCCAAAGAAATCCCAGGGCTGATCTCCTTCAGAATGGACTGGTTGGATCTCCTTGCAGTCCAAGGGACTCTCAAGAGTCTTCTCCAACACCACAGTTCAAATGCATCAATTCTTTGGCACTCAGCCTTCTTCACAGTCCAACTCTCACATCCATNTGTTTCCACTGTTTCCCCATCTATTTGCCATGAAGTGATGGGACCGGATGCCATGATCTGCATTTTCTGAATGTTGAGCTTTAAGCCAACTTTTTCACTCTCCACTTTCACTTTCATCAAGAGGCTTTTTAGTTCCTCTTCACGTTCTGCCATAAGGGTGGTGTCATCTGCATATCTGAGGTTTTTGATATTTCTCCCGGCAATCTTGTTATTAATATATGCCCCTAATAGAGGTGCATCAACTTATATAAAATAGTTATTATTGGATCTAAAGGGAGACACTGACAAAAATACAAGAGGACCTTAAAACCTACCTCACTTACATCAGTGGATAGATCATTCAGACAGAAAGTTAACAAGGAAAAGAATGTCCTTAACTGAAACATTAGACCAGATGGATTTGATACACTTATATAGAACATTCCATCCAAATGCAGAAAAATACACATTCTTCCTAAGTGCACACAGAACTTTCTCAATGATAGATCATATGTTGGAACACAAAACAAATCTCAATAGATTAAGAAGGTTGACATCAGATCAAGAATCTTTTCTAAATGCAATGGTATGAAACTAGAAATCAACTCCAAGAGGAAAGCTGGAAAAATCACAGATCTGTGAAGACTAAACATCACGCTATTGAACAAGCTATTGGGTGAACTAAGAAATCAAAGGAGAAATTGAAGATTAGTCAAAGAAAAATGAAAATACAACATACAAAATCTACAGGATACAGCAAAAGTGGTACTAAGAGGGAAGTTTCTAGCAATACAGGAGCACCTAAGAGAAACAAGAAAAATCTTGAACAATCTAACCTTACACCTAAAGGAGCTAGAAAAAGAAAAAGAAAGAAATCCAAAAGTCACTAAGAGGAAGGAAACAATAAAGATCAGAGTGGAAATAAATGGAATAGACTAAAAAGACAGTAAGAAGGATCAATGAAAACAAGAGCTCATTCTCTGAGAAGATAAAATTTACAAACCCTTAGCTAAACTCGCTAAGAAACAAGAGAGAAGGCTCTGATAAAGAAAATCATACATGAAAGATAAGGAACAAAAACAGATACCACAGAAACACAATGTATTTTAAGAGAATACCATGAACAGCTATATACTAACAAGTTGAACAACCTAGAATAAATGGACAAGTTCTTAGACTCATACAACCTTCTATGACTGAATCATGAAATAATAGAAAATCTGACTAGACTGGATCACTAATACAAAGATTGAAACAGTAAAAGCAAATAAAGAAACAAATAAAAACTCCCCAAAAACAAAAGTACAGAACTAGATCCCTCACAGGTGAATTCTACCAAACATTCAAAAAAGATTTAATCCCTACCTTCTCATATTGCTGCAAATAAATGAAGAGGAAGGAATGCTTTCTAACTCATTTTATGAGGCCAACATCACACTGCTTCTGAAACCAAACAAAAAGAACATACAAAAAAGAAAGTTATAGGCCAATATCTCTGATTAGCATAGACGGAAAAACCCTTAACAAAATATTAGCAAACCAAATACAACAATACAGTAAAAGAACCACATACCACAATCAAATGGGATTTATTCCAGAGATTTAATGATGGTTTAACGTCCACTAATCAATCAATGTGTGATACAACACATTTTTTTTAAATGAAAGATAAAAACCATATAGTCATCTCAATAGATGCAGAAAAGCATTTGGCAAGATTCAACACCCGTTTATGATAAAACCTCTCAATAAAGTAGGAACAAAAGAAATGTATTCCAATGTAATAAAGGACATATATGACAAACCCACAGCTAACATCATACTTAGTGGTGAAAAACTGAACTGAAAACTACCCTTTTCAAATCAGGAACAAGAAAAAGTTGTTCATTTACATGACACTAATCCAACATGGTATCGAATTGGAAGTCCTAGTAAGAGCAACTGGGCACTAAAAAGAAATAAAGACATCCACACTAGAAAGGAAAAGGTGAAACTGTCAACCTTTACAGACAACATGATTCTGTACATAGAAAACACCAAAAACTCCACCAAAGGGAAAAAAAAAAACTATTGTAAATAATAAATGAGGACAGTGAAGCTGCAGAATGAAGATTAAAACGTGCAGAAATCTGTTGCTTTTCTATACACTAGTAATTAACTATCAGAAAGATAAATTAAGAAAACAATCCTATTTACAATCACAACAAAAAGAATAAAATACCTAGGAACAGATTTAACCAAGGAGGTGAACGATCTGTAGATTGAAAACTGTAAGACATTTTTGAAAGAAACTGAAGAAGACACAAATCAGAGGAAAGATATCCCAAGCCCCTGGACTGGAAGAGATAATATTGTGAAAATGTGCATATCACCTAAAGCAATCTACAGATTAAGTGCAATTCCTACCAAAATCCCAAGGTCATTTTTCATAAAAATAGAAAAAAAAATTCTAAAATTTGTATGGCACCATGAGACCCCAAATAGCCAAAGCAATCCTGAGAGAAAAAGAGCAAAGCTGGAGGTATCATACTCCTGCTTTCAAACGGTATTCAGTTGAGTTCAGTTCAGTCGCTCAGTCGTGTCCACCTCTTCGCGACCCCATGGACTGCAGCACACCAGGTTCCCCTGTCCATCACCATTAGTCTAACTGTATTAGTCACAGTAATCAAAACAACATGGCAAGGGCTTCCCTGGTGAGTCAGTGGTTAAGAAACCACATTTGATGCAAGAGACATCAGTTTGACCCCTGGTCAGGGAAGATCTGAAATGCCAGAGAGCAACTAAGCCCACGTGCCACAAGTACTGAGCCCACATGTTGCAGGTACTGACACCCAAGCATCTAGAGCCCATACTGCCCACAAGAGACGCCACCGCAACGAGGCCAGGCACCGCAGTTAGAGAACTCCTGTGTACAGCAACGCAGCCCCGCCACAGCCAATAAATAACTCGATTAAAATAACAGCATGGTATTAGTAGAGAAACAGCTACACAGAGCAATGGAACAGACTTAAGAGCCCAGAAATAGACTCACACACATACGGACAGTTAATTTACAAGAAAGGATGAAGAACAATGGAGAAGGGACAGTCTCTTCAACATATGATGTTTCGAAAACCAGGCAGCTACGTTCAAAAAGGCAAAATGACCACTACCACACACAAAAGTCAGTTCAAAATGGTTCAGACTTGAAGATAAGACGTGAAACCATTAACCTCCTAGAAGAAAACATAGGTAGTATGCTCTTGGACGTAAGTCTTAATAATATCTTTCCAGACATGTCTCCTCAGGCAAGGAAAACAAAAGCAAAAATAAACAACTGGGACTAAATCAAGCTACAAACTTCTGCACAGGAAAGGAAACCATCAGAAAAATCAAACACAACTTACTGAATGGGAGAAGATACTTATAAATGGTATATCCAATAAGGGGTTAATATCCAAACTATATAAAGAACTCCTACAAGTCAACAACAACAAAAAACAACCCAATTTAAAAACAGGCAGAAAGGCTGAATAGACACATTTCCAAAGAAGACATACAGATGGCCAACAGGCACACGGAAACACGCACAGCATCACTCACCACCAGGGAAATGCAGATCAAAACCACAATGAGACGTCACCTCACGCCTGGTAGAAGAGCTGCGATCAAAAAGGCAGGAAACAACGAATGTTGGTGAGGATGTGGAGAAAATGAAACTGTCATACACTACCGGCGGGAGTGTAGGTCGGTACAGCCCCCATGGAAAACAACACGGAGGTTCCTCAAAAAATTAGGAACAGAGCTACCATTTGCGGTTGTTGTTCAGTCGCTAAGTCCTCGAGGACTGCAGCACACCAGGCTTCCCTGTCCTTCACTGTCTCCCGGAGTTTGCTCACACTCGTGTCCAGCTATCCCACTTCTGGGTGTTTATCCAAAGAATACAACAATACTAATTTGAAAAGGTATAGCCACCTCTGTGTTCATTATGGCATTATTTACAATAGCCAAGATATGGAAGCAACCTAAGTGCCCATAATAGATGAATGGATAAAGAAGAATATGAAAATACAATGGAGTACTACTCAGACATTAAAAAAAAAAAAAGATAAAATCTTGCCATTTGCTACAACATGGATGGACTTTGAGGGCATCATGGTAGTTGAAGTAAGTCAGGGAAAGACAAATACTGTGTGATTTCACTCATATGTGGGATATTTAAAAAATAAAAAACAAAATAAATGAATAACCAAATCAAATAAAAACAAACACATGGACTCATGATTACCAGAGAGGAAGAGATGGGAGAAGGATGAATGGGTAAAGGAAATCAACTGTATGGTGATGGATGGAACCTAAATTTTTGATGGTCGGCACATTTGTGGCTCAGCTGGTAAAGAATCCACCTGCAATGTGGGAGACCTGGGTTCAATCCCTGAGTTGGGGAGATCCCCTGGAGAAGGGACCGGCTACCCACTCCAGTATTCTGGCCTGGAGAATTCATGGGGTTGCAAAGAGTCAGACACAACTGAGCAACTCTCACTTTCGCTTTTTCACATTGTAGGATATACAGAAGTAGAAATATAATACGTACACATGAAACTCATATCATGTTATAATCCAGTGTTACATCAATAAAAAATAAATTAAAAAGGCCAAGACATGTTAAGCTTCCAAACTTACTGGTTGAGTGATGACTTAACTAGAAAAAGCCTAGCTTAGAGGATGAGTGTATGTGTGTGTATTTGTGTGTGTTTGTCCAAATAAGCCTTTGTGTGTCTGCCCAGAATGCGGTTCACATTCAGTGATGTTGCAGATCCAATTCATGTATTTATCAGTTCAGTTCAGTTCAGTCGCTCAGTCGTGTCTGTCTCTTTGCACCCCCATGGACTGCAGCACACCAGGCTTCCTTGTCCATCACCAACTCCCGGAGCTTGCTCAAACTCATGTCCATCAAGTCAGTGATGCCATCCAATCATCTCATCTTCTGTCGACCCCTTCACCTTCTGCCTTCAATCTATCCCCGCATTAGGGTCTTTTCTAAGAAGTCAGCTCTTCGCATCAGGTGGCCAAAGTTTTGGAGTTTCAGCTTCAGCATCAGTCCTTTCAATGAATATTCAGGACTGATTTCCTTTAAGATTGACTGGTTTGATCTCCTTGCAGCCCAAGGAATTCTCAAGAGTCTTCTCCAACACCATAGTTCAAAAGCATCTATTCTTCAGTGCTCAGCTTTCTTTATAGTCCAACTCTCACATCCGTACATGACTACTGGAAAAACTATAGCTTTGAATAGACGGACCTTTGTTGGTAAAGTAATGTCTCTACTTATTAATATGCTGTCTAGGTTGGTCATAGCTTTTCTTCCAAGGAGCAACTGTCTTTTAATTTCATGGCTGCAGTCACCATCTGCAGTGATTTTGGAGCCCAAGAAAATAAAGTCTGTCACTGTTTCCATTGTTTCCCCATCTATTTGCCATGAAGTGATGGGACCGGATGTCATGATTTTAGTTTTTTGAACGTTAAGTTTTAAGCCAACTTTTTTACTCTTCTCTTTCACTTTCATCAAGAGGCTCTTTAGTTCTTCACTTTCTGCCATAAGGGTGGTGTCATCTGCATATCTGAGGTTGTTGATATTTCTCCTGGCAATCTTGATTCCAGCTTGTGCCTCATCCAGTCCGGCATTTCACATGATGTACTGTGCATGTAAGTTAAATAAGCAGGGTGACAAATATACAGCCTTGATGTACTCCTTTACCAATTTGGAACCAGTCCGTTGTTCCATGTCCTGTTCTAACTGTTCTAACATGAATTTATATGTCCGGTTCTAACATGTATTTATAAAGGCAAATAAATAACGAGCACTTCCACTGATATACAGAGGTCACTCGCCTTGATCTGAGGATAACTCTTCTCTCCACTGAAAATGTGAGTGCATTACAAGGATGGACTGAATGGAGAATATTCCCAGCCCACCCTGTCCAAGGACAGACATTACCTGTTCTTAAGCCTCATTTCCCAGAGAAGCGGGGACTTCTTTCCACCCAGAGACCACTCTGTCTTGGATGTTTCATGCTCTCTTGCTGACTTTGAAACACAAGTCCACATCCCTCAGTGGCCCTGCCTTCTGACCCACAGCTTCATCTTATGAAAACCCTGGCCCATAGCTTTGCCTATCATGACCCTGCTTGTGACTCAGCTGCATTCTATCCCAGCCCTAGAATCGCTTTATGAGCAGCTCCCACGTGTGCAAGTTGATTGGCTGGGCCATTCCCTGGGGACCAAGAAAAGTACCCAAGTCTTGTTTGGCCAGGTGGAAGCCAGATGTGTTAGGGTGGCCAACAGCCTTCCTCACTGGCTCCCAGTAAGTGCCTCTCGGGTGACCTGACCCACTTTGGTGGCCGCAGGAAGGGAGTTTTGTGGCTAAAAGGTTGCACAGAAGTTCAGGAGAGGTTCATGCTCTAGTGAAAATCACATTAGCCAAAAAGCTGTGTGTAGCCTACGTTAGAGATGGGGACTGTCCAGAAGACACCAAACCTCTGAATGCCGTGCATCTGGCTGTTTCAGAGCACAGGGAACCCTCGTCGGGTGGGGATTCTTAGTGCCTTGGAGTCCTGACTATTTGAACAGGAATCGGGATTTGTTCAGCTGCAAGACAGTAAATAATTAACAGTGGTTTAAACCAGTGATTTCCAAATTTTAATGTGCAGACAAATCTCCTGGGTTCCTTGTTAAACAGCAGCTTCTAATTGATTAGGTCTGGGTTCGTGGCTGTAAGAGCCTCCCAGGAGAAGCCCAAGCTTCGAGTCCAGGGACCACACTCTGAGTAGCAAGCGGTTGCACACCACAATCACCTGGGGAGCTTTAAAAACCCACCAATGCCTGAGTCCTAACCTCAGAAATTATGACTGCTCTGGAGTACAGCATGGGCGTCCATGTATTTAAATTCTCCCCAGGTGCTTCTAATATGTAGCCAAGATTAAGAACTGCTTGCTTAAGCAAGACAGACGTTTAATTATCTCACATAAAAATAAGTACAGAGAGAGGCATTCCTGGGGTTGGGTTTGGAAGTACAATGTTGTAATTAAGGAGCTCAAACATCCTCATCTGTTCTCAAACTTGATGCCTAATGGTTTCAAGATGGCTGCACAGTTCCAGACATCACATCCTAACACAGAGGAGAAATGAACAGTAGATTCTTTGCTATCTTTCTCTTAAGCAGGGATTAAAGTCTTTCACAGAACCCAGCTGCCAGCTGCCCCACCCATTCCCTTAGACATCTCATTATGTTTTTTTTTTAATTCCCAGAGGGGGTTCTAATAAGGTTACCAGATTTAGCAAATAAACATAGTCTGTCCTGAATTTAAATTGTGACATACTTATACTAAAAAACTATTCATTGCTTATCTGAAATTCAAATATCAGTATAGCAGGACACGCAGTATTTTACCTGGCTCTAAGCACGCACCCAGCCATTAACCAATCACTGACAAAAGGAAATAGGAGTATCACACTTAGCTGAGCCTCCAGCACCCCCAAGTGACCCATCCCTACATCTTTTTCGCCTGAGTACTCCTCTCTCTTTGGTCAGATCTGGGTCACATGTCTGTCTCCGAGTCAATTGCTGGGCTTAGTGGAATGGAATGTGCTGACTGGCTCTGCTTGGGTCACATTCTCCACCCTTCACAGGGAACAGGGAGAAGCCATGCCCTCAAAGCACGGTTGAGAGTGCTGTCAGCAGGAGAAGGGTGAACTGACCCTGTCTTTTATTTTCTATATTCTGGGGCCTTGCTAACCCTGGAGGGACTGCCCCTCCCAGGGATGGCCAATTCCTAGAGATAATAAACAGTTTGCCTGTGAGTGTACTTTTCAGCTACATGCCAACCAGTGCAGAGCCTACATCCCAACCATCTTTTTCAGGCCTTCACACTCTAGGCCACCATCCACCTGCCCTCGTCACCCCAGGGACAGCATCAAACAACCAGAGACAGCTCCTCTGCCCCCAAATCCGCTTGCCACTGCAAAGCCTGCTTGCCCTGCTTCTTCTACTCCTTCCCACGGAAACCACAGGCTCCTGCCCACAGTGCCCCTGTTCGTCTGCCTCTGCCCCACCAGGCACTTCCCACTACGGCCCCCAGTGGGTGGCAAGCTTCCTGGGGAACTGTGAAAAAATACCAAACTATCTCTTCAGGCTTCTCTGGTGGTGCAGTGGTTAGGAATCTGCCTGCCAAACACAGGGGAAACAAGTTCCGTCCCTGATCTGGGAAGGTTCCTCACGCCATGG
Source organism: Redunca redunca (assembly GCA_006410935.1). Lineage (NCBI taxonomy): Eukaryota > Metazoa > Chordata > Mammalia > Artiodactyla > Bovidae > Redunca > Redunca redunca. Next base: position 12,193 of record SJYQ01096230.1, read on the forward strand.
AGCAGCTACGCACGTGAGCACAGCTACTAAACCCGCGCTCTGGAACAAGAGAAGCCACCGCGGGGAGACGCGCGCACACTGCAAGTAGGGAGTCGGCCCTGCTTGCCACAACGAGGGAAAGCCCGCATGCAGCAGCAGCGAACACCCTGCACAGCCAAAAATAAATAAATAAAATTTTAAAATTACTTCTTTAATGGCAGCGATTTCCTGATCTGTTGGCCTTACCATACCTCAAATTCTCTGTTAACACACTACAGTTTAAAACAGAGGGGAAGAGGGTTTGTTTTTTTTTTCTCTCTCATCCAAAAATATACATAAGCACCTACTGTATGCCAGGCACTATTTAATCACCTGGAATATAGCCATGAACATGTTTCTGAGACACATGTTCTCATGGGGTCAGATCAGCAAACACATAAAATATACATCACATCAGAGACTGGTAAGGGCCAGCACGGAGGACAGGGAATGGGCAGGGATGGGAAGAGGTGGCAATTTTAAACAGAGCACCCAAGGAGGGCCTTACTGAGAAGGTGACATCCGAGGAGAGGCCTGAAGGAGGTAAAGGAGAGAGTCGCTCAGATAACTGTGTGAAGAGCAGGCCAGGCACAGGGAACAGCAAGTGCAAAGGCCCTGAGGTCAGGCGGGGTTTTAACTGGCTCCCCTTTGCTGTTGGACAGAGCAAAGGATTTCAAGGGAGAGAAGTGGCAGTGGTCATCTGGGCAGGACTCGGCTCTTCCCAGCACCGACCGCCCAGTCCTACTGTCAAAGAGTCGGGGAGAGTCATCCCATTAGAAAATGAATACATGCAGTCATTTCAAAGAGAAAAAAATTGCTAAATCTGACACAAAAGGAGGGAGGGATGTCAGACAGCAAAGGTGGGAGAGACTGCCACAGATGGGCAATCTAGAAAGATTGAGCAAGGCCACAGTGAGAATTTTATTCTATTTAGATACTTATTTTTTACTTATTTAGATTTTGATGCACCTAGATTTTATTCTAAATAAATGAAAACAGGGATAGAGACTTCAAAGGGGAGGGGACGTGAGCTCTCATGGTTTCCACCAGGATCCCTGGCTGCATGCGAAGAGCGAACTACAGGGACAAGGGTGGAAGCAGGGAGACCACATAAGAAGCTGGTGCCATTGTCAGGCAGGAGCTAATAAAGTCTAGACTAGGGTGTGCAGGGCAGCTGGTGAGAAGCAGCACTGTACAGACTCCATCTGTACTTGGGGGACAGGAGGTGTGGCTTGAGGCAGACAGAAGAACAAGGGTAACACCCATCTTTCAACTTGGACCACTAGGTTTATGGCTGAGCACCAGCTCTTCTCTCTTGGAAGCAACAAACATTTGCTGTAGGATCTGTGATTCCAATAAGCTAGTATGTGGCTCTGGTTGTAGTTTTGCATCCATGACTCTTGATGAAAACCAACAGAATGTCCTAGCTTAAGAAAGTGTAATGTGGACAGTGGGGAGAGCTAAACAAAGAAAGCTATGAGAGCCTTTAAAATACATTAATATTTTTTCTCTCCTTATAAAAGTGGAGAAACTGAGGCACAGTAAGGCAAAGAAACTTGTTCGAGGTCACACAGCCAGTAAGTAATCAAGCCACGATTTGATCCCAGAGCCCATATTCTTAACCACTGCCTTCAACAACAACATTTTCAGGGACTTCCCTAGTGGTCCAGTCGTTAAGATTCCACACTTTCAATGCAGAGAGGATGGGTTCTATCCCCAGTCGGAGAACTAAGATACCACACGCCATGGGGCATGGCAAAAAAATTAATAAAAGTTGAATTACTGCAGTATTTATCCAGTCTCCTGGTAGAGGATTTGAGTTGTTCCAATTTGAAAGGTTAGTTTTCATTATTATACATAACGTTGCTGACAACATCTATATAATCGTTTCTCTGCATCCTTGAGCACGAGTCTCTGGAGATGAGCTGCAGACAGTAGACGCAGTGGTCTTGGGGCCCCACACATTCTGTGGCATCGGTCAGCCCCCACCTGATGACCCTCCATTGTTAGATCAGGGCCTGAAAGTCTTTCCCGCTATTATATGAAGGAACTGGCGCTTCCTCCCAATGGCTGAACTGGCCCCAGAAGAGGCTGAGTACTTGAACGGCGCCAGATCAGCACTGCCCATCCCCAAAGCCCAGCACATGATCTCAGAGTTGGGTACAGCCACAAAGGGGCCCCTGAAAAAGGTGCCGTTTCTTTTCTGCCCATCCATGTGGCAGCTCTGACATTTCTCTGGGCTGGAGATTTCTTGGCTGAGATAATCCCAGGCTCCCTTCCAGTCCCGGGATGCAGAACAGCCGTCCATCCTAATGAGGGTCTGCTTGAGAGGACTGCTGCCAGGACACAGCAAGAAGAGGGACTTGTCCTGTTTCCCGTTTGCAAGGTGGTGGTCTGGGGACTGTAAACCACGAATGTCTCTGCCTCTCCCTCCATGGAGCGGTCACGCCTCCCTGAGTGGTCACGCACTGAGAGCTCAGAGGAACCAGTCCATGAGCTTATTGGTCCATACGTGGCCTGAGTGTCACCAAATCTTTGAACTGATTACAAAAATCCTTATGTTTCGGTGACACTTGGAGACCTTAGGGTTTTGCCACCAGGAAGTTGAGAGAGGGAAGTGTGGATGCTGCAGCCTTTGCTGGACACTGGTGGGCTGCCATCTCTGGGGTCGCACAGAGTCGGACACAACTGAAGTGACTTAGCAGCAGCAGCAGCAGTCCAGGTGTTACTGGCTTAATTCACTCCAGGAAAAGCTGCATTGAGTCTCCCTGGGTGCGCAGCTCTCCCAGGCCCAGGGGAAACTCAAGTGAGCATGGCCTTCACCTTGAGGAACGAATTGTCCATCTCTGGTCCTACCAATACCAGCCATCCGTCTCCGACCTCCTGACTTTGCAGCACGCCAGTGACGTCTGAGAACAAACGTGCCGTACTCTGTACCCCCTTCCCTGGGGTGCCCACGAACCTAGCCTGCAAGGGCAGGGGTGGTCTGTGATGAAAGCAAGCAGGAATCCCTCAGGAGAGCAAGACAAGAACTGCTCAGTCCTCACTTGGACTTTTCCCCATGTGCACATCAGCTACCCAAGGGAAGCAGGTCAAAGCATGCAGCAGATGCCAAATCCCAATACACGGGGGTTGTCTGGACTCAGTCCTTTAGAATCCTGAGTTAATTCAGCATGTCCACAAGTAGGTGACCTGCGGGGACACTGCAGCACATAAGGTAATTTTACAGGCCAAGTCCATAAACATTATTTATTTCTAAGGGATGGATTTATTTCAGAGTATATTAGAAGAAATAGAAAACGTGAACATGAACTCCATGACTTCACATCCATAACTGCTTGGGCTGAGGTTTAATTTTTAAAAATGTTTCCATTTAAAGAGGAATGTTAAATAATAGTACAGGTAGTAGTACATCGAGATGGCCCAGAACAATTGTGGGCTGGATGGGAAATGCTGAGTTCCTGGCAGGCTGGTGTTTGATCCCTGGAATTCAAGTCTCATTGGTCTGGGGAGGCCCCACCCCAGCCCATTAAAGTCACAGAGAGAGGTGTCAGGGTGACCTCACCCCTGGCCCAGTAAAATAGGAAGGTTTGCTCATGGAACAAAACTGGGTCTGTTTTTCTGCACGTGTCCCCAGGCTAATAGTGGAGAAAATGAATTTGGGTTGACTGGTCTGGCTTCACTTAAAATACGTAAAACCGGCTTCCTTCGCCCTTCGTGGTGACGGCTTCCGGGTGCTTCATCTCCCTTCCAACCTATCTGTCTGCAGCAGGCCAGGGCTGCAGAAAGAGTTTGGCTCAAATGTTTTTGTGGAAGAGATGCTAATTTATAGTCTCTCCATTAACCACTGTTTTAATGAAGCAGATTACCATCCCCAAGGGCAGACTTAACATCCAGTGTGACTTGCGTGTAGATGCTGCTGTCATTTAAAAGGATAGCTAAAACTGTATTTTAATAGTGGGCTGACATAAACCTTCCACCCACCTGTGTGGACAGGGGTGAGAGCATCTAACAAGTAAGCGTGCAAAGGCACTTACAGACAAAGACACTCAACAGTTAATTGCCTCTTAAATGAGGAGGCTGGAAACATGAGCACCCAAGACCCTGGTTTTATGTCTGGTAGAAATCAGAAATGGTTCTGCAGGCCTCTTGCTCTCTGCCCACATGGCACCTAGAGCTGCTGATTGCAGCACGTGAATTATTTACCAGTTGGTGGCTCTCCCTGCACCCGGGGGGACAGGTCTAACCAGGGGATGGCAGCCAGGCTTTGCCCCTTTTGCTTCTCACGTTGCCTCTAGAGACTCACAGAGGATGAGTCCTCAAAACGAACTGCTTCATTATGATTTATGAAGAGCAAGCAAAAGGCTGATTCTGCCCAAGGTGCCCTGGCTTCCACATTCAACAAGAACTTATTGAGCACCTACTAGGTGCCAGGCACTGTGCTTGACCAGGCTTTTCGTGGAGAGATAACATGGACTGAAATCCCCCCCGGCTGCAGGGTGGCCCCTGGGAGGCAGAGGGGTAGAGTGGACACGATGTGGCGGGTCTGGTGGTTGCTGTGGCTGCTGCCTCCTCCAAGTCACTAACGCTTAGCTCACTGTTGCAGAGTCCTGTCCCCCACCGTAGCGGAGGTGTGGTTCTAAGCCATCCACCTATGTGAACCACTTTATTTAACCCTCACAGCCCAAGAGGAGCAGAGCATTGCTAGCTTCATTTTACAGGCAAGGGAACTGCGGCACATAGGCATTAAGTAACTTACTCTAGTGGATACATGGCACAGTTAGAATTTGAACCATAGTTCAGTGAGTTTCACAATGTTTTCATCACTCTGCCATGGTGCCACTTCTTCAAGGAAATGCAATGGCTAAAAATCAGATGCCGAGCCCTGACATTCGATAGGCTTCCCACCTGGCTCAGTGGTACAGAATCGGCCTGCCAAGCAGGAGACACGAGCTTGATTCCTGGGTCAGGAAGATCCTCTGGAGGAGGAAATGGCAACTCACTCCAGTATTCTTGCCTGGGAAATCCCATGGGCAGAGGAGACTGGCGGGCTACCGTCCATGGGGTCGCAATTTAATAATCAGGACCCTGGCAGGATTCTGCCAAGGCGGTATGACAAAAAACAGACAGGAACCAACTGCTAAGCAACCCACTTGTTGTCAATGAGCGACTCCTGAGAGCTGGGTCAATGTTATCAGGTGATCAAGATCTGACCAATCAGAGCACCCCATTCTCCAGACTGTGGCGATTGGCTCTGGATGTGAGCCCCAGAGTTGCTCCAGAGGCAGTGAGCCTGGGACTTTTCAGTGGTGTTGGGAAAGAGGCATCTTCATCTGCTGGGGTGGGTAAGCTAGGAGGATATCAACCCAAAGCTGCTGGGCGTCATCCCTGATGCTTCCAAGAGAAGGCCTGCCTTAGCATAAAGCCACTATGGAGACAGAGTCCAGACGACATTGTCATTGTTTGGATTAAGCTGAATTTTATGTGATCCAATAAATCCTCTTTGGGCTTAAGCCATCTTGTTGGCTTTTCCATCTCTTGCAGCCAAAAGTGTCATGACAGATATTGTAGGAAAAGCGTTAGTGCTCCCACTTGACAGGTAATAAAACTGAGGCTTCAAGCAGAAGACAAGGGAAGGAACTGATAGTTACTATTTGCTATATGCAGTCCACTCTCCCATTGCTTCATTTAATAATATGAGGCTGGATTGCAAACCCTAGTATGTGTGATACTACCTCACAGTGAGACATTGCAAGTCATATCATTCCAAGCCTCAGTTCTTTATCCATGCAATAACTGAGCAGGGTTCTATCAGCTTATCCCCAAGGATGTTCCTTGTGGTGTTAGCACCTTATAAAGCTCTGCTCTGGAAAGGTTCCACGGTCAATAGGCCCAGGAAAGGCTGCACCCTCTGGCTTCCTCTTTAGAACATTAGTGCATTAGACAGAGGCTCTGAAAAGCCCTGTAGTCAAGACACATGCGTAGTTAACCTAGTATTTCCAAAACGTATGAGTTTGGCTCTGAATTCATCATGGATGTTAAAACCACGAATAGGAAGAAAGAAAAGATGATACTCAGTAAGTAAAATCCTGTTGTTTTCTCAAAAACTGTCATAAGGACTGAATTTTTCGATTCACTCTGGAAAAGCTCATTTCAAGTCTCTCAAAGGCTGAATAAGTGGGAAGTCATCAAGCTGCAGCCCGTGGGCCACAGGTTAGACAAAGGAAGAACTGTCCTACAAAGCAAGCTGCCAACCTGGACATGGAGTAGTTAGCCCTTGATAGGGGATGTCCATCTGTGATCGTCCAAGGACTAGATGACCTCCCCTTGAGACAGAAGGCAGAAAACAAACAGGACACTCTTGTTCTATCAGCATAACGCAGAGCACAGAGGGCTGACCTACAGAAGCCCGTGTAATCGAGACTCTCCCATGTCTGTCCATTCCAATTATCTGAGGTTTCTCAGTATTATTATCCCAAGTGATTAACCCCAGATGGGTTGGAGCTGGACAGGACAATACTCCCAGATAACCTTTCCCTTGACCCTTGCTCCATGTCCACCATGTATGAAGTTGAATTTCCTCTGCTGGCTCACCTGTGCTTGTGTCTCCAGACAGATCTCATACCAGCAGCTGCAGCAGTTCCTATCCCAGCCTGGGTCCTAGCAGGAAACAGATGGCAAATCTCAAGAGGGAAACTGAGGAGGGTGTGATGGAAGAAGTGTTCACAAGATCACTGCAGGTTAAGGAAACCAAGAAAGGGGCTTTCTCTGGCGGTCCAATGGTTAAGAATCTGCCTGCCAATGTGAGGGACATGGGTTCGATCCCTGGTCCGGGAAGATCCCACGTGCCGCTGGGCAACTAAGCCTGTGCACCACAACTACTGAAGGCCGCCCTCTAAAGTCGGCAAGCCGCAACTACTGAGCCCACCTGCTGTGACTGATGAAGCCCACGTGCCCTGGAGCTCATGCTCTAGGAGAGAAGTCGCTGCAGTGTGAAATCCACACGCCGCAGCCAGAGAGTAGCCCCTGCTCTCTGCAGCTAGAGAAAGCTCGAGCACAGTGACAAAGACCTAAAACGTATATTTTAGAAAAAGAAAACCAAGAAGGGACAGTGAGGGCCCTGAGGATCAGCATCAGAGGAAAGCAATGACCTCCGTAGGCCTGAAGACAAAGGAAGAAGCTGACACAGAGCCCAGGGAGGGCTGTGGTTGCAGGAGAATGTGGTTGGCCCAAGAAAGGGAAGAAGAGAAGCTTGGCCTTTGCCAAACTCTGCACTGCAAGTCCTTTCCCCAGTATATTTCGGGGGGCGGAGTTTTTATTTTTATGAAGTCCAATTTACCTTTCTTTGTAATTGTTATTACTAGGTATGTCCTGCCTAAGGAATATTTGATTTAATCAATATATCAAAGATTTCCACCTATGTTTTCTTCAGGAGTTTCAGCTGTTACACTTAAGTCTACAATCCATTTGAATCCATTTGAAGCTCATTTTTGTAGGGTATGAGTAAGGGGTTGAAGTTCATTTTTCTCTAAATATTCATTTATTTCTGAACCATTTGTCAAAAAGACTTTCTTTTCCCCATTGAATTACTTGGGCATGTCTGTTGAGTATTATTTGAATATATTTGAGTCATGTATTTGTGGACTTTCTCTTCTGCTCCACTGGCCTCCGTGTTTTTCCTTATGCCAGTACCACCCTATCTTGATTATTGTAGCTTTATAATAGGTCTTGAAATCAGATAGTGTAAGTTTCCGAACTTAGTTATATTTATTTTTAACGATTTTAGATCCTTTGTGTTTTCATTTAAATCTTATAATCAGCTCATCAATTTCTCAAAATGTCTCCTGGAATTTCAGTTGGGATGCCATTAAATCTATAAATCAATTTGAGGAGAATTACCATCTTAACAATAATAGTAAGTCTTCTAAATCCAGGAACTAGGTATATCTTTGCATTTCTTTCAGTGTTTTGTGTGTGTGTGTGTGTGTGTGTGTGTGTGTGTGTGTGTGTGTAATTTTTAGAACACAGGTCTTGTGGATATTTGGTTAAATATATCCCGAGGTATTTTAACCTTTTCTGATGGTATTGCAAATGGCATTTTAAAATTTCATTTCCCAATTGTTCATTGCTGGTATATAGAATTTAAATTGATTTTTTTTTTTATTGATCTTCTACCCTGTGATCTTTCTAAATTTACTTATTAAATTTTCTTGTCAGTTATTTTGCTGACTCTTTAGAACAAATGTCTCTGTTGTCCAGCCTTGGTCCCCTCCTTCAGAGTAACCTCTGTGATGCGTTAAATGCATTTTTCTAGATCCTTTTTCCATATATTTTCCCCATATAATATGGGCCCACACAAAGGACATATTTTTATCTTATCTCATGTGAAAAGAAAGTGAAAGTGAAGTCGCTCAGTCATGTCTGACTCTTTGCGACCCTAGTGGACTGTAGCCCACCAGGCTCCTCCGTCCCTGGGATTCTCCAGGCGAGAATACTGGAGCGGGTTGCCATTTCCTTCTCCAGGGGATCTTCCCGACCCAGGTATCGAACCCGGGTCTCCTGCATTGCAGGCAGATGCTTTAACCTCTGAGCCACCGGGGAAGCCCCTTAACTCATGTAAATGGTATGAAACTGTGTTTTCACTCTTCAAATCGTTTTCACTCAACAGTACGTCTTGAAGATGACAGTAATAAAGATCTACAGTTTCTGTCAGGTCCCTGTGTTATTTAGATTGGAGAAAATCATAAAATTTATTGGCTGTTCTTCCGTTGCGGGACATTTAGGTCAATTGTAATTCTTTGCTATTACGAGCACTGCTGCAACGAGCATCCTCAGACGCATCTCCAGGCCCACGTGGGTAAGACTTCCCCAGCATGGACTGTGCCTGAGGTTGGACCAGCAGGTCCTGGGGTACACACAGCTGCCGTTCTCAGCGATGACAGCCTCCCTCAGCCTGGGCTCCCGGTGAGACTCGGGCCTGCAGGGCCCTGTGTTGAGCCCGAGAGGGCGGGGGTGGAGGGCCTTGCCCTGCAGCAGGGAAGAGGGATACATGTGTGCGTGGCGAGTGATAAGTACGCACGAGTACGTGTCTTTTGCACGGGGGACACAGATTATGGTATGCGTGCACACGTGGAGATGCATGTATATACAGTGTGCATGGGTATGTGAACGCATATGAACGTAGGCGTGCTGCACAGGGTCCTTGTGTGGGTGATGATTTTCAGGAGTGATAGGCAAGCACGCAGCCCGGACTTGCTATGTCTCTGTACATGTGAACATGCATCTCCATGAATGTGCTTCCCAGGCCGGTGTCTGTGCCGCTGCGGGAGGTGCAGATGCCTGCAGGTGGGTGCTCATTGTGGGCGCACACGCGGAAGTGTGTGGACATGTCAGTGGGGCTGTGATTACGACTGGCCTCTGTTAAGAGCCCCCGTTGTTCGCCAGACATGCTTCTAAGCACTTCCCATGCAGACTCGTGGAAGCCTCACAACAGCTTCACTGAGATACGTTCTTAGGTGTAAGGAAACCGAGGCACAGAAGGGTTTAATCACGCGACCCAGATCACAGTTTGGTGCTGGGATCTGGACGCAGTCTGGCCTCAGACTCAGTGATTCAGTCCCCTATATGTAAGGGTGTATAACCACAGTAGGGCACTGTGCATACCACTATTACAAGCACTGTGCCCACAAGTGTGTGTAAGACAGTGAGAAAATGCTCTGCACGTGCACACACATGGTTCCATGAATGTGCATGTATAGGGGAGTGTACATGTACAGGGGAGTGTACATGTGTGCAAACACATGCATGTGCTATAGACAACCTTTGTACAAGCGTGGATACACGCTCGCACGTATGTATCCACAGCATGCCTGTGGGTGTGTGTTCAGGCAGACACACTCATTTGGAGAAGAGGTGTGGATTTGCACTTAGGAATTGTGGAGGCATTTGAGGGCCCTGGAGGCGCTCTGAGGGAAGCTGACGGCCTCCCCTCCCTCTCCCCCTCTCCCTCCTCCCCACACTCCTCACCCAGAGGTTTCTCCTCCTCCTCCCGCTGTGTCCCTGCGGGTCCTCTCAGCTGGGGAGGAGGAAGGCAGCCTGACGGCTGAGTCTGCATTAGAGGCTGCTGCTTTGTGTTCCCGAGGCTGTGGGCGGAGTGCCAGCAGGGAGCCAAAAGCCCCTCGGGAGGAGGGCGGGCTTCCGGGAGTTGCTCCTGTCACAGGGTGCTTTGGGGGTGCACATATGAAGCTTGCCCTCATGATCACAGGGTGTGGTTCCAGAGAGAGGCTTCCACCCACGACCGAGTGTCTCCTGAGAAGTTCACAGGGGTCATGGATGGGAAAGTATGAGGACGGCACTCCCCAAGGCACCACTGCAAGTGAGAACCGAGGCTGGAGCATCTTGACCTTGGCTGAGGCATGTCCCACCTCGCAGACTCATTCTTTTCTGGGCTAAGGAACCTCACTGACATCCATGATTTCCGTGTTATGCCCACCTTTGATTTCCCTCAGGACCAGGCCTCCCTCACACTGAGCCATTGCGTGGACTGGGCAGGGCTGACCCCACTGAGGCGTGGGTGGGACCTGGGTGTGGCCAAGCAGACCCACCCATCCTCTTGGATGCTATGATTGGCTGTGGGATGGACATGTGACCCAGAATGGGCCAACGGGGGCCTGTGCTGGGGTTTTTGCTGGATCTGGTGGGAAGGGACTCTGTGCTATGGGGGAGTCTACTGGGCTGGTGGGACGGAAGCTGGCCAGCCCCTAGTGGAGACAACCTGCTTGAGAGTGAAGCCCAGACATGGAGAGAGATCGAGTCACAATTGGGTTGTTGCAGTCCCGGGATGCAGCTGGGTCAGAAACCCAGTACAGCCGACTTTAATTCCCTGAGACACTAAATTTTCTCTTTTCACTTAAGCCTGCTTGGATTGAGTTCTGCCACTTGCAACCAGAAGAATCCCTAATATTAGAGCCCAGAGTTTGCCCTGGCGACATCTAAGCAGTGGGTCCAGGCAGACACGCAGAAGGGGGACTGCTTCAGAAAGGCTGTGTGCTTGGTGTCTGAGGACCAGGTAGGCTTAGGACAGGGTGGTGCTGGGTCCCCTCACCCACCCCAGGATGGCCCCAGGGCCCAGGGGACCACAGGGAGCCGAGCACCCAGCTCACAGCCCTCTTTCCATGGGCCGCATTGGTCCTGCCAAGTTGGCTGCACCAGGTCCAGTCGGGTGGCACTGGGCAAAGACAGAGGCGGCTTCCTGGAGGACAGAATCTGAGTGGGAGGAAGGAGGAGAGGTCCACGTGACCCGTGCCTGCTTGACCAATGAACGGCTGTCCCATCTGACGCTGCACACCGTCCTGCGTCCTGCATCCTTTTCTCCACAGCTCTGCAGTCATGAGTAAAGATAACTGATAAATTCATGCATTTCTGTTTTGTCTCTGCCCCCCAAACTAGGCTGGACGTTCCATGAGGGCAGGGATTTTCATCATGGTCCTCACTGCACAGCCCTGGCACATAGTGGATACTTTCTACAAATACATTAACTGGAGGAACGAAGTCTCCCTTCTGGGCACAGCACCCCCGATTGTCCTTTGGAGAACCTCCGTCCTGCACTCTCTAGTCCGCATATCCAAGGCCACTGGCTACACCTGGGCAGGTGGTACCCACACAAGGGGCTGAAATCCCTGCCCCTCAAGCCCAAGTCCTGGCACAGACTTGCTTCTCCCAAGAGAAAAGAGGCACCGTTCCTAACTGACACAGAAGCCCCTAGGGGGCAGCCCTGGCCAGGAGCAAATCTCGTCACCTTGACCCCAGTGTTTGGGTCAGAGACGGGCATGTAACCAGACAGGTCCAGCCAGGTGAATCCTAGAAATCCGCAGGCGCCACTGTTACTGGCAAAGCCTATTAACAATTCTCGGGAAATAAAACTAGAAATAGAAATCTGAGTAATAAAGTCTAACCTTTTTCTTTTCCTTGGTGCTGCATCTGGTTTTGCTTGCTCACAGGGTGCCTCATGCAGATGTCTCGCAACTCGCCCTTCAGACCAGAGCTCCTGGTGGGAAAGGGCTGCATGGGCACCCCAGCCCCGCGGTGTGCAGGAGCACCGCCCACGACACTCAATCCAAGATGGCGGCAGTGGGCCGTGTGCAGAGATGCCCCGACTCTTTGCCACCCCGTGGACTGCAGCATGCCAGGCTCCTCCGTCATCCACTATCTCCCGGAGTTTGCTCAGATTCTTGTCCACTGAGTCGGTGATGCTCTCTAACTGTCTTATCCTCCACCGCCATCTTCTCCTTTTGCCTTCAATCTCTGCAAGCAAAAGCATCTTTCCCAATGAGTCAGCTCTTTGCATCAGGTGGCCAAAGTATTGGAGCTTCAGCTTCAGGAACAGTCTTTCCAATGAACATTCAGGGTTGATCTCCTTTAGGATTGATTGGCTTGATCTCCATGCAGGCCAACGGCCTCTAAAGAGTCTTCTCTGACACCTCAATGCAAAGGATCAATACTTCGGTCCTCAGCCTTCTTTATAGACCAACTCTCACATCTGTACATGACTACTGGAAAACCATAGCTTTGACTAGAAGGACCTCTGTCTTCCCCACTAACAAGACCCTATAAAGCAGCCTTGCCCATGGCCTATGAGGGGTGGAGCATGGGATTTAGAGTGGGACTGCACACCCCTCCATTCTTTAATCAAAAAATAAAGCTTTCCTTTGCTTCTGAACTGAATTCTGTCTCCCTCTATTGGCTTAAACAAAACCAGGTATGAGGACCCTTGTTCAGAATGGACACAGGGGTAGAAGGAAGAGAACATCTTCCTTCTAAGGTTGCTGCCCTGGTAGTGATTCTTCCCCCAGAGAGGGAAGAGGAGGGGGAAACTGCTAGAGCCCCTGGATCCAGCCCTACCTGAGGCTAGAACTATCCTCCGGCCTTTTCAGCTCTATAAGCACAACCATACATTCCTCTTTTGTTCACATCTATCAGCACTGGATTTCCTGTCCCTGACATCTGCTGGAGACCTATCTGTCTGATGCAGGAGGAGGGGCAAAGACACCCTGCCGGGCAACTGTGCGGCTAGAGGAGACCCAGTCCTTGAAAAGTCTTTTTTAAGCACTTCATATAGGAAGGGCTCCTGAAGGTGCTGGCAGACTGTGACCTCATCCCCACCAGCCCTCCTCTCCCCACCAGGTTGCCCCTTTCAGGAGTCCAGACCCAGGGCAGCCACTGCCCCCTCCTCCAGAATGAATTTCAGGTACTCACGGCTCCTCTCTTTCAGCCCAGTGATTTTCTTCTTTCCCATTCTGTCGTCTGGAAAGATGGCAAATTGAAGCACTTAATTTTCCTCCTTCAAACCAATTAATATGAAAGTGCATAGCACTGAAGTACAACAGCGAAGCCAAGTCATTTATATCAATTAGCAAAAATAAACATGAGCTTTGTGCAAACTCAAAATAAAGAACAACCTCAGAAGCATGAAGCCCAGCAGGGAAGCCTAGGAATTAGGGCCTCTGGAGCCTGGTGGAGGAAGCAGGGATTTGAGGGTGCTATTAAAATTGCATTTCACCCCATCATCCCACCATGTGCCGAGGTAAATACGTCCAGGAATCAAGAGAATTTCCAGGCAAAGTCACACCTCACTTCCCAAATTTCAGCTCAGCCAAGCTGGAATGCTGAATCTATCTCCAAAGCGTGTCCTCTGTTCACCCACGTTTCTCCGTGGCCATTGCCTCCCTGGGCTGAATTCCATCACCCTTCGTGGCCTTCCTGGATTATAACAGCCTCCTCCCTGGTCTCTTGGCTTCCATTCAATGCCCTTCAATCCAAAGCTCTGGTCATTCAACACATATTGCAGCCAGAGCAAGCTTTAGAAATGTAAATTAAATCATGCCACCCTCCACTCTGAAACCTTCAATGGCACCCCACTGCTCTTAGAATAAAATCTAAACTCCAGATCATGGCCTCCAAGGCCCTGCATGGTCTGGCCACCTCTCCAACACATCCCCTTCCAGCCTCCCCCAGCTCATGGCACTGAAGCCATGCTAACCTCTTTACTGTTCCGCTAACTCACCAAGTTCAATCCTAGCCCAGGCTCTTTGCACCTGCTGTTTCCCCACACCTTTTCCCGTGGTCTTTTCTTGTCTTTCCTGTCTCAGCTCAAATGTGACAGCCCCACCCACACCCTGCAGGTTAATGTCACTGCTGTTTATCTCCTTCACATTCACTCAGTCCACAAAGATCCGTGGAACATGAGCACCAGTCACGTTCTAGCCCTTGTGGATACAGCAATAAACAAGACAGACAAAAACGCTGCCTGGTGGAGCTCCATTCTGGCCTGGGGAATGGGGTGGGTAAGAAAATCAGCAAGTACTCCAAAAAAAATCTATCAAATGGTGAATCCCCTGAGTCCTGAGCAGACAGAAAGCCCCTTGTCAGGGTCAGGGTTAACTGGAGAGGTGACTGGTATAAATGCCAAGTCCCAGAGCCAAATATCAAAGAGGGGGTGTCTACAGGGAACTGAGGCGCCCAGAAGAAAGTGACAGGTGTCACCAGACCTTCTTCGGAATTCTAAGAGGGCAAACAAACAAGTGTCAATGAGACGTTTGATGTCTGCTCCAGCTCGTGTGCAAGCTGTAGGTCAAATTTATAAACCAGAAAGAGTTATATTTTAAAATGCTGTGTTTTAGTACACAAATTTGTATAATCAATATGTTTGAAGTCCTGGTGCATATGTTCATTGTTTAAACTATTGATGGAGATGGGGGTACAGTGTGGGGTCTCTGCTCCCCATCCCCCGCCCCTGGGGAATTCAGCAGAGCCCAGGGCACTGGGAGGGCTCCCTCAGGCACAGGGGGAAAGTGTGCCGAGTAGCCAAATAGTAACAAAGTCTTCCAATTAAATGCACACACACTACACGCCAGGCCCCATGTCAGTGATCACATGTGTGATTTCGTTGACTTCTCAGGACAACCCCATTCTGCCAAGTCTTGTTATTATTATTTGCAAATGAGGGAATAGAGGAGTAGCATTTTTGACAAGGTCGCACAGCTCTTAAGCAGCAGAGTTGGGACTTAAACCCGAGTTCACAAGACTTATCAAAGTCAATTCGTCCCAGTTTGCCCAGAACTGTCCCAACTTGAACACTGAAAGTCCCACATCCTGGAAACCCCTTTAGCCCCAGAAAACCCAGGACTTTTGTCACCCAAAACAGCACTCATGCTTTGAACCACAAAGGTAAATGGTTTCTTTTTTTTTTTTTGGCTGACCTTGGTACACAACTGTTAACCAGACTACAGACCTTATCCAGTCTCATCACTAGCTACGTGTGCTCATTTGTGTGTCTGTGTGTGTATCCCCATATGCACGTGCATACTGCCCTATGCAATTTTATCCCACATATAGGTTCACGTACCCATGACAGCCAGCAAGATATAGGATTGTCCCTTCACGACAAAGGAAAGCCCTTGTGCTGCCCCGTTATAAAATTCACACCCACTCCACTCAAAACCCCACTCCCATTTCTACCACCCGGCAACTACTAAGGCATTCTGTCTCTATAGTTTTGTCATTTCGAGAGTGTCATGTAACGGAATCACCCAATTTGTAACCCTTCGCAATTGTCTTTTTCATTCAGCATAATGCCCTTGAGATCCACCAGGGCGGCTGCGTGTATCAATAATTCACTCCATTTTATGACTTAGTCGTATTCCGTGCTTCCATGACAGAGACGTGCTAGTGTTTGTTTAAACATTCACCTCTGGAGGACATTTGGGTTGTGTCTTTTTCATTTGATGGCTTGAGCTCTGTCAGAGGTAAAGCAAGAGTGTCAAGATGGACAGAGGCTTGACCCTGTCAACCTGCGCAGTCAGAGCAGAGTCTGAACAAAGGGACAGCTGGGGTGCAGGAAGCTGTGTTAGGGAGTAGGCCATTATTCAGGTACAAGTCACAGGAACCCAAAGCAAAAGCGGTAGATTTTTGGCTTATGGAACCGAAGAGTGCAAGAACTGGACTGCTTCAGGCATGGCTGGATCCAGGGACTCCAATGATGCCATCAAATCTGGTCTTCCTCATCTTCTCTCTCTTCCTCTCCTCCCTCTCCCTCTCCCTTCCTTTCTTCTCTCTCTCTCCCTCCTTCCCTTTGGCTCTACCTTCCTTTCTGCTGACTTTATTCCCCACAAGCCCACTCTGAGTAGCAGCACAGGAAGCCCCCAGCCTCCTTCATACCCTCTCGGTACCCTCAAGGAAAGGGAGTGTTTCTTTCCAGCTGATTCCAGGAGCTCCACCTCCTGAGCCGATCACTGAGGCTGGGGGAACGCACCACTCCGATTAGCTAGACCTTGGCCACATGCCCTCTCCCTGAACCAGAGTAGAACTGGCCTGAGAGTGGGGAGCAGAGATTCTCCAAGGGAAACCTGGGTCAGTGTCACCAGAAGACAAAGGAGGGATGAATGTCCGAGGGGCACCGCAGCAGGTGACCGCTGCTGAAGGAACGCTCTGCCAGCGTGTTCAGGATCTGCTTCAGCTAAAAGCCAGTGACTGGCACAGGCCAGCGGAGAGGTGAGCGAGGCACCGCGGGAATACTCCGAAAGCTCACGATCCTCCCAAGCCCACACAAATACTTTAGTTTCTTTGAAAATCATGAACAAAAAATGAAAATGATCTGTCTTGAAATACATTCATCTTTATACTAACAAAGTCATAAAACCATCTTTATTTATTAATTTAAGGAAGAAGGGATCTGTGACTCTTAACCCAGTGGGACTAGGAATTTTCTTGGACTTGGTGGACAAAAGGAGGCAATTAGGAAGGTGCCCAAATTCTGCCCTGGCATTTAAAGGAATGGTTGGCTCATCTTAAGGAAGCTGAGTGAAGAGTTCAGTGTCAGCTGACTTAGCTGAAAGTACTAATGCACTCATCTCACACACTGGTAAAGTAATGCTCAAAATTCGCCAAGCCAGGCTTTAGCAACATGTGAACCGTGAACTTCCAGATGTTCAAGCTGGTTTTAGAAAAGGCAGAGGAACCAAAGATCAAATTGCCAACATCTGCTGGATCATGGAAAAAGCAAGAGAGTTCCAGAAAAACATCTATTTCTGCTTTATTGATTATGCCAAAGCCTTTGACTGTGTGGATCACAATAAACTGTGGAAAATTCTGAAATAGATGGGAATACCAGACCACCTGACCTGCGTCTTGAGAAACCAAATGCAGGCCAGGAAGCAACAGGTAGAACTGGACATGGAACAACAGACTGGTTCCAAATCGGAAAAGGAGTACGTCAAGGCTATACATTGTCACCCTGCTTATTTAACTTCTATGCAGAGTACATCATGAGAAACACTGGGCTGGAAAAAGCATAAGCTGGTATCAAGATTGCCGGGAGAAATCTCAATAACCTCAGATATGCAGATGACACCACCCTTATGGCAGAAAGTGAAGAGGAGCTAAAAAGTCTCTTGATGAAAGTGAAAGTGGAGAGTGAAAAAGTTGACTTAAAGCTCATCATTCAGAAAACGAAGATCATGGCATCTGGTCCCATCACATCACTTCATGGGAAATAGATGGGGAAACAGTGGAAACAGTGTCAGATTTTATTTTGGGGAGCTCCAAAATCACTGCAGATGGTGATTGCAGCTGTGAAATTAAAAGACCCTTACTCCTTGGAAGGAAAGTTATGACCAACCTAGAGAGCATATTCAAAAGCAGAGATATTACTTTGCCAACAAAGGTCCGTCTAGTCAAGGCTATGGTTTTTCCCATGGTCATGTAT
>SJYQ01096230.1:30019-58215 GCA_006410935.1 Redunca redunca
AGCCCTGGGATTTCTTTGGAAGGAATGATGCTAAAGCTGAAACTCCAGTACTTTGGCCACCTCATGCAAAGAGTTGACTCGTTGGAAAAGACTCTGATGCTGGGAGGGATTGGGAGCAGGAGGAGAAGGGAACAACAGAGGATGAGATAGCTGGATGGCATCACCGACTTGATGGACATGAGTTTGGGTGAACTCCGGGAGTTGGTGATGGACAGGGAGGCCTGGAGTGCTGCGATTCATGGGGTTGCAAAGAGTCAGACACGACTGAGCGACTGACCTGAACTGACTGAAAGTTGCCAACTTTGGGGTTTGAATCCTGGATCCATGACCACTTGGCAGAGCAGCCTTGAGCAAGGCTCCTAACTTCTCTGAGCCTCCTGTTGCCTGTCCATAAAATGGGCACAAGAATTATTTTCTCTGAGTTGTCATGGGGATTAAATGAGACACTGTATAGCTGAGCAAAGAATTCAGCATTAGTCAATGCCTAATAACTAAAATCAGAATCTGAGTTTGTGGAAACCTAAGATTAGAACCTGAGAGACCAGAAATGAGGGGATACCTGAAGCTATGAGCAGAGGAGCTGCCGGAGGGAGCAGGTAGAGAGAGTGGGGGGAGGCGGAATTCTGGGACATGCAGACATTAGGAGGAGGAGACAGCAAGAGATGGAGGAGGAAATACTGACCCTGAGATCTTGGAAGCCAGGAGAGTAATGGGCATTAGGACATTGGAGGTCATTACCAGAACTGGATCCAGCAAAACAGTCCAAAATAAGTGATGGAGAAAGAATCTGGAAAGAAATAGATATCTTTGGTTCTGTCTGAGCAGTTTCTAGGCCCCTTGCTTTTTACTAATTATTCCTTCATTCAAGCAACAAATACTCACTGGGCTTATTCCATTGGGTATTGGCCTCAAGGTCCTCCACTTAGGGTGTTCCTGCTGCATGGTTGTTCTGGAGTACTCCTGAGTTCCACCTGGTCTATTTCTCAGCCATCTATGATCGTCTGAACAATCTTATTGCATCCAGTAAATTCCCATTTTGCCTCAGTTAACTGAATTCAGCTTCTGTTATTGGAAATCAAGGAAATCAAGTGGATAGCTCATCCCCCACAGTTGGTCTACGTGTTTTGGGAGGAGACAACTCCCACACCCGGTGTAAAAATGGGCATGACCTAAGCCTGGCCAACCAGAGCAGACGGTCCTTTAGGCAGAGTGAGTGGTTCTCACTAGTCCAGTGAGTCAGTCTGGGAAATTGCTGGAGCTCTCACAAAGAAGAAAGGATCTTTGGGGTTGCTAAGCTGGTGAAATAGCATGCTACAGTTAGTGGGGACCGTCTCCACCACTGTGAGAGAACAGTCTTCCAGCGAGTGAGGGATGAGAGATGGAGGCAAATATTTCACAGTCATAGTCAAGCTCCTGGATCCAGCCCATCCTGAAACCCCTGGACTTGCCCACGACTAGGCCAATAACTTCCCATTTTGGCTCAAGTGTGTGAGTCAGACTTCCATCTTTTCAATCAAACTAATCTCTGTCTACTACAAAGATTACAGTGCTATAAAAGCAAGGGGCATTCTCCATGGTTCTTCCCGGGCAAATGGCTTCAGAGACGAATGTTATAACTAAATGTGAAAACACAGTACACACAGTAGGTCCTCCATATTTGCCACTCACCTCCCACCACCCAGGGGGACTCACACGAGTTTGCCAGTAAGAAGAAAAGGGGAGGGGGGGGCGGGGCGCAAGCTATTTTTTCAAATCAACAACGTACCAAGGTCAACAAAAGGAACTTCGTATCTCTCTGCTTGCTAAACTCAAACACCTTTCCACATCAGCTTTTTATCACAGTCTTGGGCCACCCAAATTATTCCAAAATAGACATCCTAAATTCTAAGAACATAAGCAAAGCTAGTGTTAATGATATGTTGAATGCCTGTTAGAACTCATGTTAGTTTTACTTCAAATTTATAGGCCTAGAGAGGTACATTTATAATATATGATGCGTACATTTTTATTACATTGGGGGACCCATGTATAATCAACATGGACTCCTGATTTATTACCATCTTTATAAAACTTGGAGTATAATTTCATTACTTTTAAATATTTACAGAGGTTCAAAGTTGTAGCTTTGGTTTTATGACCTTTGGTGAAATAACATGGTCTCATCTGTGACTTGGTTGATGCTAAGTCCTTGGTTAGGAAACAACCAAAAAGAAGAATCTTGGGCCTTAGGGTGGTGCAAGTAGTGTTCTGATGACCCTGGGGGGAGGCAGTGTCCCGCAGCTGGGCCTGGGGAGGAGGGAGGGCATTTATGTGGAAATAAACCCCAGAGAGTGGGCCAGCAGGGCTGCCTCAGAGCTCGGAGAAGACCCCCATTCCTGTGAGCCAGGGGCCACGGAGCAGACCTCAGGGAAGAGGCAGGACTGGGCTGGACTGTGAGGGGCCAGGGGTCTCAGGAGGTGGAGGAGCTGTGGGTAGAGCTTCCCAAGGGAACCATGTGACAGGTGCCATTGTGGAAACGTTTCTTTCCCTCCCAAGATGCTGTGGTTGACGTCCCCAGGCTCTAAGAAGCTCAGGTTTCACTCGGTTGTTTCTTCCATAAATCTTCCCCAGACATGCTTGGATTAGAGACTGAAAGGAAAGTGAAAGTGAAGTCGCTCAGTCGTGTCCAACTCTTTGCGACCCCGTGGAATATAGCCCACCAGGCTCCTCCGTCCATGGGATTCTCCAGGCAAGAATACTGGAGTGGGTTGCCATTTCCTTCTCCAGGGGATCTTCCCGACCCAGGGATCGAACCCAGGTCTCCTGCATTGCGGGCAGATGCTTTAACCTCTGAGCCACCAGGGATGCCACCAGAGACTGAAAGGACAGGGTGTAAATCCATGAAGGGAGGACGATGCTCTTTGTCTAGAGGAGGAAGAGTCTAAATAAAGCCCTTGTTCTGGAATCGTGGTTGTCAGCAGGACTAGTGGGTGGGCACTGGATAAAAAGTGGGAGTTTGTATGCAGTATGAAGCTCCTTCCAAGGGATCTGAGTGATGCCATTGGACAGAATGGGTCCTTCTAATGGTTTCCACAGTGTGTGTGTGTGTGTGTGTGTGTGTGTGTGTGTGTGTGTATCAGCAGTAGATTCAACTGTAAGTGACAGTAAATCCATTTCAGAGTGCCTCAGGAAAAACACAAGATAATTTCCTCTCTGGCTAACAAAGCCCAGAAGTAAGCAGCCAGGGTTAATGGGATGGCTTCACTCTAATCAGTGATTCCGGCTCCTTTTATATTATCATTCTGTCAACCACAACATGAGGCTTCTACCTCATGATCCAAGATGGCTGCATGAGCTCCAGCCATCACACTAACATCGCAGTCAGCAGCAAGGAAGAAGGCACAAAAAAGCATGTCCCTCTTCCTTTAAGACACTTTCTGAAAATTATATATGGTACTTCTGGTGTCATTCCACTGGCAATGATTTAATTACATAGCCACATCTAACTGCAAAGGAAGCTGAGAAATGTAGTCATTATTTTGGGCAGCAATGTGCCAGCCATCGTCTTTCTTCCCTAAGGAAGAAAGGGAAAACAACATTGGGGGAACAGTCTCTTCCATACTGTGTCTGAGTGTTTAGGTCCCGAGGTATATTGAGTGGATATGTACCTACCTTTGTTTGTAACAACACTCACTATAAGTTATTAAGTCCCCACTCCACAAATACTGCTGTATGAATGAAAGAACAAATGAATGAGGATGGTCCGTGAGTGTCTTGGAGATGTGCATGTGTATGTGAACAGATGGGTCAAGCAGGAGTCTGTGTGTTCATGCATATGTGTGTATTCATTAATTCACTTAGCATTCAGCTAATATTTACTGAGCATTGATTATGTATGGACTGTGCTGCAAACATGGCAGTCAAGGTTCCTGCCCTCATGGAATCAGAGTCCAATGGAAGACACAGACAAAACCCAAGCTCATCAATAAAACAAAATAATATTACAATAACATTAGCATGATAAAGACAATCAACAGTGTGGGGAAAACAGAGGCATCCAGTAAGCACAGAAGCATTGTGAATGGTGTCCCTGAGGAGCTGACGTTTTAAGGAGACACATCAGCCCCCACACCCCTAATATCTGCCTCCAGTTCAGACCCTTCTCATAGCTCCAGGCTCTGAGCTCCAGATNTCAGCCTTCTTCACAGTCCAACTCTCACATACCAAAAAAATATACACAAACATCTACAAGTTGATAGTGAGGCCAGCACAGCATTATCAATCCTATTTCTATACCATAGCAATGTACAATTAAAAATAATTTTAAGTACCATTTACAAAAGCTTTTCAAAAATGAAATATTTAAGTATAAATCTAACGAACATATATACAGTTCCATGCTTTAAATTACAAAACCCTTATGAAAGAATCAAAGAAGACCTAAATACATGGAAAGATACACCACGTTCATAAACGGGAAGACTTGACAAAGTCAAATGTCAGTTCTCCCAAATTCATTTACAGATTTAATATAATATCAATCAATATGCCAGCAGAGTTTTTATACACATAGACAAGCTAACTGTGAAAGTGTAGAGGCAGGGGCAAAGGAACTAGACTAGCTCAAACAATCTGGCAAAGAAATAATAAGGTTGAAGAATCACCACTCTTGGGACTTCCCTGGCGGCCCAGTGGTTAAGAATCTGCCTGGTAATACAGGGGACTCAGGTTTGATCTCTGGTCCGGGAAGATCTCACATGCTGAGAAGCAACTAAGCTCCAGCACCACAACCACTGAGCTCATGTGTCTAGAGCCCGTGCTCCGCATCAAGAGAAGCCACTGCAGTGAGAAGCTGGCGCTCCGCAATGAAGAGTAGCCCCTGCTCACTGGAACTAGAGAACGCCCGGGCACAGCAACGAAGACCCAGCACAGTCAATAGCAAACAAGTGATTAGAAAAGGAAAGACTCCCTCCTCCTACGGACTTCCCTGATTGTCCAGTGGCTAAGACTCCACGCTTACACTGCAGGAGACACAGGTTCGATCCTTAGCCGGAAAAGTTTCTCACGCCACACAGTACAGCCAAAACGAAAGAAGCATCATTCCATTTTAAGACTAAATATAAAGCTACGTCAATTAAGACAGTGTGGTATCGATGAAGGAATGGACACACAGATTCACAAAAGACAGTAAGAGTCCAGATCAGGCCCACAAAAATATCACCAACTCTACTTGACAAAGTACAAAAGCCAATCAATGGAGAACAGACAGTTCACTCCACAGTGTTGGAACAACTGGCTGTATATATGGGGAAAAAATGAAATAGACCTCACCTTCAACCTCACATCCTGTATAAAAATTAACTTAAAATGGATCACAGATCTAGATGTAAAACAAAAAACTACAAAATTCTCTCACTTCCACTGGAACGGTGGCTTAGAATAAGTTATTAAATGGAGGTGGTGAAGGGAACAGGATGGACTTTCTTCTCACCCAGCTGTATGGACCTGCGTTCAACCCAGAGTATGACTTCTGCTCATACCTGTGGGGCGGGCATGTCACCAGGGTGGGGACAGGGCTCCTTTCTTCCCTGTGTCCCCAGCACCCAGCACAACCCTAGACCAGGGGTGCACACACACTGCCTCCACATGGCATGTCCCAGTGAGGGGTCTGCGGGCCACCTCTCCCCCCACCCCCTCTGCAGCCTGGGGCCCAGCAGCTTCCAGGCAGTTCCTCAGCCCCGGGCGTGTGTCTGCCCGGACTCCTCAGGCCCTGGCCTCTGGGGGCTCAAGTGTCAGCTGTGCCTGATCAGAGAGGGAGGTGGCGCAGGGGCAGGGTGAGGAAGAGAAGACAAGCAGACAGAAGGGCCTCGGAGGCCCCGGAAAAGCCCCCTTTCAGCAGCTGCTGGGGCTCGCGGTGCACTCGACAGGCCTCACCAGCAGCTCCAGTCCTCACCGAGAGCCTGACACAGGTCACGGCCGGGCACCCCAGGGCAGACGCAGCCCGAGGGTGAGCAGGGGTGGAGGGTGTTCCGCACTCAGACACGGGGAAGTCAGGAGGGCCAGCAGGCCTGAAGGAGCCACACTGCCCAGCGGGTGCCCAGCATGTAAGGCCCTGCTCTGCCCTGTGCCCTGTGGTCCTGCCCTCGTTTGTCTTCAGATCCTGGCACCCTCCAGGTGGGACTGGCGAGGCCCCTGTCAGAGCCACTTTCAGAGACCTGTGTCCGCCCGCCTGCAGCCGTCCAGGAAGCCAGGTCCCCAGCGCCCTCCTGTCACAGCCCTGGCCCTGAGTGCCCAGTCTGGGGAGCGGCCCCTGCCGGGAAGCTTCAGCTGACAGAGTATCGATCAGAGCGCTGATCGATGGGAGCCTTGAACTGCCCGGCTTCCTGCAGGACCTCGTGACCCTCTGCTCCAGGAGCCCGTCTTCCCGGGGCCAGAGGAGCACACGGAGGCTGTGGCAGGAGGCAGGTGGGCACAGGAAGACGAGGACCCAGGGGACTCAAGACCCGAGGTTCTGCTCTGCCACCATCTCGGCCCTGAAAGTCGGCATTCTAACTTCTCGAGCTTTATTATAAGTAATTAATAGGAGCAGCAATTTACTCTCTGTGAGTTACAGATGCCCGGGGTCCAGGGACAGTAACTCACGGGTCCTGGGATTCGTACTGCTGAGACAGGCATTTGAGACTTTTTCCCACGGCCATATTCACGCACTATCTAGAAACAGCACCTGGTACTTAGCAGGAGGTCGGCAAACAACCGGGGAATAAATGAAGGGACAAAAATGAGCAGAGAGGGAGCAGAGTGCTGGTGGGAGACACTGGGTAACACTCCCGCGGGGTCTCTTATGTGAGGGACCTCTCTGGGGCTCTGCATCTTATTCATTCATTCATTGAGTATTTCACCCAAGCAAGTCTTTACTGAGCATCTACTATGCGCCAGCAGTTATTGTGAGTTACAGAGGTATGAGCGAGAAGTACAACACAGTGTGCCCAGCAGTGGTGCAGACCGCGGGGAGAGCTGAGGTGGGAGGGAGGAAGTATCCGGGGTCAGAGGTGGGACTTTAAAATGCAGTGGCCAAGGACTGTCTCACACAGAAGTGACCTGAGTCAAGACCTCAGGGAGGCTGTTCCATCCTTCCAACTACCCTGTGAGAGAGAGAGAACAACCATCTTTATTTTCCATGTGAGTAAAGTGAGGCTCAGAAGGGTTCAGTTACTAGTCCACAGCCACACAGCACCGAGGGGCAGAGCAGGTTCCAGCGCCCACCGGCTGGAACTTGGCTCCTTCCCGGTCTCCCCTAGACTCTCAGGGCGCTCTGGGTCTGGGGGCGTCCCAGGCTGTGTCTCCCCTTCCCCGGCTCTGGGGTGGCTGTGGCAGCTGCCAAGGAAGGAGCAGAGGACCCCTCACCCTTTCCCCTGGGGACTCCGTGTCCTCCCCCCTGACCATCCCCATCACCACCAATTATCTAACAAGCAAGGAGGAAAGACGTTGAGAACACAGCTAGAATTCACTTCCATATTAATTCTGGAACCTCATTTTCAGCAGATAATTAAATTACTTTTTAATTACAAACAGAATATGTGTGCACTGCCGCTGAATGGGCGCGGGCGAGCGCGGAGGGGAGAGGAATGAACACACTCTGCAGGAAGGGCCGGGCGGGCGTCTCCCGTCCACGTCCCCACACATCAGAACACACGTGGGCCGCCCTGCGGGGCCCAGGGATGAGGGTTCCTCCTCGGTCTCGTCTGCAGGTCACGCGCGGGTCCAGGTGCCCCAGCTGCCCGATCGCCAGGGAGACCCCTCGGGTCTGCGCGCGGCTCCGCCCCCGCGGGCAGCGCTCCCCACAGCCGCCTCCTTCCACGGCCCGGCGGCTTCAGAAGTTTCAGCTGAAACCAGGACAAGCATCGCTCTGTGTCCTCGCTGTCAGACCCGCTCATGCTCGGGGGGCATCCTGACCCAAGGGCGTCCGAAGCCAGCACGGAGCCCACCCCAGTGCCCAGAGTCCCTGCAGGAAGCAGCCGCAGACCTCCCTTCCTGGGGACGTGGGCAGCCTCGCGCCGGCAGAGGCTGGCCGTCCCCTCCTGCCCCTTCCTGGGGAGACTCGGGCCGCCCGGCTGGAGCGTCCAGACCAGGTCAGTGCTGGAGGGAGTCCCCCGGGAGGACCGCCTCCTGGTCACCCATAGGTGATTCCCGTGGACCGTCCCCAGCGCTGGCCGCCCTGTGACTGAGGCAGGATGGCCTGGTGGGCAGACCCGGGCTCCACGGCTGCCCCTGCGGGGTGCTGGGTGCCCCTGCGTCGGCGCAGCCTGGCCCGGGGCGGGGAGGGGGCCCCTGAGGGGGCCGGGCCCAGGCCATCCGGGAGGGCCGGACACAGATGGTGCCGGAGCAGCCCTGTCTCGAAGAGCCGCCCTCGCCCTGAAGGTGCCTTCTGTCAGCTTCCCCGCCATCCTTCACCCTCCACCCCTGCGGTGGGACCCGAGTCTCGGCACAATGAGCTCCCCGAGCAGATGGCGGTCCCCAGTCCCCGGTCACGTCCTGCCTGCCTTTCACATGAAAATGGGGGGAGACGGCCAGACAGATGTCCACCAAGCCGGCCCGGCCGGGCAGTGGGGACCCAAGGCCACGTCCTCACCAGGTGCCTGGAGCGGACCCTGAACAAACAGCCTCTGCTGGGCGCTTCTCCCACCCGCAGCCTCCCTCCCCCAACCCTGTCCATCCTCAACCCAGAAAAATGACACCCGTTTCCCCGTCCTCCACACCAGCCCCTCCTCTGAGGCCACAGGATGGGACTCCCCAGCCGGCTGGACTGTCTCAGGCCTGGTGAGTGTGCACAGGGCCCCCCATTTTGAGCAAGGCCCCCACCCCAACACAGTGCAGAGTACACGCCATTCTCCTCCCCTCCACTTACCCCAGCCTCAAGACTGTCCAGGAAGCCCTGCTTGTCCTGCTCCCGGAACACTCTTCCCAAGACAGATGTCTCACCCCTAACCTCCTTCGGGTGTCTGTTTAACTGGCATCATCCCGGGCTCTCTCTGAGCACCTTGCCTAAAACTGCATAGCATCCCAACTCCTGGCATTTCCTACCCTCCCACCTCCACTTCGGCTTTCTTCTCTCCATAGCACTTGGCATCCTCTTAATGTTATAATAACTTCTCTATTTTGTTTACCGTCTCTCACTCCTCACGGGAACATCAGCTCCAAGAACGAAGGGACTTCTGTTTGTTTTACTGGCTGATCTATCTCATGTCCTTTGAACAGTTCTTCGAACATCCCTGGCACATAGATGGTCAGAGAAAACTTGCCACACGAATGAGTAAACCAGGGGTCAAACAAAGGAGCTGGGGTGAGTGGGCTGGTAAACAAGAGAAGACTTCCTGGAAGAGGGGATGTGAGTTGGGATGGATGGGATTAGGAAAGGCTTTATGGGAAAAAATTCCAGGTAGCATAACAGATTCAAAACCAACTGCAGTTTCCCCGGGGCCCGGAGTTGGGATATCACAGGTACAGACTTCCTTTCTGTCCCCCTCAAATGCTTAGATCTTATGGTGTCTGACGATGGTTCTTTGAAAATTCATTCAATGTTTTATTCATCCTTAAATTCTTTAACGCCGCAAATCAAACAGTCACTGGGTGCTTTGCTAACCAAGTTCCAGGCTCCTGTGTTGCAAATAACTGTGCTCTTTTGCATACCAAGCAGACCTCTCTCTGTCCCCGGAGAATGAATTTCTCCTGGTGTTCATCACTCTAATTGCATCCACAGTGGGGCAGAGCAAACATCTTCTCTTCTCGATTTGCATTATGCAAAACCTTAATCTCAAGTTTCTGAAAACAGTGTGAATGATTCACAGCCTTCTGACGCCAGGAAATGCACTGCTTAATCTGCCAGTCCATATAAATGAGATTTATTGGGGGGAAATAAAGGAGCCTTGATACTATAAACTATTGGGGAATAATCATTCGTGAGTGTGGATGCTCCATAAATCTGCTTCTTAGGGAAAAAAAATGGGGCAGCTGACCACACACATATGGCTGGATTTATGGCCTCCGTTCAATTATCAAATTGAAAAGGACAGTGGACTTCTGTCTCGGGCAAACTCCTGTGCTGTCTGGGGCAGGGCTGGCCTTCTGTGAACCGGGGGCAATCTGGCCTAAGAAAGGCCCCTGGAAGGTAAGGCAGGAAAGGATGCTCAGGGTTGTAGCAAGAGCACACAGTATGAGATAGATGACATTTTAGCCACGCTGGGCATGTTCACTGCTTTGTGACATCAGGCAGGTGACTTAAGCCCTCTGGGCTTGAATGTCCTCACCAGGCATTGGGACTAATGAAATCTACCCAAACCTAGCAAACCTACCAAAACAGGTGGTTGAGAGTTAGATGCAGGTCTGAATGGAATCTCTGTTGGGCATGTAATCTGTGCCAGGCCCGGGTCTATGCCCTGGGGAAACAGGAGAGACCATGATGGACAAGGACCCTGACCTCAGGGTGCTTGGAGAGAACAGACCAGGGAAGAAGCCTGCTTCCCTGGGGAAGCTCAGACAAGGGTAAGGTCTAGGAAGTGAGTGCTACGGGGCCTGTGACAGTGGCCACGGAGAGGGACAGTAACCTCAGCCAGATGACTCATCAGACCCAAGACTGCGACAGTGAGTGTGGGCGACAACAGCCCTCTCACATGCTGGCCAAGGTCGACAGTGCCAATCAGAGCCACAGACCCGGGCAGTTCTGCTCCCCAGCAGCCACCAGCTGTGGGTGTGCTGGGTTCGGTTACTGGGTGTCAGGGCCAAATGCAACCAAATATATTCATTAACAGATTTATTATTATTACTATTTTCATTACCATTTTACAGATGAGGAAATTGAGATCTACTGTAGAATTTACAACCAGCAAGACATTCCTATTTGAGGACTTCCTTCCCTGGTGGTCCAGTGGCCAAGATTCCATGCTCCCCAAGCAGGGGGCCTGGGTTCTATCCCTGGTCAAGGAACTAGCTCCCACATGCCACAACCAACAATCTTGCATGCTTCAGTGAAGACTGAAGATCCCATGTGCTGCAACTAACCCCCAGCACAGTCCAATAAATAAATTTTATTTTTAAACAAACCTCTCTTAGAAACAAAAGAACATACCTATTTGATACACACTCTATCTTCCATCTCTCAACTCATTTGCCTGGATGACTAAGGAAAGGAATGCCTTGCACCTTTTACCAGGTCTTAAGCTATTGTCTTTCTGC
The DNA here is from genome assembly GCA_006410935.1 of Redunca redunca. Taxonomy (NCBI): domain Eukaryota; kingdom Metazoa; phylum Chordata; class Mammalia; order Artiodactyla; family Bovidae; genus Redunca; species Redunca redunca. The sequence continues at coordinate 41,228 of SJYQ01096230.1, forward strand.
TGAGAACCCTCCCTTCTACGTGCAACTCTGTGATCCTGGGGTTGTCTCTGCAAGCTTTGTTAGCGCTCCAGTAGGGAGGGCTAGAGGAAAACTTAAGAGACTGGACAGGAAGAAAGGATTTGCTCTTTCCTACCGGCTTCCTGCCCCTGTTTTGTCGCTTCTTCCTGTTGTATCGTCCCTGTTAATGTCACCCTAGTGCCCTCAGACACAGCAGCACCAACCAGCCGGGACTAGGTGATTCTCAGCCCCGTAGTTCCAGTTCTGCAAGGTCCCTCTCCCAAGCTTCTCTTTTACTCACTACAGCCCTTCCCTCGGTTCCCCAGCCTTAAAGGGGTAGCTGAACTTCCCAGGTGGTTAAGAATCCGCCTGCCAGCGCAGGGGACACAGGTTTGATCCCTGGCCTGAGAAGATTCCACAGCTTCTGAAGCTCGCCCGCCCTTGAGCCCACGTGCCACAGTTACTGAAGCCCGAATGCCCTAGAACCCATGCTCTGCAACGAGAAGCCCCTGCAACGAGAAGCCCGCACACTGCGACGAAGAGTAGCCCCTCCCTGATGCAACCAGAGAAAGGCAGCAGGCAGCAACAAAGACCCAGCACAGACAAATAATTTTTTTTAAAGGGGGTATCTGACTACTGCAGTTGCCACTTCTGACACCTTAGTGCAGGGATGGCATGTTTTTGAAGAGCCATCCAGTAAATACTTGAGGCTTGCAGCCTACGTGACCTCTGTCACAACTACTCAGTTCTGCCCTTGTAATGTGAAAACAGCCACCAACAATATGCAATTTATGGGTGTGGCTGTGTGCTAATAAAACTTTATTTACAAAGAGAGACAGCTCACCTGTGACCAGTGGTTTCCTGATCCCTCCCTCTCTTTGCATTGCACTTCTTTAATACCTCATTAACAATTATATAAATACACTATTAATATTGTTGTTAAAAATAACCAGCATGGTTTCTGACTCCTGACTGGACTCTTCCTCCTATAGAAATTGGAACCAAGGTCAGGGTTCACACTGGACTTACTAAATAAGGCATTTGATGCGCTTGCTATTTTTGGCCCAGTTGGGTCCAAATAGCTGAATGCCAACAAGGCAGTGGAACACTGTGATATTTGGTACAATGAAAAGAAATCTCTGACGACGATATTGTGGCAAAAAGCAGAAGAGCTGGCATAGATCAGAGGCAAGATTTTGAATGCAGACTATTAGCTCTGAGCGATAAAAGCAAACTGCTTCTTATAGTCCTTGCAAATTGGTCTAGAAAAAAATGAAACATCTGCCAGGTCAATAGCTGCATTGGAGGAGTCGGGGGGTCATTGATCTACTCAAACAAAGATAACATGTCTGCAACAGCAGCTGCAAAGAACTCACCACCTGACTGGGTTTACAGTAATCCACAGTCATTCTCCAAGGACCATCTGCCTCTGTACAGACCAAACAGGGAAATGAAATGGAGATGCAATGGGGTTCCCCACCCCTGCATCTTTCACGTCTTGGAGGGTGGCAGTAATTGTGGCAATTCACTCCAAAATGCTATCCTGATTAGGAAGGAAATTACCAAATGGTCTCACTTGGGTCTTATTACTATCATGGACTTTATGAGTCCTTCTAGCTGCCAACGAACCTTGGGAAATGGCATGGGGGGGATCTGTAAACCTACTGGGTCCACTGGGATTTGAATTTGGGTCAAAATTCAATATATTAATCTTAGGATTCCCCAATGGCACCCCACTCCAGTACTCTTGCCTGGAAAATCCCATGGGCGGAGGAGCCTGGTAGGCGGTAGTCCATGGGGTCTCGAAGTGTCGGACACGACTGAGTGACTTGACTTTCACTTTTCCCTTTCATGCATTGGAGAAGGAAATGACAACCCACTCCAGTGTTCTTGCCTGGAGAATCCCAGGGATGGGGGAGCCTGGTGGGCTGCTGTCTATGGGGTCGCACAGAGTTGGACATGACTGAAGCGACTTAGCAGCAGCAGCAGTGATCCAGTGGTTAACAGTCTGGCTGCCAATGCAGAGGACACGAGTTTGATCCCTGGTCCAGGAAGATCTCATATGCCCCAGGGCAACTAAGCCCATGTGCTGCAACTACTGAAGCCCACTCGCCTGGAGCCTGTGCCGCGCGCCGAGAGAAGCCACCGAAGCGAGAACTTGAGAAATCCCACCAGAGCAATGAAGACCCAGTATGGCCAAAACTAAATAAATAAGTTTTTAAATTCAATTTATTACCTGATCTCTCAAAAAAAAAAAAAAAATCAGATAAGAGGTCATGACTCTCCATTGCAGCAGTTTCTGGCTATTCCATAGTTCAAATAATATTTCAGTTCACCAATCACCTATTTCATTTCTAATGACACTGTGATGAATAAGCCATGAAAGATTTCCTGAGACAGTCTGACGAGCTCTTCTTTTCTTCTGGAAAATACTGTAAGTGTGTCCACCTTGTGTCTGGGGGATCAGTGCTATCACTTGTCCGCATCCCTACATCTCCCATCTGGTCTCTCCCTCTGGCATCTCCACCGTTACGTCTGGCCTCCTGAGAACAGCCACACGGAGACTCTCGAGAATACAGATACCCCCTCCCTGACAGATTCCTTAATGCCTCAGTGAGCGGAGTGCCTGACAGACCCTGGGGGGCATGCAGCAGGCTGGGGGGCCGGTGGTGCCTACCATTCGCAATAAACTTACTCCAGCATCCTTACATCCCTAAGCCTTTGGATTCCTTCATGTACATCAGGCAAAGGACACTGTCATCCCAACCTCATTAAAGGACAGCCACCACTGAGACCAAGGTTTGTCACCAACCAAATAAACAGAGCCAGGCTTCCCAGGTGGCTCAGTGGTTTAAAAAAAGAAAAAAAGGAGACGGGTTTGATCCCTGGGCTGGAAAGATCCCCTAAAGAAGGAAATGGCAATGCAACCCCAGTATCCTTGCCTGGAGAATCCCATGGACAGAAGAGCCTGGAGGGCTACAGTCCATGGAGTCACAAAAAGAGTCAGACCTGCCTCAGTGACTAAAACAGAGCCACTTTCAGCTTCGTGAACTAACCAGTAAACTTGGAACCCCTACTAAATGTACCCAAGCCAAAACCATCCCTTGATCCAATGTTATTGGCTGTCCTCTTATAATCTATTCCTAAACACACTCCCCAGGTTTCTGCCAATATGTATCAGCCAACTTTGCAATGATTTTGGTGTATATGCTATTTCCTCCCAGGTAAGACTTTGCACTTGTCCCCCTAGAACATGCTGACCTCTGACCCTAGTTTAGTAGCAACAAGGGTGGTTGGAGTGGAGCTTGAGGGGAGTAGGTAGTTCCTTGCAAGGAAACCTTGTATAACCTTGTAGGGAGACCTGCCTCTACTTACCTGGACCCTGTTCCTTTTTTTCAATGTTTGTGAGATTTCCAGTGCTCACTACAAGGACAAACATTTAGTCAGTACACAATAAATATTTCTTGGATGGATTACTAACATTTTAAGAGTAAGAGTCAAGCATTTGAAATTCTATTTTTAACTCATAACAAAGCAACTAAGTGCCCTGCAATTGTACTCATTTCACATGCTAGCAAGGTAATGCTCAAAATCCTCAAGTTGGCTTCAGCAGTATGTGAATTGAGAACTTCCAGATGTACAAGCTGGATTTTAAAAAGGCAGAGGAACCAGAGATCAAATTGCCAACAAGCAAGAGAATTCCAGAAAAACATCTAGTTCTGCTTCATTTACTACACTAAAGCCTTTGACTGTGAGGATCACAACAAACTGTGGAAAATTCTTAAAGAGATGGGAATACCAGACCACCTGACCTGCCTCCTGAGAAACCTATATGCAAGTCAAGAAGCAACAGTTAGAACCAGATATGGAAGAACAGACTGGTTCCAAATTGGGAAAGGAGTACGTCAAGGCTGTATATTGTCACCTTGCTTATTCAACTTATATGCAGAGTACATCATGAGAAATGCCAGGCTGGATGAAGCACAAGCTGGAATCAAGATTGCCAGGAGAAATATCAATAACCTCAGATATGCAGATGACACCACCCTTATGGCAGAAAGTGAAGAAACACTAAAGTGCTTTCATCAAGAGATGAAAGTGAAAGAGAAGAGTAAAAAAGTTGGCTTAAAGCTCAACATTCAGAGAACTAAGCTCATGGCATCTGGTCCCATCACTTCATGGCAAATAGATGGGGAAACAATAGAAAGAGTAACAGACTGTTTTCTTGGGCTCCAAAAGTACTGCAGATGGTGACTGCATCCATGAAATTAAAAGATGCTTGCTCCTTGGAAGAAAAGCTATGACAAACCTAGACAACATATTAAAAAGCAGAGACATTACTTTGCCAACAAAGGTCCGTCTAGTCAAAGCTATAATTTTTCCAATAGTCATGCACAGATAAGAGTTGGACCATAAAGAAAGCTGAGCAGCTAAGAACTGATGCTTTCAAACAGTGGTGCTTGAGAGGATTCTTGAGAGTCCCTTGGACTGCAAGGAGATAAAACCAGTCAATCCTAAAAGAAATCAACCCTGAATATTCATTGGAATGACTGATGCTGAAGCTGAAGCTCCAATCCTTTGGCCACCTGATGCAAAGTGCTAACTCACTGGAAAAGACCCTGATACTGGGGACGATTGAAAGCAGGAAGACAACAGAGGACAAGAGGATGGCATCACCAACTCAATGGACATGAGTTTAAGCAAACACTGGGATGTGGTGAAGGACAGAGAAGCCTGGCTTGCTGCAGTCCACGGGGTCAGAAAGAGTCAGACACGACTGAGCGACTGAACAACGACAAAGCAACCAGCAAAACTTAGCATTTTTTTCTTGCTAAACCTCATGTAAACAGAACCCCCAGCCCTTCACAACTGGGAATGTGATTCTTGGAACTGAATAGATCCTCAGTAACAGCTGAGTGAATGAACATGGGGGACTGCCTCCAATAGTCTCTTCCAGAACCATCCATCTCTCATGCACTGGGACTCAGTGGCAGCTAAGGGACTGTGTATGGGCGATACGTCTGGCACCATGGGTGCCAAGCCAATAGCCACTCTCATGCTCCAGTCTCAACCCGATTCTGATTTAGCTCAGGCACCAGGAAGCCTGAGTTTCCGAACACAGACGCCCCTCTCAGCCCCGGGGTGTCAATCTTGATGGACTCAGGCCCTGACTCTCAATCCATCAGACACAGTAACCTCTCCAAAGAAGAAATGTATTTAATGACCTTTCTACTGCCCTGAAATGAAAGTCATAAATAATTAGTCTACGACATCACAAGTACTTAAAAACCCATTATAATGCTCTAAGTGGATTATAAAAAAGAAATAAAAGAAAATAATTTTAAATAATATAAATCATATTTCAGCATTCAAATGAACAGCTATAGACACACAAAAAGACATGACGAATGGTCAGATCCTTGCCAACATCTGGAGAATAATTGTGGCTGTAAGGGAATAAGAACAGGAATCACCCTACAACAGGACAGCAAAAAGAAAAGAGAGACTGGAATATAAATAGCATAATCAGTATACATTAAAATGTTGCAAAAATGTTTTGTTTAGGTATGAAATTGACACAGGTTCTAAGCTCAGATGATTATAAAGTGGCTCTTCACACATGCAAAAGACCACTCTGTCCTGAGGAGACTGTCCAACATATTGTGGAACATCAAGCTTTCTTAGCCCCACCCTCCTCAATGCCAGCAAAGTCATCAATCATTGAGACAAGCCAAAACGCCCTCTTCTCCAACACGTCTCCTGGGGGGCATACCTCTCTGGTAGAAAACCCCTGGCCGGGACTTCCATGTCAGTCCAGTGGCTAAAGATTCTGCATTCTCAACGCAGGGGTCTTGGGTTCGATCCCTGGTCAAGGCACTAGGTCCCACATGCTGCAACTAAGAATTCACAAATAAAAGATCCCCCCATGCCGCAACTAGACCTGACACAGACAAATAAATAAATATTAGAAGAAAAAAGAAAACCACTGGTCGATGACAACCAGTCCATTTCTTTGGGCAGCAGCTGGTCTAGGAACAAGCATCGGATGCAAGTTTGGCTGAAATAACACAGGAAAAAAATCCGCTGGGAGCTTCTGGAAAAGGTATCGTGAGTCTTACAAAGAAGCAACAGGAAGAAAGACACATTTTTCCTGTCTTTCTGCTTCTGGGCTCTGTGGCCTGAGGTTGAGATACTTGGAGTTGTGGAACTTTCCTGCACAGATCAGGGGGAACAGCTGGGAGTCGAATCAATGGAAAGAAGACGGCACAGCTGGAAGGTGGAAGGAACCTGAGTCCTTGAGACACAGCCTCTGAGCCAGCCAAACCCAGAGCTACCCCCTGGCTCCCTTGGTTTGCTGCCGCTGCTGCTAAGTCACTTCAGTTGTGTCCGACTCTGTGCAACCCCATAGACGGCAGCCCACCAGGCTCTCCCGACCTTGGGATTCTCCAGGCAAGAACACTGGAGTGGGATGCCATTTCCTTCTCCCTTGGTTTATGACATAATAAATTGTCCTTCCTATTGAGCTACTCATTTGGGAGTTTTCTGTTCCTTGAAGCCAAAGATATTCCATCTGTGACAGGTAGGGTCACTCCTGATCATTACCATCATCCCTTCTATTTGGTGAGCAAAGCCTGCAATTTATAAAAAAACCAGGACTACCTTCCTACCAGCCCTGTGAAGTGTGGGTTACGATCCCCATTTACATGTAGGAATATTTAGGCCAAGGAAGTCAGGCCACAGGCTAAGCAGAAACTAGCTCTGGTCCTGTGCTGAGTCCCACTGCAGAGATCCTTCTCCAATCCACACTGCATCTAGGAGGCCTGGTCAGTTCTGTGATTGATGTCTTCCAGGCCTCCATGCCCTAAACATCCACATGCCCTCATCATCATCACTTCACATTCTCATTAGTGGGGTAACTTCCCTGGATTAAAAACCGAAGCCTCTAGACAGTCCTCATTAAAATATGCGTTTCTCATCTTGAAAGAACCAATACGTATTTATTAGCACAAATTAGTTCTTCATTAGGTCTCAGATGTGGCAAGCATTGAAAGAGACGAGACATGGGACAGGAAAGTTTGGAGCTGAGTCTGCTTATACTACCAGGATGAGCTTTTATTCATTCACTCACTTTTTCATTCATTTTTTCATTCATTCATTCCTGCACTCATTCAGTGAAAACTTATTAAGTGCTTCCTAGATTGTAGAGGCTGTGCTACGACCTGGGCCAGCTACTGTTCCGCCCTCACAGAGCTGGCTTTCAAGTGGGAGGAGATAGTCAATAATCACATGATCTAATAAACCCCATGAAGAAAATGGTCCAGTGTGATGGAACAGGAAGAGACTCCATAGGAGACAGGAGCTTCCTTAGACAAGGTGGTCAGGGAGGCCCCAGGTGGAAGAGCTAAGACCTACTTGGCGGGCCCCTTTCCCATGGCAACATGGGCCTCTGAGAACGGCCCCTTGGGCCCAGGCGCCTGCCCTGAAGCATGGGCAATACCAAGCAGAGGGGGACGCAGGACGTAAAGGATGACACAAGAGGCCAGAGACAGCACCCTTCACCTGCACTTCCGAGGCGGGGTGTGAAATTCAGGAGTACTGTGGGGCCAGGCAGGAGCACCAGGGAAATCCAGAGCCAGGCTTAACTGTCTTTGCTCTGGGATTTCCTGTTCCCCAGAGGGCAGTCTCCAGTGTGCAGAGTGGAGCTGGAGAGTCACTGTCCAAAGGGAGGAGGAATAAGGACCACCAACACGGTGCTCCTCCACAGAGTCTGCTCCTGCGGATCTTGTTTGTTTAATTGGGCTTCTGAGGGTAGGGGGCACTGATCAGGTTGGGGGAGGGTGTTGTGCCAGCTTAGAAGTCTTGTGAAAGATACACACACACCCATACATACACACACATCCACGAGTGAGGCTACTATTTATTAATCGCTGTAATTAAGACGGAAGCTCTTTCTGGAGCAAACACACCTCTTTGGGAACTGACATGGAGACAGAAGCACGAATCCTGCAGAATCAAACAAATACTGTTTCTACCTCCTCACTAGTTAGTTCTGCAGTATCAAAGGGATTATCCAGGAGGGAAGATCTGAAGGAGAATTAGCTACAGGCTAATTCTCTCCTCCACCGGGGCACCTATTGTTAAACCTGAGTCATGAATGGGGAGAAGGAAGTGGCCCCCCCTCCCTTCACCGGGTGCCCCAGTGGAGCAGGTTAAACCTGAGTCATGAATGAGAAGGAAGTGGCCTCCCCCCTTCACCAGGCACCCCAATGGAGCAGGACGGTCATGCTCTTGGAGGCGGTTACCAAGTTCTGGTTCCCAAGGAATCTCTGGAAGTCAACGGCGCCATCCCCAGGCACACACAGGGCTGCACTTCTGGTCCCCGGTGGCAGTGGCCACGTGACTCCTCCTGGCCAATGAACAGTGAGCACAGTGATCAGGTCACCCACAGGCTGGGGTAGTTAACAGCCAGGGCAAGACCCCTCCCCAAGCTCCTCTTCTTTCTGCCAGGTCTGTGGTGACATCAGAGAGGGCAGACCCCTTCACCCAGGGTCACGAGGAGGAGACTGAGCCCAGCTCCCAGCTGCCCTGTGAGGACCTGCAGTCTGAGCAAGAAATCAGCCTTGATGGTTCAGGCCTGTTAGCTCAGGAGACTCTTGTTAGGCAGCATAACCCAGCCCACTTGACTGTGTATCCAGTGTTCAGACAGATCCAGAACCCAAGGGGAGAACCGTCCCCATTTGCCGAGCTCCTCCGTGGCCCAGGCACTGTGCCCAGTCGTACGATATATATAATGTGTATGACAAATATCCATGTGATAATTATTCTTCTCCACTTTACAAAGGAGGAAATAACAGTTAACAGCTGCATCCCCTGAGCAGGGACGATGTGGCAGGGACTCGTTACATACACACTTGAACAGAACTTCTTCAGGCCTCATACTAGCCCTGGGAGGAAAATGCTTTTATTTATTCCNTTTCTTCATTTTCTATATAGCAGGAGCCCCCCAGGAGAGAATCACCCTGAGGCTCCCCTCTCTGACAGACCCCACGCTCAGGGGCAGCGTCTCTCATTCCGCCAGCTGCAGGAAGGCCTGGGGGTGAGGATGCCGTGTGCCCAAACCCCACCCCTGGTGTGCCTGAGCCCCACGACCCTGAGGGAACCCTCCAGCACCCCCCCATCATCTCCACGGCAGGAGGACGGCAATCACAGCGCCCCTCACGGATCTGCTGGGAGGAGTCAAGGAGGTGACATGCACGTGGGAACCGAGCCCAGCACCTGTTAGGTGTTCAGTTAACTCGGAACATCACATGGGCTGTTCCGTCTGACAGGCATAGCGATCCCACTCCTCTGTTAACTGGGAGGAGAAAGGTTAGATTTCCTTCGTGCCCACCAGGCAGGGTCAGACACTCTGGATGCTGCCATTGAGTCAGACCCGTGGAACAGAGAAGGGGTTCATGGGGGAAGGAGGCAGGGTGGTCCCGCCCCTTTGCACAGCTGAGGCTCTGCACACAGGACCCTGGTCTGGCTTGGCAGTGGATAGGACACAGACTTGGCAGCCCCTCCCACGGGTCCCCCAGGCAACAGCATCAGGACCCCCACCAGCTCCCTCCCAGCGGGTGCGGGGAAGATGGAGGGGCAACCCTGCCACCTGCATCCGAGCCCCCCACCCCCACCTCTGGAAGGGCTGGTCCCCTGCAGCCTGCAGCTCCATCGTCCTCTAGAGCGGAAACAAGTCCCACTCGCCAGGGTCATCCCACGCTCTTTTCCTCAGAGCTGTTTGGGCCAAAAGCCAGAAGGAGAGTGGCCAGTCTGTGCAGCCCCCCGGGGCTGGCCATCCTCCCCATGGCAGGTCTGCGGGGTCCTGTCCCCAGGACAGCCCACCCCCTCCCCATCATGTGTCACCCCCACAGTCCCGGGGCGCTCTGGGAAGCACAGAGTTGACTGGAGGCAGCTCGGAGAAGGCAATGGCAGCCCACTCCAGTACTCTTGCCTGAAAAATCCCATCAACAAAGGAATCTGGTAGGCTGCAGTCCATTGGGGTCGCTAGGAGTCGGACATGACTGAGCGACTTCCCTTTCACTTTTCACTTTCATGCACTGGAGAAGGAAATGGCAGTCCACTCCAGTGTTCTTGCCTGGAGGACAAGGGGAGCCTGGTGGGCTGCCGTCTATGGGGTCGCACAGAGTCGGACACGACTGAAGCGACTTAGCAGCAGCAGCTCCCCATTACCCAGGGGCCCTCAGCAGGGCCAGAGTGCGGGGGCAGAGGACAGGGAGGCTTTGACGGAGAGAGGACACAGCTAAAGGATCTGGAAAGATCTGGAGGCTGAAGCCAAGGCAGCAGGGATGGACCCCAGGAGGGATGCCGGCGCGGCTCTGTACTGGGAACCTGGGCCTGGAAAGTGCTGGAAGGAAACAGCAGGAAGGACGGGGCAGTGCCCTCCTGCGTGCTGGGCAGAGGCTGGCTGAAGCCTGCCCAGGAGGGGATGGACTTGTGGGACCGGACCCTTCGCCAGAGCCCCTTGGGACTTCTGGGTGGGAAGGGACAAGGCCCGAAGGCTGTGACAGGGACTCATGGAGAGGAGCCTCTGACCTCCCCTCCCCATTACAGCCCATTACTGCCCCTGGACCACACCCCAGCTGCAACCCTGCACTCAAATCCTAACCACTGTCCCTGTGCGAGGGATCGAGATGCAATAACAGGAGATGAAACTGGTGAAGGTGCCAACTCCTGGCACTTCCTTACCTCCAGTCAAGGAGAATCCTGGAGCAAGAGGGCCACGGCCGGCAGGGGCTCCGCTGAGTCATCGGGGTCCCAGCTCAGGCTCCCTGTTCGGCTCCACTCGGCTCGGCCTGACTCGTGAAGGGGACCCGAATGAGCAGGGGCGGGAGCCACAGGGATTCCCGGGGAAGAGTTCTGCAAAGGCCCAGCTCGTGCAAACAGCTCATTCCTCCCTGAAGAACACTGAGGCTAGAGCGGCAGGGGCAGAGTGAAGATGGAAAGAGAGGCAGGGCAGGGATCTACAGCGGCCTTGCAGGAGGTGTGGGGTCTTGGGCTTTCACTCAGAGAGGAGTGGGAAGTTCCTGGAGGGTCTGAGAGAGGAGGGACAGGACCTGACGGATCTGATAGGATTTCTCTGACTACAGTTGTGGGGAGGGGTGGTAGGGGGAGCGTGGGAGCTAGGAGACTAGTGAGAAGCCCGGGACATTTGCGGTAAACGAATTATCTGGATCAGGGTAGTAGCAGGAAGTGTGGACAGGAGTATCCAAGTGCTTAAAATTCAAAGGAAGGCAAGGGCCACAGAGAGAAAATAAACACTCTGCAGAACACCCTCTCTTTCCAGGGAGAAAAGGTTTTCCCAGAAGGCCCCAGAGCACAACGCTTGCATCTCATTGGTCAGACGTGAGTTAACATCCACCAATCAAAGCAAAGGGGCTGGATCCTAAGGTTGGCTAGTATGATGGCAAGGTGGCAAAACCACCTTCATAATCTGTAGGGCCCACTGCAGAATAAAAATATAGAGCCCTTTATTTAAATTATTACGAATTTGAAGGCTACGACAGCAGAGCCTTAAGCTAATCACGAGCTCTTCTGAGCACAGATCCCTACGGAACTGCACAGGTCACACAGCCCGGAAGACAGCCCTGACTCCTTAATTCACCCCATGAGCTGAGCTTGGGGCCCCCGCAGACAGACTGCAAGAGGGAGGGCAGTGGGGAGGTGGCGCCAGTATGGGCTGCAGTCTCAGCAGCCTGAGATCCAGGTGCGTGAGTTACGGCCCTTATTAACGGGGTAAAGGCCAAGGGAGCTGCTGGGAAGACGTGAGTGACATATATCAAGTGTTTAGAACTGCGTCTCTTACTACTTTCTTTACCTCTAAGGAGGAGACCCACGTCTTTCCCAGCCTGCTGGTATCACATGATTGTAACCTCAGGACTCCAAGAGAGTTTCCCTTCCCGACCTCCACCACCAGCCTGAGTGCCTGCAATTCCCCCATTAGTCAGTACCTTGTCTCCAGGAAAGCCTATGAAACTCCCCTGCTTTGGAGTTCATCAGCGAGGCGGCTGCAGAGAATAGACAGAAAAATAATTATATATCACCATAATGCTACATATTTCATGAAACACAATAGGAAAAGCACAGCATACTGTAGAAACAAAATGTTATAATCCCACTTCCGTTCTGGAGAGTGCTCTGGATTTACTTTTAAAAGCAGGCCCGGAATGCAGGGAGCTGTGATTGCTCTTTTCATGTGAGAAAACTGCCTGTCCTTTGCCCAAAGCCCTCCAGTGCTCTCCTGGTCCTAGCTGTGAACCCCAAAGCCACCAGCCCACTACGTGCCCTGGTCCCTGCCCACTCTGGCGTCAACATCCTCCCCACCAGCCTCCCTGCCCAGTGGCCTTCTCACTCCTCCCGCAACTCACCAGGAGGGGAGTTCCCACCTCTGGACCTATACACCTGCCGTTTCTTCTGCCTGGAACCAGCTATCTCTGCTCCTCACATCTCTATTCAAAGGTCCACCCCAGCAAGGTCTTCCCTGGGCATTTATTAAATTAGCTCCCACATCCATCCCTGCCTCCCTCCTGCATGATTTATCTTACTGGCCTTTATGCCATCTGACATATTACACACCCATGTGTCCATTGGCTTTTTTATCTGTGTCCTTCCAGTAGAAAATGAACTCCACAAACTCTTCACTGGTGGGACGGTGGGCCTAGAACAGGGCCTGGCACTCAGTAGGCCCTCAATAAATATTTTTTTTAATGATACTAGTGAGGATAAGAGATGAGCCCAAATGAGTTGCTGAACCAAACACAGAGTCACATACAGGCAGACCTTGGAGATATTGTGGGTTGGGTTCCAGACCATCACGATGATGTGAGTCACGTGGCGTTTGGGTTGCCCAGTGTATATAACAGTTGTATTTATGCTGTGCTGTGCTTAGTTGCTCAGTTTTGTCTGATTTTATGTGACCCCATGGGCTGTAGCCTGCCAGGCTCCTCTGTCCATGGGATTCTCTAGGCAAGAATACTTGAGTGGGTTGCCATGCCCTCATCCAGGGGATCTTCCCAACCCAGGGATCCAACCCAGGTCTCCTGCACTGCAGGGTATTTATACTTTGGTCTACTAAGTGGGCAATAGGATTATGTCTTTTAAAAAAAAAAATGCACGTGCCTTAATTGAAAAATGCTCTATTGCTAAAGAGTGCTAACCATCATCTGGCAATGTAGGGTTGCCACAGACCTCCCATTTGTGGAAAAAAAACAACAAAGTATCTGTGAAGTGCAATAAAGCAATGCTCAGGGAAATGAGGCCTGGTTGTATGGGTTTCTGCACACCTCTTGTGTGCCAAAACGCTGGTGGGGGGGAACATTCTGGTGGGTGTCCTCAGCCCAAGGTGGCTTTGCATCATCTGTTATGCCCTCCTGCCAAACCAGACCCAGCACTCAGTGACTCAGACCCAGCCTGATGGAAGAACATTCCTGTGGGGACACTCAGCTCCATCCTGGTGAGGGTGAGAACACAGCTGCCAATCCCCAGTGAGGGAAAGAGCAGAGGGCGGCGAGGGGGGCTGGTCGGGCCTCAAACTCACAGGCAGCAGAAAGATGCAACTGTGGGCGCTCCAAACCAGAGGATGAAACTAGCGTCAGCACCTCTCATGGGAGGCTGGGAGGATGTATATTAACTGGAATCCGCCTTCATTCACTGAATGACAGAGCACCTAATATGTGCCAGCCGCTATGCTAGAAGCTGCAATGCAGCTGTGAGTAAGGCAGGCCCGGCCCTGCCCTCCTAGAACCTGCAATCTAATTGGCGTAGACAGTTTCTTATTGTTGCAGTTGTTGTTTAGTTGCTAAGTCATGTCTGACTCTTTACAACCCCATGGACTGTAGCCCGCCAGGCTCCTCTGTCCATGGGATTTCCCAGACAAGAATATTGGAGTGGGTCGCCATTTCCCTTCTCCAGGGGATCTTCCTGACCCAGGGATCAAACCCAGGTCTCCTGCTTTGGCAGGCAGATTCTTTACCGCTGAGCCACCAGGGGAGCAGACATATAATTCATGAGTTTAAAAATACCCAAAAGTAAATGAAATAAAGAGTGGGATCTGCACCATAGCAGAGGAAAACAGCATGCTGTGTTAGGGAGTCCATAAGCGATGCTATTTTTACTCAATCAGGAAGGCTTCTCAGAGGAGGTGGTTTCAACTGAGACCTAAATAGTGGAAAGGAAGCAGCTACGGAAGAGTCAGGTGGGAAGAGGGTTCCAGGCAGAGAAAGTAGCAAGTGCAAAGTTCCTGTGGTGGGAACAAGGAACGAGACCAGGGAGCTTGAGGACGAGAAAGAAGGCCCTGGCGGCTGACCATCAGTCCAGTGAGGCTGGGGGCGGGAGGCGGGGGGAGACTGGAGAGGTCAGAGACCCCTGCTGCCTGTTCAGCTCTCCCAGGAGGCCTTGGTGGTGTTGGAGGAGTTGGGGGCACTGGAGTCAGTCCCTCCGGGTTCAAACCCTAAGGCTACATGAACTCAAGCTGGGCACGTCCCGCTCTTGGCCTCTGCTTTCTCATCTGTATAATCGGATTAACAATTGTCCTCTTCTCCCAGGCACCATGAGAACTGATGAGGTTTAGTGAGCAGAATTCTTGTCCGGCGGGGCTGAGCCGTCCTCCCCGTCTCAGCCATTCATTCACGGATTCATTCCAGTCGAGCCAACACGTACGGCTTGAGCTCGGGCCACAGTGCTGTGCACGGGGCCCTGTGCTATTAGCCCAGCACCGAGGCGCACAGTAGGTGCTCGAGGCAGGGCTGCTACCAGGGTCTGTAGCTGTTCCCGATCTGCCAGGCCTCGGGTGGGTCTCCTCTCCCTCCGGCTTGGCGGCAGGCCCAGGCTTTGGGACACGCGGTGGGGGCAGTCCAGGGCCAGCGCTGAAGTCATGCCTCCCCTGGGAGCTTTACGTCCAGAGAGGAAGACCGTCAGAGACTCGGGAGGCTGCTTTGTCGTTCGAAGGCCCTTCCCACCACACTCCAATGCCCGGGGGTCCCTACTAGATGAGACAGACAAGAATCCCTGCCCTTGAAGGGCGGGAGACAGAAAATGAACAAATAGACACACGGCAGGTTTCCGCCAGGTGAGAAAAATTAAAAGGGTGAGGGGAGAGCATAAGAGGAAATAATGGAGGGTGTGGTGACATTCGAGCAGGCTGAATGAGGGGGCAAAGCATGAGGCCGCCTAGGGGAATCTCACGTGCAAAGTCCCTGGGGCAGCCCCTCCCCGCCCCGCCCCCAACGGCAGGAAGGCAGCTAAGCACCTTCTGCTGCTGCTGCTAAGTCACTTCAGTCGTGTCCGACTCTGTGCGACCCCATAGACAGCAGCCCACCAGGCTCCCCCGTCCCTGGGATTCTCCAGGCAAGAACACTGGAGTGGGTTGCCATTTCCTTCTCCAATGCATGAAAGTGAAAAGTGAAAGGGAAGTCGCTCAGTCGTGTCCCACTCTTCGCGACCCCATGGACCGCAGCCCACCAGGCTCCTCTGTCCATGGGATTTTCCAGGCAAGAGTGCTGGAGTGGGGTGCCATCACCTTCTCCAAAGCACCTTCTACTTGCTCACGACAACCATCCTTTCCTTAGTAAGACCTCTTCAACCTTTCACTCCCCTGACCCCATTTCTGCCAGGTCCTACCAGATTCTCCCATGGTGCACCTGGGCAGAGAGCCTATGAAATCCAGCGACCGCTGTATTTCCCACTCGCTAAACTTATGACGTTGCTACCACTGCCCTGGATTCAGCAGTATTTCTGAGCTGTGTGACCGTAGGCAGGTCACTTAACTATCTGAGTCCATCCTGTCTTCTTAAAGTCAGGCCTCAGTAGCACCTATCTTAAAGGGCTGGTATGTGAATTATAGGAGACGACACCTTTACACAAACTGACCAATAGGCGCTGAGAGATCAACACGTGAGCGATTTTGAACGTTGCTATTGGTCCTTCAGAGAATGCTTGGGTCTGGTGCAAGGAGAGGACCCAGAGGGATGGTATGGGGTGGGAGATGGGAGGGGATTCGTGTTTGGGAACGCATGTACACTCGTGGTGAATTAATGTCAATGTTTGGCAAAACCAATACAGTAATGTAAATTAAACCAAAGTAAAAATAAAAATTAAAAAAAAAAAAAGAAGTCTAGGAGCGGCTGACTAGAAGAGCAGAAGTCCTTTCTGAGGAACTGAATTCTTTCAAATATAGGTAACAGAACTGAGGCACAGAGAAGGACAGGGCTCTGCCCAAGATCACACAGCACACCAAGGGATCCCAACTCGGGCCCTGCTGCCCTCTCCTGTCCACTCCCAGTCCTCTAGGTGGTGTTACTAGTGCCCAGAGAGGGGCAGCTTTCAGCGAGCCTTTCGGATTCACGTCTCCTCAAAGTTCCAAAACCCTGGAGACTTGAAACGAGAAGCCCTTGCAGGCGTCCTCCGAGGTTTGGCCAGGAGACCTGGTCCACAGCGCCACCTGCTGGCCAGCGATTCCACGCAGGTCGGGGCTCCCCGCCGTGGAGGAGGGCACGTTACTATTAACCATTTCAGGTTCCTGATCACAGCCCTCATGAACATCTGTTTTACAGTTTACATCCTTCTCACACATCCAATTGCAAGGGAAGAAAGACGGGAGAGGAGGAAAAACGTAAGAGAAAAGAATATAAAAATAAACAGTCTAGCTCACAGACGTGTTTTATGGGACAAAGGAAAACAAAAAGCTAGGAAGGAAAGAAAACCGATGGAAAGAGACAAAAATAATCAAGAAAAAGACAGAAATAAAGGAGGGGGGGGAAGGTTTGACCAAGGAAAAGAAAAAATATCCACACCAAGTCAGGCCAAGCCCAGACCAGACGGGCAGAGGACAGGACCCATATTGCAGACAGTCTCAGCCACTGCTGCCTCCGTCCCAAAGGTGTGCACCCAGAACAAGCGTCTGGGTGGGAAGCCAGGCAGGCAGGCAACACTCAAGC
>SJYQ01096230.1:60404-77601 GCA_006410935.1 Redunca redunca
GGGGGGGATGGGGGGGGGAGCGGGAATCTCAACACAACCAACAACAACATAAAAATCCCAAAATAAACCATAGAGAGTTCACGCCATATAAATAAAGTTGGGGCAAATCTTGTGCCCTGGGCTGATGGCTCCAGTTCTAATGGCGTTGATAGAAGCCAGGGTGGCTTTCAACCGTCCTCTTGGTAATAAGTGTTGTGCCCTGTCCCTCTGTCTTTTGTGGCAGAGGTCTGGCTTTTCTGAGTCCATTGGGGAGGTTAGTACAGGGTTAAAGGGGGATCTGGAAGCTAAGGTGAGGAAGAGACACGTGTGGTCACCTGGAATGTGGACTTAGAAGGAAACCAGAGGTTTCCAAAGTGCAGGCTAAGCCACGGGCCTCCAGCTGCAGCACCCCTGACATCTCCCCTGTGTCCTGGGAACTTCCAGACAGGAGCCCGGGCCCTGGAGGCGCCCATCAGTTCTGTGGGTCCCCAGGAACCCCTCTGGCTTCTGGCAGAAGTGTGGAGAACGTGCCAGCCCAGGGCCAATCGCCAGTTCATCCGCGCGTCAGGGCACCGTTTATCCTCCCAGGAGGTGACGTGATGGAGGAGGCCGGGCAGATCTCAAGGCAGGCGGAGTGGAGGCCTCGGGCCAGCTCTGGAGAAGGCCGCATGGCCCCGTGTCCTTGCAAACCCCGGCTCCAGAGGATGCAGCCGGGCATCAGGCACCTCGGCGTTTAGAGGTCTCCGTCCACCGGTGGCTGGCAGAGGCGGTAGAGCCTGGTGGATGGAGGTGAAGAGGATGAGGGGCGGCCACGGCCCGTTATTATTATCGTCGCAACATGTGATTTATGTGAACGTGCAATCATGCCCAGAAAGCAAAACTCAGCAGGTGTAAAAAGATGCAGAGTGAAAAATTATTGAGTCGCCCACACTCTCCTCCAGCAGGCCAGTCCCCGCCCCTCAGCAGTCTTGCTCTCTCCAGATTGGCAAGGGGTTTACAAATACAGACGCAAACACGTGTGTCAAGATACACATGTGGGTGTGTGATTACACGTGTGCGGTATCTGTGCATTTTTCCACACAAATGGTGGCCAACGAGACCCAGCACTGGCCCTGGAGCTTTTCATTTAATATATCTTGGGGGCTTCTCCCTGTAGCACGTGCAGACCTGCCTTGGGTTTCTTTCTGCACTGGGAGGATTCCGAGCCGCATCTCAAGTAAGAAGGAGTCACTAAGAGGTTTCAAGCAGGAGAGAGCATATGTGCTGTGTGAGAAGGATAGCAGGGGGACCAGACAGGAGGTGGCCGCAGAGACACAGACAAGACAGGGAAGCAGGAAGGCGCAGGGGTCAGGAAGGGGATGGCCTGGGTTCAGAAGGGCAGCTCTGATTCTGTGTGTTAGCTGTGTGCCCTCGGACAAGATACTTAACCTCTCTGGGCCTCACTGCCCATGGCAGATAACACGAGTACCTTGCTCACAGAGTTGTTGTTTAAGCAAATAAGTCAATATAGGTAAAGAGGTGGGAATGGTGCCTGGAGCAGGGGAAGTGACATAGAAAAGCATTTAAGGGACCTCCCTGGTGGTCCAGTGGCTGGGACTCCACACTCCCAATGCAGGGGGCCCAGGTTCAGTCCCTAGTAGGGGAGCTAGATCCCACACACCGCAACTAGGAACACGCAACTAAGAATCTCGCACGCCACAACTAAAGATCCTGCCTACCATGATGAGGATTCCGCACGCGGCAACTAAGACCCGGAAAAGCCAAATACATAAAAAAATAAAGAAATAAATTTCTGAAAAGTATTTAAAAGCAACATGGGCCAAGAGTGTAGGCAAAAGCTAATGGAACACATGTAAGATCTGAATGAGTTCTTGTATCGCTCCAACACTGTTTCCTTGTCTTGACAATGTCCTGTGGTTACATGAGACATTATCCTGGCTGGAGGCGGGGGAGGGCATTGCTGTGTGAAGGACCCTTGAAAACTCTGTATTATTTTTCTAACTTCTTATGGTCAAACTATTTCAAAATAAAAAGCTATTTACAAAGTGTGGGGCGATGTCAATAGCAAATCGGGACAGTGTGGATGGAGAGAGAAGACGCACTAAAATGAATTATTCCTAGGACAGGGGTCTGCACACAGGGCTATGAGAAGGTCTGACACTGACTCAGGGACGACGGGGCCATGAGGACGGGAAGAAGCAGTGGGCTGAGGGCTCTGCGGGCAGCAGAGAAGCAGCAGTGGGCGAGCAAGTTGGGGGGCACACAGATCATCGCCTCACGCTTCACTCGGGCCCGGCCTCACTTTCCCAGCCGGGAGCCCTGGGAGGTAACAGACGAAGTCGTATTTGTTGTTTCCCAAAGTAGGGGATCCCATAAATGAGAGGCGAGGACCCATCTGAATGCTAGGGCGTCTGTCTGGGGTGAGGCCAACCCCCGGGAAGGGAGCAGAGGGAAGGAGTGGGGGAGAAGGAACAGCCACTCACCGCGGGGCGCCCTGGGGCACCTGGTCCTTGACCCGGAGGTTTTTGGCCAAAATCTCCACCCTGGGGCCCTGGGAAGAGAGAAGTGAGTGCCCAGCTGTCTCTTGGTGGAGCACAGGGCGCTTGAGGAGGTGTGTGGGTGTGCGTGGGGCGACTGGGAGATCCCCATAAGCTAAGATCTGCAGCCCCTCCAGAGGGGACATGGTCATCAGCCCCATCCCCAGACGGCCCCTCATCCCACCCAGGCTGTAAGCCCACCACACCCCGGCCTGGGCGCCTCCCCTGCAGCCTGACGGGGCCCTGGGGCCTAGACACCCCACCTGCTTCCGCATGATGTCTGTGGCCTGCATGATGCACTTGGGCAGCAGCCCATGGCTCCGCGCCAGGATGGCCGCCTGCTCCAGGGAGAGGCTCAGTGTGCTCCTGCAGTGGGGCGGCAAGGGGCGGGGGGCAGCACGTGAGACGTGGGCGACGTCCTGCCCCCCACACAGCACCCAAAACCCCGATCGGAGCAGCAGGGACAAGGGACAGAAGCGAGAGAGCGGTCCAGCCCGGCCCCGACCAAGACGGGCGCCCGTTCCTGCCAGTGTTCTACGGATGCTCCAGCAGAACCAGGAGCCTCAGCCGCTCGGCCACACCAACCAGAGTCAGGGGGCTGGGAAGTTCCGCCACTCTCCCAGGACCACCTTCCCCTGAGGTCCCATCTCACAGCGGCAAACTGAGGCTGAGAGTGGGCCTGGCCTTGTCTGGGCTCAACAGACAGCGGAAGAACCAGGTTTCAAAGCAGGCCTCCAGTCTCCCACCTTGGGGCCCCAACCCCCAGAGGCACGCCCAGCCCCCTCCCGGCCACGCCCCGCGCTGGGCCCCACCCCCTAGAGGTCCGGCCACGCCCCGCTTCGCACCTCTGCAAGCCTGTGCCGCACATGGCGATCTGGCAGGCCCCCAGGCGGTAGCAGAGTTCGGAGGAGATGGGGATGAGGCCGGCGCCCAGGCTCCCGGCGGCACCAGACTTGGGGTGGACCAAGGACTTCATGAGGCGGCAGAGCTCATCCAGGGCGTTGATGGGGCGAATCAGCTGCGAGATGCACAGGCCGGGACGGTCAGAGGAGGCCCCCCGACCCGGCCGTCAGCTCCAGTCTTCACCTCGGATCAAGCTCCATCACAGCAGGTGTCTTCCCCACTCTGTCACCGGGGTGACAGAGCCAGGACTCTTCCACGACCCCTGCGGCTGCCCCACAAGCTGGCATTCGGCACTCAGTATGTTTCAGGCCTCACCCTCCCATCTAATTCTCTTCACCTGCACAGGTGAAGCCAAGAGCCAACGCCCCTCCCCGTCCTCTCCAAACAGCAGCCCACCCCTCCCCGCCCCGGCTTGTCTGGCATTGCCAGTGCAGGCACAGAACTCTGGCCAAGGCTTTCTGTGTCGTCTTTAGACTGCCAGCAGACTACAAACTCCCAAAGGGCCGTGCCCACCCTTTCTCCTGGAATCCCAGCCTCACAGTCTGAGGCCAGGAGCTCCCATAGTACCGTCAAAATTGAGGCCCCATAGTGCTGGGACAGAGGGAGAAAGGCCTGGAGCATGCAGGGAACGGGGTGGGGCAGGGGGTGGGGGAGGGTGGGCACAGCCCCTCGAAGGCCAAGTGTGACACACAGGAGCGTGGCTGGAACAGCCAGATCTTTCCATTGCTCAGGATAGGCCAGAAGCCTCCGTTTTATGGGAAATCTTTTGACTTTTAAATGCTGGCAACAAATAGGAAACAAACAAAAGAAACACTGCATGGCCATATCTGGCGTGGGGTTCCAGCCCTAGAGGGATGCTGCAAGGAGTGGGTGCCAGGGAGAACACATCACCTAAGGAATTCTAAAGCGGGTCAGGGAGAAATTGGAATTTCTAGAATGGGGAGGGTGCTGGAGATCCCAGGAGACGTCCTGGAGAAGGGACTGCAGAGGCAGTGTCCCAGCCAGCATTCTGGCTGGGTGTCACCCTGGTCACTGTCCAACCCGGCAAACCCCCGGCCCTGCCCAGGTTCCACGGCAGGTGAGAGGAGAGAGGGCACACCTGGTCTATCTTCACTGCCGTGGTGCTGGCGTCCGTGGGCAGGTTAGACCGTTCCAGGTAAAATGCCCTGAAAGAGAAGAAAGTGTGAGGCTGGGGCCGCCACACCCACCACCCCATCCCCTTCTCCCGCCCCTACCCCACCGCAGCCGCAGCCTCTGTCTCCCAACAACTCAATGAAACGAATCAGGGAGAGCAGCTGACTCAGCTCTCCGTGCCCGCAGTCATCTGCTCCTCCACCAGCCTAGGAGGAAGCAGGAAGGGTCCTCAAATGCCACCTCGCCCCACTGCCCATCGGAATCAGCACGCCACGCTCTCTCCCGTGCTGGCGTGTCTCTCCTCTGACACCGCCATCACTTGACATGTCACACTGCTCTGTTTACTGGTTTATTGCTCATCTCCCCTTCTAGAGCAGCACTCGGCTAACTTTTCTGTAGAGGGCCAAACAGTTGACATTTTAAGCTGTATGGACCAGTCTGTCTCTCTAGAGAGGCTATGCAGCTCTGCTGTTGCAGCACAAAAGCAGCCACAGACAATACATACACGGATGAACGTGGCTGTGTGCTAATAAAACTTACTGACAAAACGGGGTGGTGGGCCCAGGGACCATGGCTGCTCTAGAATCTACACTCCATCAAGAACAGGCTTTGTTCAGTCACTGCTGACTCCTAAGCAAGCACCCAGAACAGAGCCCGGCCCACAGAAGGTTTCAACTGACAGGTGCTAAAGAAAGGGATGAATGCAGATCACAGAGACCATATTTTAAATATTCAGCAAACGGCAGAGAACAGACCGATGGCATTGATCGATCCAGAGAGATGCCAGATGTAATAACAGAGGTGAATGTTCTCCCTGCACAGACAAATCAAAGTATCATTCTCCCACTTCCAAATGGTAAAGCTGGGCCAGGCCCCCTTACCACACCCTGACACCCTGGTGTCCTACTTCTCAGCCCACCTTCTTCATGGTGTGAGAAGGTGAGGCAGGAGGAAGGGGCCAGAGTCGGGGTGGCAGGAGTGGAGCTCCTTCCTTGGGCCCAAGGCTTCCTCCTGGTGAGTGTGACCCCTACTCTCCTCCTTGGGGGGGTCTCCTCTGAGCAGGACCAAGGCCCTGGGGTTACACCCCTCACTCACAGGCTCAAGGATCCTAGGGCCCCCGTCACAGCTCCCTCCCCCATGCAGAATGAAACAGGCATCTCCTCCCAGGTGGCAGGACCTGCTACGAAGCCAAGCAGACCCAGGTCAAAGCTCAGCTCAGCCACTGTCTAGCTGCGTCCCTTGGGTGTGCTCCCTGGGCCTCAGTTTCCCTTATCTGTAAAATGGGTTAGAAAAGTAACTTCTGTGAGAATCTGAGGAGCTCGTGTAGGCAGAGGAACTGACACAGAGTAGGTGCTCAAGAAACAGCACTTTGCCCGCCCAGGCACTGGGGGCTCTCTGGTGCCTTCCACGCAAAGGCCCCCACCAGAGGACAGTGTCCAGGATCCTGGCCCCAACATGAGGCCCACGCAGGTACCTGAGTTTGCGGTAATACTGCTGAACCTTCTCCAGAGACTGGGCGTTGATCTCCTGCTGCAAATCTTCCACAGCCTGGCTGCCTGGAGGAGATGAGACCTCCACATTCTCCAGAGCTGTGAAGGGAGAAGATGGGTGAGGCAGGCGCTTGGCTCCCAGCGGGCACAGCCGTTCCCCTGTGGGGGCCCCTCGGCCCTGTTCTGCAGCTCACCTTTCGTGAAGAGCACAGTGTGCAGCCTCAGGCTGGCCCCGCTCTCCAGGCGGGAGGGCAGCTTGGAGAAGTGGTAGCTGTCCAGGTAGAGGACCACCTTCAGCGCCTGCCGGCTGCCCTCGATGTGGTAGAAGACGTTGGTGTCTGTGGGGGGACACGGTGGGCCAGGGACGCAGCTGTGGGGGCAGCTTCAGACCCTCCTTCAGACCCCAGAGCCGCAGCTACAGGCCTCCCTGCCCTCCCGTCCAGGGGCGCCTGAGACAGCCCCATCGCCCCACGCTCAGAGGAGCAGCCTCTGACCTTCCTTTCCCCCTCCCTCAACAGGTCTGTTTCCACTGCTTAGTTCTGAGGCCTGACACTGATTCTGTCCAGCTGGGGAGTCGTCCACGTTTGTCTTCAGAGCCTCAACAAGGCTCCTTGCACCCTTGCCTGGTAGCCCAGGGCCTCCACTGGGCAGAAGCTGCCTTCAAACAGCACCTGCATCTTGCTTCCCATAGGGAAGAGCACGTGGCAGGGGTGACACTGGCACCCCATCCCGTGCCCGTGGCAGACATCACTAATCAATCGGTGATTCTCTCTGAGCCCAACTTGGCCTCTAGACAGGCAGCCACTGTCAACCAATTCCAACAAGCACCCGAAACAAAACCCACTGTCCAACTAGGCTCCAGTCCACATATTCTCAACAGGGTGCTATTGCCTCTAAGGAGGTGAAAACTGGTTCTTATGGGGAAGGCAAAAAAAAATTACCCTTTTCATGTATAAAGCACAGACATACATACAATACCTAAACAGATATATAGTATATCCATCATACTAAAATTTCACGGGGGTGTGTGAGTGAAGTCGCTCAGTCGTGTCCAACTCTTTGGGACTCCGTGGACTATAGCCTGCCAGGCTCCTCCATCCATGGGATTTTCCAGGCAAGAATACTAGAGTAGGTTGCTATTTCTTTCTCCAGGGGATCTTCCTGATCCAGGGATCGAACCTGGGTCTCCCACACTTGCAGGCAGACTCTTTACTGTCTGAGCCACCAGGGAAGCCCCATGGGGGTGTGTGGCGATCAGCAAAAAATGGTCTAAATAGGCTCCTCAGTGAGGTGAAAAAAACACAACAACAACGACAAAAAGGACCAGTGGGTCTCACATGTTGCTGCTGCGTTCAGTTGCTAAGTCATGTCCAACTCTCTGTGACCCCACACCAGGCTCCTCTGTCCTCCACTAGCTCCCAGAGTTGGCTCAGATTTGTGTCCAGGTCTTCAAACTAGCATGCTTCAAAATCACCAGGAGAACTTATTAACACAGATTTCTAGACGCTGCTTCCAGTTTTGGATTCAGGAAGTCCTGGATGGGGCCCAGAATTAGTTTTTCTAACAGTCCTCCAGGTGCTGGTCCAGGGCCCACAGAGAACCATGACTCTAGAACTGAGCCCAGTGGTTCTCAGTCCTGGCTGTACATTTAAGTCTTCTGGAAAACTTATCTAGAATCCCAATGTCCAGGATTCATCCCACAGACTGAATCCGAACTGCCAGGGCCAGGAGTTGGACCAAGCCTCAGTATCTGAAAAGCTCCCTGGGAGATCCCAGTGCAGTCAGGGCTGGGACTGGGCTAGACTGTGAGATCCAGGAGGGCAGAAACCACAGCCAAGTCTCTCTCCACTGCAGCCCCAGAACCTAAAACTGAGCCTGACACACAGGATGTGCTCGTAATTACAGGGATGTGGATAGACGGATGAGGGCGTGGATGGATGGTGGACGGATGGGGTAAATGGGTAGAGGGATGGGTGGGTGAATACATGGATGGATAGGTGGGTGGATGGATGAGTAGATTAATAAATGGATGAGTGGGTGGGCAAGCAGAAAGATGGGGGGAGGGAGGGAGAACGAAAGGAAAGAAGAAAATTATGGTGTTAAGTTCTTAGAAAACCTTAACACATCTTCATTCCAAAGAAGGGTATCTCTGGGAGTTTTCATTAAGAACTGGGTACTGGCTGTTTTTCCCTCCTAAGTGCTGTTGGAGATGGCTGGGTTTATACGAAACGAGACCCCCTTCTTCCACATATGTTGGGAGCAAGCGGTTTGAAAGCACTGAGTCCCAGGTCAACCTTAGGCAGCTGGCCTGGTGGCAGAGGGAGGGGCAGGGTGACCCCAGAGCAGTCCCTTCTACCCAGAACCCTGACTCTCTCAGTGGGGGTGAGAGGAATCACTCACTGGCCACACAGTTCTCATCCAGCTGCTTGAAGGAGAAGGTGACGTTGTCCAGCTCCGAGAGGGTCACCCAGATGTCCTCCAGCATGGTCCGTTCCTCCTTCTGCAGGAGGAAGACAGGATGGAGGAGTTTCAGATCCCACCCCTGCCCCGGGTTTTATTTCAAGATGCTGCGGTTCAACTCCGGTTGACACACCAGACTGTGGCCCTTCCAGACAGGAGGTCCCGTGAGGGGCTCTCCAGGGCTGGACAGGAGATCGCGTTCACTCCAGGCCTGTCCCACCTCTTCCAGGTCAGAGCCCACCTCTGCTTTAACATGCTGGGTGGCCCTCTTTCCTGAGCCCTCCCACCAATCCCAGTGAAGTGTTCCAACCCAGCACCCAGTTCAGAGCCTGCATGTCTTGTCGACTGGTGAATTAACACACNCCACATATGTTGGGAGCAAGCGGTTTGAAAGCACTGAGTCCCAGGTCAACCTTAGGCAGCTGGCCTGGTGGCAGAGGGAGGGGCAGGGTGACCCCAGAGCAGTCCCTTCTACCCAGAACCCTGACTCTCTCAGTGGGGGTGAGAGGAATCACTCACTGGCCACACAGTTCTCATCCAGCTGCTTGAAGGAGAAGGTGACGTTGTCCAGCTCCGAGAGGGTCACCCAGATGTCCTCCAGCATGGTCCGTTCCTCCTTCTGCAGGAGGAAGACAGGATGGAGGAGTTTCAGATCCCACCCCTGCCCCGGGTTTTATTTCAAGATGCTGCGGTTCAACTCCGGTTGACACACCAGACTGTGGCCCTTCCAGGCAGGAGGTCCCGTGAGGGGCTCTCCAGGGCTGGACAGGAGATCGCGTTCACTCCAGGCCTGTCCCACCTCTTCCAGGTCAGAGCCCACCTCTGCTTTAACATGCTGGGTGGCCCTCTTTCCTGAGCCCTCCCACCAATCCCAGTGAAGTGTTCCAACCCAGCACCCAGTTCAGAGCCTGCATGTCTTGTCGACTGGTGAATTAACACACAGGGTCCCGATGACCTCATCTAAGAGGAGGGAAGTGAGGGCTGGGTGTTCAGTCCAGAAATCAAGTGAGAAGGGATCTGCCATCAGGCGGGCACCCGTCTGCAGTGTCGGCCAGCAGAGGGAACACCAAGGCCACGCTTTCCCAACCGGCCTGCAGTTGTGAATTCTCCTCCCACCTGGGAAAATGTCTAGGAGGCCCAGAGCTGCAGAAGCC
The DNA here is from genome assembly GCA_006410935.1 of Redunca redunca. Classification (NCBI taxonomy): domain Eukaryota; kingdom Metazoa; phylum Chordata; class Mammalia; order Artiodactyla; family Bovidae; genus Redunca; species Redunca redunca. The sequence continues at coordinate 70,062 of SJYQ01096230.1, forward strand.
AGGGGAGCTCCAGCCTGGGCGTGCGGGTAGAGGAACAAATACCACGGAGCAGGTTTTCATTCCTGGGGGGCATCGGCTCTAAGTACCAGTACCCCACAATGCTGAGTCACTGGCTCTGCCCTCACCCCCAGGGGCTGGCAGAAGGACCCACCCTGATACTGAGCCCTGAGAGTGAACAAGCAAGGCAACGAGGGATAAAAGAGAAGGTGCAGAGAAAGCAGATCAGCCGGGGGAACTGGGCTTAGCATCGGACTCCCACAGTTCACACCCGCTCCCTGGGCCTTAGTGATCTCTTCCTTAAAAAGCGGGTACACTGCCTTGGGGCTACTGCAAAGACTAAACCAGAAGCTATTTCCACCGAGGAAGTTTGCCTGGATCATCACAAAAGTCTGCTCACAGGTCTCCCAGCCTCTGCCCTCACCCCTCCACACTCTTCCCCACCCCGCAGCCCCAGGTGATCCTTTTAAGTGCCAAAGTGAGATCCTGTCCTTCCTCTGCTCAAAACCCTCCCCTGGCTCCCACCCACTCAAAGGAACAGCCAAAGTCCTATAAGAGCCGCGAGACCCGCACAGTCAGAGCCTGGTGGATTCTCAGGACTTGCCGCCCCTCCCTGGGCTCAGCTGGGAACCTTGCTATTTCTCAAACACTGTGCGCCTGTTCCAGCCTCAGGGCCTTTGCACCTGCTGTCTTCTCTGCCTGGAGGGCTCCTCCCCAGGGTCCGAAGGCTCATCCCCTCCCCTCTTTTGGTTCCTGGGTCAGAGGTCACCTTCTTTGTGAGGCTGCCGGTGGCCACCTTATCACACTTTCAACTGCCACTGCCCCCAGACCTTCCTGCCCCCTCCTCTGCTTAATTTTTCTCCTTCACCCTTATCGCTATACACGAGGGTTTCTCAACTGCAGCACGACTGACACTTGGGGCCTAGATAATTCTCGGCTGGGGGCTGGGGTGGCTGAGCACCCTGGAGGAGCAGCCCCGCCCCTGGCCTCTACGCACCAGACACCAGTACCTCCTCTTCGTCAACCGAAAATGTCTCCAGATATTGCCATGTGTCCCCTGGGGGCAGAACTGCCCTGGTGAGAACCAGAGGTCTACACCATCTGTGTCCTTGGCTACTTCTTTCGATCTCCCCCAAATCAGGATATAAGATTCCTCAGTATAAGAACATGGTGCTATGTCCAGCGCCGGGTCTCCGGTGCCTAGAACAGGGGCACCCAGCAGGTTCTCAGATAGCGGCTGCTGAATGAACGAACGAGGAGCGTGCCGGCGGAGCGAGCCCTCCCCCGGCCCCACTCACCACGGCTGGCGAGAGCAGGGACTGGCAGTGCAGCAGGACGCCCGTGGCCGCCACCTGCTCCAGCCACTTGCGGCTGGCGTCCCGGCTGCTCTCCTCGTACTCGCCGTTGTTGTTGTAGCGGTAGCTCAGGGCCGCCAGCAGCTGCTCGGAGAAGGTGCACACGGCGGCCACCAGGGCCTGGCAGAAGATGCCGTCCCGCCGCAGCTGCAGCTCCGTGTCTGCGGGCGGAGGGGGCAAAGGGGCCACGCGGGGCCATCAGCAGGCTGGCACCCCGAAGCCCCGAACTAGCCCCCTCTCCCCTAGCCGGACCACCCATCTGGGCCCAACTTGCCAAAATTCTCTTTATCTCCCAACACCAAAAGCCAACTCCATTAAAAACTGACTCTCCAAAAGCAAGCCGATCTGTGGCAAAACTCAACTCTCTCAATGACCCATCTGCCTATTTAAAAATAAAATAAAACAGGGGCTGCTTTGGTGGTCCAGTGGTGAAGATATCACCTTCCAATGCAGGAGGTTGGGGGTTCGATCGCTGGTTGGGGGGCTAAGATCCCACGTGCCTCAAGGCCAATAAACCAAAATATCAAACAGAAGGGATGTTATGACAAATTTAGTAAAGACTTAAGAAAAAAAACTGACCCTCATAAAAAAATTCTTTAAAAAACAAACTTGTGATTTCCCTAACACTTGTCCCAAACCCCTACCTTCAGCTCTTCCTTTATTTATTAGGAAATGTCTCAGCCTTGACCAAGAATGACAGTAACAACAAGCTCCATGTTTATCATTATCATAAACAAGGCAGTTTATCATTTTCTGTTTTTGAGAAGTATACCTCCTTCCTATCATCCCTCCCCCCAACCTCCAATTCCTTGGCCCCTGCCTGTGATGTGATTTTCAGAACTGGCCAATTTCAGGCAATTGGTCGTTTAGGGCCCTTAATCTTCAGAAAGGGATTTTTTTGTTTTGCTTTTGCATGCACCACTCGGCTTACAAGATCTTAGCTTCCCCCCCGAAAAAATGCTGAACCCGGGCCCTCGCAGTGAAAGTGCCACGTCCTCACCACTGAACCAGGGAATTCCCTGGAAGGGATTATTGTCGATGACTGGCAACAGCCAACAGGTTTTCCGTGCCCAATTTTGACCTAGATCCTAATCTAGCTGCTCCATGGCTGAGAATTTCTAGAAAGATGGGACAGAGAACACTTCCAAGATTCCCCTGGGCACCCATCACCCCTCTTCCTTCCCATCATCTGCAAGGGCAGGAAGCCCCAGGCTGGGGCTGAGGGCTCCACCAGCAGAAAGCCTCTGAAATCATCAGTGCTCTATGCTGGGTCCTCACTGAGATCAGCCCAGGCCTGGGAGGTGACAAGAGAGAGTGCTCCTAGCTCCAGGGCCTGAGACTTGTCCCCTGGACACAGGAGGAGGAATTGAGGTCCGAGAAGTTCTCAAGGCACTGGAGGCCACAGGGCTACCTCCCCCGCAGGCAGGCCCCAAGGATCCTGCAGAAGTCAACTTTGGTCGGCAGGAGAGGCCTTCCCTGGGCTGCGGTCACGAGCACCAGCTGCTGGGACAGCCTCTCCTGGATATACCCAGCATGTGCACATTGCAGACCGTTGCCCTTTCAAAGCCCTCACCTGTGCACTTCAGCAAGGCCAGGAGCAGCTGGTTCTTTCCATCTGGAAGGAGAAGGGACCGAGAAGGGAGATGGGCTGAGTGGAATAAGCAGAAGATGCCGGCAGAGCCAAGCCTGCCCCCCGGCCCACATGCTCTGCCCCCCTTTGCAGTGAAGCTCAGGGTACAGACAGCCAGGTTCAGGAAGCTTTGAATGAGTGTTGGGTGGATTCCAGAAACCTTGGACATCCACGGGGTGAAACCCCAACTGTTATTTGCACCCCAATTGTTTATATACACCCGCCGAACAAAGACTGAACCGGCCCCTGCAACTCCTGGGCCAGAGCCCCCAGCCCACGCCTCGTACCTGCTCGTGGGCATATGCATCCCAAGGTCCATATGCCGCCCTACACGGCCAGGCCCTGCCCACACGCAGACAAAGCTCAGACCTTCCAGGCACAGGCCAACATCCTGGTTTCTTTCCTTCGCATAAAGGCTCTTGGGCCCAGAAGGGGCTTAGAAAAACCTGAAAGGCCTTTGGGTCTGGGCTCTTGTGATACATTTTATCCTGGGGAGGCCCCAAGATGTAGGGCTGGTGTGACAGGAACACCAGCATCTGCTTATTGAGGACTTACTGTGTGCCAGGCACTGTACCAAGTGCCTTATTTGTATTGACTCATTCACTCCTCACAGCAACACATAAGGGAAGGTGCCCTGTGAACCCATTTTACAGTGGAGAGACTGAGGCACAGAGACGTCAAGAAACTTGTGAAGATCGCACAGTCAATAAGTGGGAGAGCTGGGGTTCAAGCCCTGGCCGTCTGGCTCCAGAGTCCATGTTTATAACCAATGACAGTTTTGGAAAACAGGACAGCTCAGGGCCAACCCAGACTTCCAACTCAGAGGGGGCTGTTCCTGGGGTCATGAGCCTGGGGCCAAGCACCCCCTGCTATGCTGATCAAATATCTCCCTAGCCTGGGCTCCTTCTAACCCAGGAGCCTCAGGTTCAAATGCTGCCAAGGGCCAGGCAGGTAACATAAGGGGCGTGAAGCAGACCCTGGGCCACAGGGTATGGCGGGGCCCACGTGGCCTGGAAGGCTCCCCTCCCCAACCTAAAGATGGAGGCCACCATTCATCTCCAGGCAAGTGTGAATGCAGGACTGCAGGCCTGTTACTGCCAGATCGTCTGATTGTTCAAGAATAGCCAGATGTCAAGACTTGTATGTGGGCTTTCAGATTATAAATATTCACATTTTGTAATGCTAGAGCATCCAAACCTACCTGTAGGCCCAAGTCTGATAAGGACCCTCTCTCCCCTCAACAAACACCTGTAACCTTGATCATAAACAAAAGAAACCTAACTAAACCCACAGCTTTGGAAGCTGGGAAGGAACAAGCTCGGCCTTCTCAGCCTCCTGATTCTGTGAAGACTCCCTGGGCACCCCAGATGAGCAGTTCCCTGACCACATGTGTACCATCCCAGGGCCCTGAGAAAGGGGCACTGGCTCTTCCTGTCCTCTCCCTGGGCCTAGAGAGACATGGGCACAAAGGTGGACCCACTGCTGACCCTCTCATGTTCCACATTAAGAACTGGAGGCCACAAGATTGCCACGTGATAGCCTTCCCTGCCCGACTGACCTTCCACGTATCTCTGAATGTTGTCCACCAGGGTCTTGATGGAATTGGGGAGGTTCCAGGGGTCCTCCTGAATGCTGATCTGGATCAGGTTCCGGCCACGGATTGTACATTCCTCTTTCTGTTTGAACTCTGGAGCAGGAAAGTGACAGGGGGGCAGGAAAGAGACAGGGAGCTTTGAGAAATGGTGCCACCAAGGCCTCTGTCCCATCACTAGATTCCAAAGCTCAGAATCTTAGGTCAAGGATGCTGGCGGGAGCCTTGGGTATCATCTGGTCCATGGGAAGGCAAGTAGATTGTAAGTGTGCTGCTAATGGATATACTGTACCCATGGCAGACATCACTACTCAATCTCAGCACTCCTTTCTACTAGTCTGAGGATGGGACTCCTAGCAGGCGCAACCAATCCATTGCAGAATCACAAATGAATCTCGGCATTTTCTTCTCCCGAGCCTGAATGTAGTCACGGAAGCATCCTCAGGTCCCGCCCCCTCACAGCCACAACCAACCTGGCACATGAGCTATAACCTAGCGTAACCTTTTCCCTACACAGAGGAGGAAGCCTAGGCACAGAGGGGGGAAAGCGGCTTGCCTAAAGTGACTCATCAAGGCAGTGACCAAGACAGGACTTGAATCTGACCCCAGACAGGCTGACGGAGGCCTCTGCTCCTTTGGCCTCACGTCTGCTACACAGTCTCGAGTTTCTGAGATATTTTATGGTTTCAGCTCCTCTGAGTTTGACGTTTCTTCTTTCAGAGGTCCATCCCAGGCAGAGATGACCCTGAGATAGTCGGAAGGGCTCTGCTAGGGCACCCCAACCCCTTACCACTTCTGACCCTCACTTAGAAGCAACTGGTTCTTTATCTCCTGCACCCTACTGGAAATTCCTGGAGGTCAGAGGCAGTGTGAATTCATCTCACAAGCCCCAGAGCCCACTGCAAGGCTGAGCACAAGTTGGTTCTTGGAAATTACTTACTGGATGCATGGATGCATGGATGAGCAGACGGATGGATGCTGGTGGGTGGGTAGATGGATGGATGAGTGGGTGCGTGGGTGGGCAGACGGTAGATGGATGGATGGGTGGGTGAATGGATAAGTGGATAGCAGTGGGTCAGTGGGTGGGTAGAGTGGATGGATGGATGGATGGGTGGGGGATGGGTCAATGGTAAACAGGAAGAAAGGCAGGTAGAAAGACATAAATGTTGATTATTTTTCTCTCAATCATTTCAATTCGATGCCGTCAAGTCCTTAACACTTCTTCAACTTGTTAACCCCTCTCATGAATAAACAACAAAGAGCTCTGGACAGACAAGAGTGCCTAACTACAGTAGAAGGGCAGTTTTCATTGTTGGTTCCACTGGACTTATTATTTTATGGCACGTTGTGATGATTTTCCACTTACAGGAAGTTTAATAAGTTCTTTTCAAAATTAAATTTTTTAAAGGGAGACACTTTTCCAGACAAGATCTATCAATACCAATACAGGCAGCAAATGAACACAGTTTAAAAACTGTAAAGATGTCGGCAGAGTCTATGACTACGTCTAAAATGAGGAAGAGGGTTAGGGGTTTTAGAGGGCTGGCAAACTGCTCCAGTCCTTCCCCTTGTGTTATATATGGGCAGACGGAGGCCTGGAAGGGCTCAGGAACCAGCTCAGGGGTCCACACACGTTTTCTGTAAACAGTCAGATAGGAACTGATTCAAGCTTTGCAGGGCATTTGGCTCTTCTCACATGTTTTCTTTTGTTTTGTTTGGATGACTCACGATAAATGAAAAATCATTCTCAGCTCATAGTCTGTACAAAAACAGGCCGTGGGCCGGATTCAGCCCATGGGCTAAGCTTGCTGACCGCCCCTGGACTGTCCCACGGCCATTCGGCAGGTGAGGGGCACGGTGGGCAGTGTGCGGCCCAGGCAGCCTGCCCCCCGTCCAGCACACGAGCCACATCACAGGCTGTGTCCCTGATGGATGCAGGCTGCCATCCCTCACCCTGCCTGAGGACTCCTCTGCTCACCTTGTAAGCTGTGGTCCATGGGGAAATGCTTGGTCTCTTCAAAAGCTCTGCTCATGACTGGCCCCTTGAGGAGTGTGTGAATAGAGTCCACCTGGGCGAAAGGAAGCCCCGGGTTAATTTGGCCCTCAGGGCCCTCCAAGTAGAACCTGTGACCTCTGGCCCCTGCCCTGGCTCCTGACTTACAGGTTCTTACCTGTGGTGATGGGAAGAACTCAAGGTCAGACCAAGGTTGGGACAAAGATCCTACCTGGTTAAAGAGATGCTCTAGGCAGCCATGAAGCTTGTCCTGCTTGTCTGATGGGATCCTCATGTCACAGGGCAACTCATCCCCTGGCAGAAGGAAGAAACCACAGCCGTCAACTAACCCTGCCCCATCACACACCTTCCCAGGCTCTCTCACAAGAAGGCAATGTAGCTACAGAGCTCCGAAACCCACAGCGGACTTGGAGCCTGACAGATCCAGGTCCTAGCTGTGCGATGCTGCACAAATCACTTGACCCCTTTGAGCCTCAGTTTGTTTATCTGCAAAATGGGCAATAGGAACTAAAACATCACACAACTGTAAGTCACTGTTACTATTTTCATTCTGAAAACGAGTGAAGGAACCAGATCCCACATCTCTCATTCATCCCCCAGCCGTTTCATTTAAATCGCCTTCCTAAAACCTCCCCAGGGGTAGTTTTTGCAGCTGAATAGCTTCTGTGATGAAATATTTATCCAAAGTTCAGAAATAGCTGTGATATTTCCTGAGCTTCTTTTTCTTCTGCCAAAGTGAAGTATAATTAAGATTAAATTTTTATGCACAGACACCTCCGGAAGGACACGCACGACAGCAGTGGCAGCGGGAGCTTGGGAACCAGGAGGCCGGGGAGCAAGGACGGGAGGGAGGCTTGTCGCCACCCACCCTCTCCCACTCACGACTTTTGAATTGTGAGCCATGTGACTGTCTATCCCATTCACAAAATAAAAATGTTAAAGGCTGAAATCCA